>JAHLMJ010000012.1:1200000-1508151 GCA_019915105.1 Strobilurus luchuensis | reverse complement strand
TATAGAAAGCTCTTTCCGTCCGGCTGGGAGCAAGAGTGACAATGATGCGATGATATGGCGTTACACCCCGCAACAATGTGGCCCAAGCTTCACCAGTAATAAGCCAACGTTGGGCCTGGACACGAACGACTCTGGTTGAGCCGGTACGCCTCGTTTCCCGACTTACAGTCCTCACATGACTCAAAATCAAGAACTTGACCCCCTAACGCTATCATGCCGGCTATAACGATACAACAGTTTGATTATTAGCGAAAACGAACGAAAAGTTATGGTATATGAAGCAGCAGGCGTATCAAACGAATGTCAAACGCAATAAGGATAGTAGATAATATGGAAACTCTATACTAATAGCTGCAGTAGTGTGCGTCCAAGCGGTCCAGGTAGGCTGTGACTTGAGCTCGATGAAAGATGAAATGAATGCTATAGATTCCGCTGATGAAGAGTGGTCAGTGCTTGAAGAAAGCTGCGCAAAGGAAGCAGAAAACGTACGCGATAGTCTGCTCAGAATAACCTGTACGGCACTAAAATGCCGTTGGCATCTCAAGCATCTGTGCGATCGATGCCGACTGAGTCTTCTTGAGATTAGCAGCGTATGCCGCAGCGGGAGTCGGGGACGGCGACGCCTTCGCAGGCGACTTCATGGAGGACGCTTTTACGGCCGCGCGCTTTTGCTCTTTTTCTCGTCGTGTACTGATGGCTGCGATGATGGCCGGATCACGCAGCGAAGAAACATTCTTGGGTGGAGACGACGACACCGACGGGATCTTTGGGACAGGAGGAGCCGGGGGCCCCTCGGGTATCGCAGAAAGTGTTGTCGTTGAGGGATTGCTTTGTTGAAAGAGGGATGAGGTGGAGGACGCCGCAGAAGAAGCGAGTGATGACACCGATGCTCGTTTATCGAGTCTGGGAAAGGCAGGAACGTCCGGGAAATGGAGCTCAGACCCTGGGACCGTGTTATTGCGCAGGGTAGACGGCCTGGGGAGTCCGGCTTTTGGAACCACTCGACTGGAGCGCTTCGCACGCGTTGTTCGGATCGAGGACGACCCCGACTCTGCACCTGACGAACCCGCAGCGTCATCGTCGTCCAGTCGGCGCAATACGGGGGACCTCACAGACGATGTGTGAGTAGAATCCAGATTTCCTGTGTCCAGGTCGGTCGTAGACTTGGAAGCCACTCTGGCAGGAGGACTGTTGCTACCGCCATTGTTGACCAACCAGGTGAGACCCTGTATCTCCTTCTCCCGCCGAGCAGCCTCTCGTTCGAGAGATGCGAGCTTCTTCTCAAACGCGTGCTTCTCGTTGAAATGAGCCTGCGTGGCTCGAAGAAGGGACGATGTCAGTTCTGCTACTCGCTGGTTGCGTGAACGCACGATTTGTCGAAGAAGTTCCGGAGAAGCGTTGTCAAGATCAACATCCACAAAGTCATCGTCTTTGTCAGAAGACTTAGCATGAGTGTGTATAGACTTGCTGCGCCGTGCACTCTCCAGTGAAGGTGATGGGATGCTCGGCACGGTAGAGGAACGCGAAGAGACAGAAGAGAGGGTATGAGCTCGAGGCCTCCCTGCACGTGTGAGGACTGGAATCTCTTGAGGTACCGGAACATTCGGCAGAGAGCCCACTGGTAGCATAGGTGACGTGGGGGGTGCTGGAAGAGGCGTTGTAGGGGGTTGGTGAGGTGATGGTGGAATAGCTGATCTACTGAGTGAGTGTGTTGAACGGTGTTCGTGATGAGGCAAGGCACCGATGGTTCTGCGCTTGTCTTTGGTAGGGGTTCGAGAATGAGGAAGCGAGCTAGCGGACTTGCTCGCATCGTCAGCATTGTACTTCCATGACCATCTTTTAGAGGTAGACTCCTCAACGGGCGACACGGGGAGGGCAGGGAGACGAGATTGTACAGAGTTGGAGAGGATGGCTGTATCGGCGTCCTCGTGAGAGGATGGAGTGTCCGGCAGGTCTTTCTTCTTCCGAGATTGCGTAAAGAGGTCACGATAGTCCGAGTTATTAGCTGGAGATAGCAACACGGTGATGGTCGGCTGGCTCGGGCGTGGGGTCGTGGAGCGAGTCTGTCTGCTGGCCTGCGAGGTGGAGGACTCGAACGAGGTCGGGCGCGGACTGGGCGAAGAGGGGGACAGCAGGCTGTCTGACGCATAGCCGTTGGCGAGCGTGTTCCGAGAAGACTTCCGGGCGGTCTTGGGCCTGGTCAGTCTGGAAAGGAAGGAGCCATGGCTGTCAGGCGTGGCAGTTGCCGGAGATGGAGGGTGGGAAGCAGATGGCTCAGACGCCACGGATATGCTGCACGCCTGCCGTGAGAGGGACGATGGGGCACAGCGCGTATGGCGACATACCGTTCATCCTGCAGAGGTATTGACTGCGTTCGCTTGACAGGCAGCGTCGTGTCGTGATCATCTGCATCCGATGCTGATTCTGCACGGGGCACCGACTTTTTCCTGGACCGGCCAAGGAAAGGCAGGCGACTCCTGCTCCGTCCAGGCGTCTCGGGGACGTGCAGGGTGTCCAGTGCCAGTGTCGATGCCGAGGACGGACTGTCGCTGCTGCCCGGCTGGTTCTGATGCTGATGTCCGCCGCGTAAAAAGTCGGAAAAGTCAGTGCGGAATTTGCGTGGCGAGCGGGCAGCCATTGGGAGAGGGCGCGGGCCGCGGGCGGGGAACGGGAGACGTCGAGACGGGCGGGGAGGTCAGCAGCAGAGAGCACCGCGGCAGTCGACGTAGCGCTTCAACCTTAGACGCCGAGATGCATACAGCCATTTACAACATTTTGCGGTCCAACAAGAAGTTCGAACGGGTCGTCAGCGTCACGACGTGACCCTGGCCTTTCCTTGACGGTCTAATTCTGACCGGCCTGCCATGTGCCATCGCCGCCGCTTGCGTTTCTAGGCTTCCTTCCGCGCTCAAAGTTAGTATTGCTGATTGTTCCTCAGTGACTGCGACTGCTGGCATCTCTCAAGATGCGCCTTCCTCTGCCTCTCATCTGTCCTCTTCGGCGCAAGATAGCCTATCCGATCCGAAATGAAATTGATGGCCGCCCTCGGCAAAAACTAGTGGCCCTCGAAACCCCATCTTTCCAGCTACGTTTATTGTTTACTGGGGACCATGGGCAGGCTATCGCGTGCGCCCACTGTCAATTTGCATTCTCGACATAGGAGCGTGTCCTATTACCCATGCTCCGGGAGTCAATACGTGACCGACTCTTCCGAGTCCTATCCACGCGTTTCCCATGTCTTGGAGATCATAGGATACCTCACTTCACCCAGTGAATTCCCAAGGCCATGAACGTATAAGATGCCTCAGAGCCACATTGATATCTTGTCCCCTGGAAGCCATGCTCTGGACGTTTGCCTCCCTTTCCAGCCTCATTCTGACCAGCGTTTGCGCGAAACCTTTGGGCCCGAGCTCGAAGCGTTGGAACGATCTCCAGGAAAAACACTCCTGGGCGCAAGTTCCCAAGGGATGGGAGTATCATTCCGCCCCAGGCCCGGACCAAGTCTTTGAGTTGCGCATCGGACTCAAGCAGGACAAGATTGACGACCTCATCTCCTCCTTGTATGAAATCAGTGACCCTACTCACGTCAGGTTAGTCAAACCGTCACTGCCACCGCGTATCTGCGACGGTGATTGCTTTCATTCACAGGTATGGGAAGCATCTGTCGAAGGAGGAAGCCGACGAATTTGTCGCTCCTCATCCAGATTCGGTGGACGCCGTGGAGTCCTGGCTTCTCCACCACGGTATCAACGCGGACGATGCCACCTTCCGCTCCAGCGCCGGCGAATGGCTTGTGGTCCCCGTATCTGTCGCTCAGGCTGAAACGATGCTTGGGGCTAAGTACGGCCTGTATCGACACGCCGCCTCATCCTCTTACGTCCTGCGGACTTTGGGCTACTCGCTGCCTCGGGAACTGCATGCTCATATCGATGTCGTGACACCAACGACGTATTTTGGGACTATGCGTAGCATGAGGACCACTAACTTTATTCAAGGCTTCGTCGATGCCGAGGAAGACGCTTTTGTTCCGGATTCTCTCGATCCCGAGCCTCTCGCTGTTCCACCAGCTAGCTGTTCGAGCGCTATAACCCCGGCTTGTCTGAAAGTTCTGTACAATAGTATGTTCCTCTTTATCTCGTGGTCATCACTGAGGATCTCTGACAACATGTTCTGGTACTCGCTTAAGCTGTCAATTACGTGCCACAGGCAACTGCCAGGAATACCCTCGGAGTTGCCGGTTATCTGGAGGAGTTCGCTAACCGAGCAGATCTACAGGTGTGTACATACAGCTGCCAGCATTGCCATTAAACGAGCAAACTCATGTTCCTATGCAGACCTTTTTCCGAACGTTCCTCCCCGCCGCCGTTGGAACAAGCTTTACCACCGTTTCTGTGAAGAATGGAGGTGACAATCAGTCCGATCCTGGTGTCGAAGTGGGTGTATAGATCTTCATGTCAATGCCAGATTTCTCACTGTCGCATGTGCAGGCGAACCTAGACATTCAGTACACGGAAGCAATGACCTTCCCAACACCAAACATCTACTACAGGTCCGTCAGCCTTCCCGATATTGTATGAATGAATTGTCTCAACGTCTCCCGTGCCAGTACCGGTGGTTCGCCGCCTTTCATTCCGGATAGTCAAACTACTACGAACACCAACGAGCCGTATCTTGACTGGTTGAACTTTATTCTCAATCAAACGACGATTCCTCAAACATTCACCACTTCTTACGGCGATGACGAGCAGACTGTAAGGCGTTGGTTCTATTTCAATATCGAGAATTAAATCAAGAGCTGATCAGGTACCAAACGATTATGCGGTGAGCGTCTGTAACCTCTTTGCTCAGCTGGGAGCTCGAGGCAGTACCGTGCTGTTCTCTAGCGGAGACGATGGGTACGTCGCATAGCCTTCGCTATAAGTCTACCGAGACTTACGCCGCGTGTATGTTTCAGTGTAGGCGGTGGAGACTGTCGAACGAATGATGGCACCAACAAGGTGCTCTTCCAACCCGCATTCCCGGCAAGGTATGATCCCTCGTCGGACGTCCACTTACGAACCGCCAACTGACGCGTTCGTGAAGCTGTCCATTCGTCACCGCTGTCGGCGCCACCACCGGCATCAACCCCGAGACGGCCGTCAGCTTTTCCGGTGGTGGCTTCTCCCGGTACTTCACCGCGCCAAGCTACCAGGCCGCTGCGGTAGCCAACTTCATTGCTCGGTTGGGTACTACGAACTCGGGGCTTTTCAAGTATGTGGCACTGTCGATATCCCATGAGGATAGAAACTCAGAAAAACTTCTTATGCAGTCGAACTGGCCGTGCTTACCCAGACGTTGCGGCGCATGGGGTCAACTTCCGTGTAATTGTAGGTGGAAGCACACTGTCGGTTGCTGGCACGAGTGCTAGTTCTCCGGTATGTATGCTCTCCCACATTGGGAACCTATGGAGCGTCTAACGAGATATTATGTTGTTTATCAAGACAACCGCGGGAGTGTTCTCTCTACTCAATGACGTCCGCCTTGCTAATGGACAAAGCTCTCTGGGCTTCGTGAATCCCCTGATCTACGCAAACCCTTTGGCCTTCAACGACATCACGTCTGGTAGTAATCCAGGTTGTGGAACCAATGGTCCGTCGATGCTAGCTTCGCTTGCCTTTTGTTTCTTTGAACACCCTTTGTCTAGGCTTCACGGCTGGCGTTGGATGGGATCCAGTACGTCTACATTCATCTCGACTCTGAAGATGATCTTGTGACGCTGTATGACAGGTTACAGGGCTAGGCACTCCCGACTTCTTGAAGCTTCAAGCAGTCGTATCCGGCTGATAAGCGTACAATCTTCCCTATTTCATGATCCAAGAGAAGTCACTAAGCAATCTAATTTTACTTTTTGAAGTTACCTGTACGATCTAAGAAGATTTCAACAAGCTTCTCTGCAACGGCAACTAGGCTGAATTCTTCACAACGATACACGGTGTCAGCATCTCGACCATCCCCAATTTGCTTCCTTATGTCTATTGGCTATGGACAATTCGCAATGATACGCTCGCAAATAGTAATAACATACAACACTGGTCAACGAAAAGAGTGTCCCCCTTCAGTCGAAATCAACCTTCCTCAACGGACTCCCCGCATAGTCCGATCCCTGAACTGCCTCAACGCCCACCATCCCCGGAGCCCTTGGAGGTATTAGAATGGGCTCAATGTGTATGCTACCGCGCATGATATGCCCCATGCCGTCAGTCGACCTAGGCGACGGCGTCGTCATTCTCTGCACCTTCCCAACGCTCTTGATCCGCATTAAAGACGGCCTCACGCTCATCGCCCGCTCGACAGGGCCCCGAGCGACTGCAGCTCCAACCTGCTCTCGTGGTGTGATGATAGAATCATCATACGGATTCCGTACCCACGACAAGGTGCGGTCTCTTGAGTGCACTCGAGGGCGGGTCTCAATACCGGCTAGGGTATACAAAGGGGAGTCCATGAATGACACAACGCTGGGTTTCCGAGATCGTTCGACGAGCCCGCTTTTGGTCGGATCAAGCCATTGACTGGATACGTTGTCTCCGAATTTAGTCTCCTGGCCAACTTCACTATAGTCGGCCACTTGCCCAACTCCGGCGGTCTTCTCGTCATTATAGATGGTCTCGGGGTACCTGTCGTCGTCATCGTATCTGAAGGGATTATCCGTGGCTGGCGTAGTCTGCTGGGTCGAGAAATCTGCGGAAGCGAAGGTCTGTCCACCAGGCGTGTTGGTTGAGTATGGAGTACGACTTTCCGACGACCGACGGATGTTCATAGAAGACGGAACATGGTACAGAGTAGTGGCGCGCCTCTGTTCATTACGAGGAAACTCGACCTTGGTCGCCGTGGATTGTTCATCGATTTCGTGAAGAGTCACCAATTGGCTGAGGCGGGTCCTGATAGGTGCTCTTCCTTTTCCGCCATCTGACCATCGTGTCTCTGGTGGTAAAGGTTCGGGTGAAGTGGTCCACGACCGACGATTAGACGTCATATGGGCTGACGCAGGTAACGCAGGGAAATGTGGCATCAGCTCCCTCGCAGCGTCTCTAAACGAATCTGTCGTCCGAGTACTGATATGGGAATCCTGTCTCGGACGCATCTGTTCTGGCTTGCTCCTCCGGTTGCTGATGGTAGACTTGTAATACTCCGATAGCCGGTCGTTCATCTCTCTAACGCTGTTTGGGCCGGATTGAACCTGGATCCCTTGAACTATCGTGGCCGGACTGGGCAAATCGAGCACTGAAAAACGCATCTGCAACTTGGGGGTGCCTCCTGCAAAGTTGATAGTCACCCGTTGGGCAGCTTTTCGAGCTTTGAGGTCCGCAAATTCAGCGAGACCAGTCAAGCCAGTAGTAGAGCGCGGAGCTATACCGTGGTCATTCGCAGAAGCATTGCTCTGTGCTCGAGGAGTGGTGTGGAATTCGGTTGCAGTGGGTGAGAGCTGTCGGAATGTGCTGTAGCGAGGATTGGAAATGAGCAGGCGAGGATGGGATATTCGTCTCTCTCGTATTGCAGGATTTCGAGAATTTCTGCTTGACATGTTACGGAAATCGCGGAAATCCTCCCTGGAATCCAGTCTAAGAATACCTGAGTAACAGCAATGCGGACGAGACGGGGACTTTCACGCACCCTTGAACAACACTAAAGCTGAGGCATGCGCGACTAGACAGTCTGAGAATGCGCCGTGCAATCGCAACCCCGAAGCCAGCTTGAGCGAATCCTATGACTGTTTCGATGGCACCAAGCTTCAAGCCAGCAGACATCCACCCGGTCCCCTTGAGAATGTATCCTTGATCCAAAGATGCCACTTCAATATCACGCTGGCTAAGAAATGCTTTCACGAAACGCAGGAAGACCAAGACAAAATTGGAGGCTTGATAAAGGGTGTGGAGAGCGAGCGTCATGCTTGTGAAGAAGAACCACAGATCGTGGTCGCGATCAACTTTGAAACCGATAAACAACTGGTCGCCGGAACGTACTGGGCCTAGTGTCAGGATGAAGGCAGAAGAGACAATTTAAAACGCACTGTGTGAAACCCCCAATAGCGATGCTATTTCGTTGAGGCCAATGACGGCAGGTATGAAAAGAACGAGAGTGAATTTGATGATGTTCTGGTAACGCAGAGGTAAGGACTGGAGGAGCTCGGCACGCGTGAAGAGGTAGACAAAAAGCATGTAGAAGAAGATCGGGATGAACGACAAGGCTCCTGGTGAAGGTCATTATCAGGTTTGTAAATCTGTAGTCAAACCACGCACCCAGTACGATATCCAAAGCGCTGAATGCGCTCAAGTGGTCCCGCGCAGCGGGTGAGATATGAGAAAAAAGGTCAACGATAGCCAACAAAAGATAGGACCATGAATCAGCGGTGAGTAGAAGATGCCGCCTGAGGAAGATGTTAATGATAGGCCTTGAACGCTTGAGCTCTCGCCACAGAAGCAACACGCACCAGCCCATGCCCCAGTTGGTCACGATCAGCGAAGTCGAAAAGATGATCTCCAGCGCGGGTGGGATTATAAGAGCGATATTCTCCATCCTCGTCAAGGGGGCACAGCGGAGTACCGTTAGCGATGAGAGGCATAGAGAGCCCATCTATTCGAGCGCGATACAATGTTGAAGAAGAGTAAGAATACAGAGCATTTCAGAGACCAGCTGAAGCCCGAAGAGAGAGTCCGTGAAAACGAATGGAGCACAGGCTTGTTGCCGTGAAGCGCAAGGACTGGGAAGGGATGGAGGTGTGGGAATTGTTCGGGCATGGGTCGAGTGTTCCGTTGCTATAACACTCTACAGGTACTGGCATCAGAAGCGGAACGGCGACTGTCAGATCCTGATCAGACGGTAAATCATGATGAAATGGTTACAGGTTGTGGCGCACCAAATGGCATTGTGAAGAGATAGTTGGAGAGCTGAACTGGTAATGGTGCAAGGAAGTCTAAGTCTTCATATACAAGACAAGCTTACGTATCCTGCCTTCGGCAAGAGGCTCGCTGCGCTCGCCTCTTTCCTTCGACACTCACTTCAGCTTGTTGGGGCTCTGCCCCAAGCCCCGTAGAGATATAGATAAAATGCTCATCAGCAATCCAAGTGCACAGTTCCAAAAAAATGTATTGCCATCACTAAATAATGCAAATCACGTCTCAGCAATATTAGTATTCATTCGTCTCGGCACACTCATAGCCCGGCCATTTGTCATTCACCCTCCATTTCTCATTATCTCTCTTTCTGTATATCTCTCTCAGTCTCTCTCTTCTCTCTATACCTACTTTTTCTTATCTTGTAGTTTCCTGGGATGTCACACACTTCCATAGCCTACTTAGAGGGCATGCCCCCCACTCCCTTCCCCACCATGATGATACTGTGCACACCTCATCTGTTGATCACTCTGGTACTGTACATCTGTAGACACTTGTTCCCGTGAACAATAGGCTGGTAAATGGCTTTAACACCACATTAAATAGGATATAATTAATCCATCTATCTATCTATCATATATACAGATAGAACATCCTTTCTGCTGTCAATGTGCTTGACTTCAAACTTGTGTGATTCCTTGTGTCTACATGGACCACAGGGCTGATCTGGGAAGGCATTCTCAGTACTTGCTCTCTCATATGGATTGTGCAAGCGGGTTGCTCGGATGCTCACTTGATGCACTCAGTCGACCACTCACTCTGCTCATACTTACTCTCCTTCACAGCATCTCACTCTGCCCTCGCTCTCTCTTTCACGCATACAGAAGGTAGCTTATACCTCACAGAACAGGCCAGAATGAGCAATCAAAATAGATACTCAGTGAGCTCTTGTCAGTCCCGTGATTATGTTACACCTGGCAGTCAGAGCGTTAGGTTGAGCTACTGCTGCCAGTTGAAAAGAAGTCAGGGAGCAGGCTCGAACACACGATCCGGCAACTCGGGCTCTTGCAACCCGCGCAGACTCGGTCCGACATCCTTGCTTACATAAATTAATTTTCTACCCCAAGTAAAGTCCGTTGTGTTTTAGTGTATAGATACAAGCTTACAATCCTGCCTTCGGCAGGACATTCGCAGGCTCACATCCTTCCTTCAGCAGTCATTCCAGCTTGTTGGGGCTCTGCCCCAAACCCCGTTAGTAACAACATATTTGATTAGTCTAAGTGTAGCCTTTGTCATAGCCAGCCTGCTCAGTGTTGAAGCACTTTATTGTCAATCACAGCTTTCATTCTATGACATCTTTTCCGCACTTGTAGTAGGCATGGAAAAATCTGGTGATAAGTCGATTGTGTTTGAAAGTGCTGTGGTGTCACCACCTTAATCACAGTCCTCTTTATGATTCAATATGGGTACTATGTCTTCAATGTGAACCCCATGCCATTGTTGTATTATATGTGTGGCAAGCATACTTTCAAAAGTGAATGAGTCGGAATGACAGGCAGGCAGGATTCAACCTTGAACACTTAACTTGGCCAATGGCAATGGCAGCAGCCAGTCTAAGTTTCTGGTTGTTGAAACATCACCATGATCAGGTTCATTTAACTTCATTGTCACATCCCAGCATTACATGCCATCTTCACTACATTGTCAAAGTAAGGTCAATGCAGTTCGAAGCAACACCACTGTCGGTTCAAGCAGCCCAGTATAGTGTATGTTGCTCTTTAAGTGTTCATCGTCACCTTATTGTCAGAATTGTCAAGGTATGATTTGGCAGAGAACAGTATTGATCTCAATTTATCATCATCTCATAGTCCGGAGTCAGTTTCTATCTTCAGTACTTTGTCAGATTGTTCTGCAAATTGAAGCACACATTGTCGGGTCAAGCAGCATCGTCAACTCGTGAGGTTCAAGCAACGCCATCGTCACACTATTGTTCGGCACAACGCAGGATTGAACTCATGGCCCGGCAATGGCGGCAGCCGGTCGCTGTTCGTACTGGTCGTTTTGCTTAGTAATTTGCTTAGTAATTCAAAGGATTTATTCTCTACCCCGATCCGTTGTCTATTGTAGTGTAGATGTACATGTATCGTTACCATGCAAGGGTTGGACCAGGTTGGACCTGTCGGACCTGGTCACGATGTATGTGATCATCTTTTAATTTTACCATCATCATGGCCTCGTCGTCTAAAGTGACCATCGACGTGTATAAAACGTTGCCCTCCGCACAGGTCATAACCTCGACCTCCTCTCGACACATTCCTTGCTGATCACTTGCCGCAGAATGCAACACCGACGCCAACGAACTTTACCGCCAATTTTGTTACCTCTGGGTTGACGCTGGCCTCCGACCCCGCGGAAATATACGCAACACGTGTCCATGGTCGCAAAGTGATCCTCGAAAATCCGGTCAAGGAGAGCCGCACGAAGAAAGAGCAAATAGAACGTAAAGCACGGCACAAGGCCCAGCAGGAAAAGAAGAGGCAAGGCATATCCAAGAGAAGGAACGGTGCCAAAGCCGTCTGGAAACTCGATGAACGACAAGCCAAGTTCGCCTCAATCTTCTTTGCTTGTCCAATCTTTTATGCGAATTCAGATTTGCTTTGTTCTTGCCTCTGCATCACCTCTGGATGGGCTACATGTCTGAGCTACTCAATCTCGCTCGCGATTCGTCTAGGCACCCTGTGGAAAGCGATATGCCGTCCTCTGGATCCATGCATCCAAAGCTGCTCAAAGCAGACTTCCACGGCGCAGTGATAACCGGTTCGTCTCCACCCTTTTCCATCTACTTGGCGCTCATCTATCACATTTACAGTCCGTCAGAGCAAGAATTCATCTCTCGTCAATCTATCAGGCATCGTCATCCACGAGACGGAAAACACGTTCAACATAATTACCCAAGACGATACGGTCAAACGTCAGTGTTGTGTTTCCATTTCGGTTGCAACTCTCAAACGACTTGCATTGACAGTTATCCCGAAAGCCAACTCTATATTCACATTTGCCGTTCCCTTATACTCCACGCTGCCTCCGTCGCACACACAGGCGTCCCCTTTTCCATTGCCATCCACAGATGAGCCTCTGCATACCGTCCTTGACCGGCCGCACATCCAATTCGAGTTATATGGAAACCAGTTCTGCTTCCGCTCCGCCGACCGCGCTGGCCGTAAATTCAAGCACAAGGAGACCATAGAGCTTTGACGGGATCAGAGGACTGTTTATTTATCTCCGCCTAGCTCCAACACTCCTCTGTCAATCTCCCTTCCCTCTCCATCTTCTGAATGTATTCCTTTGCCGCATCAGCATCACGTCCGCCACATAGCTCCACCGCATGCGACAGTGCGGCCTTCACCGCTGTTGGCATCTTATTCGACGATCTGCCTCCCAGTCAATCATCCGTCACAACATGGAATGAAGCGAACACACCCTGATATATACACGTGGGCGTTTTGCTCTCCGATGAGCCTCCATATCTGCGAAGCGTCGCTTTCGATGAGATCTTGGACGTATGTGCGCTTGACGCCCTCAGGCCCATCCCGCGAGCAAGCAAGGCGGTACGACAGCTTGCCTTCCTTCGCAAATGTCGCCCAATCGGACGCGTAATGTTGGTCCTTGTTTGCTGAACGACATCCAAAGTACAGCGCGTTGCCTGCGGTCTTGGTCTTTAGCTAGCGGCGTAATCATCGTGGTCTACACGTACCGTGGACACCTTGTGATATCCGTCTCATTATCAGAGCACGCATCGGTGCGACACCTGTCCCGGGGCCGATGCATATGATGGGCGTGTCTTTGTTATCTGGGAGCTTGATGTAGCCTCTTCGCAGCCCAATCGTCACCTGGTCGCCCGGCTGCATGCCCGAAAGATATGCCGTGCAAACTCCCTTCCTCGGATCCTTGAGACGCGTCTTGTATTTGACGATGGCCACACACAACTGCACTTCTCTCCTCAGGTCACTCGCAATCGAAAACTCCCTTGGCCTCAGTGGAGGGAATACGTCGAAGATGTAGTCCTTTGGGATCTGCATCCGTGAGCTGTGGAACTCGGACAGGACTTCTGTGATGGTGCGGCGAACTTTGTGACAGTAGTCGTACAGCTCTTCGGCGCCCTCTGGAGAGAGGAACTCGTCGAGTTTCTCGGATTCTTGCACGTCGGTGTTAAAATACCGGAGGTATTGAAAGAAGGTGCGGCGCGGGACGGAGTTGAAGTCAAGGTAGCGCGTGAAGAGGGTGCGGAGGGTGGTTCGACGCGGGATGTGATCAGGCATGGACTGATCTGTTTTGTTGCTTAGATGAGTAAGGAAAGTCTGAGAGAAGGTACCTTTTTCGACGTGTTCTATCGTGTACACGTCGTCTGCAATATTGCCATATCCCATGGAAACAAGGAATGTCTCCACATTGTCGTTGGATTGTAGTGGGTGGATGACAGCAACGTCACCGGGATTATATCTGAGTACTATCAAGCGCCAGTAGGCATGTATAAATGGACACTTACGCACTGTATATCTTCGTCAAAAGTGAATTCAAGGTGGCGCACATCCTGTAACCAGTCGCTTGCGGTTATGCGAGTATTTGATTTGAGTGTGGCGTTGTGGTAATCTGGATCTTCGGTGAGAGGATCATTTGATGGCTTTGAGTTGGCTGCCGTCATTGTCGCCCGAGGCGGAGGGACGTCTGCAGGGTCAAGTTTCCGAATAGGTACGGGGAGTTCAAGCAAGTGTGCGAAGACATCCAAGAGTGATTCAAGCCACGGATACAACGCGCCCTCGGTCCTGCTATAAATCAGTGAACAGCAGGAGTTTCTGGCTGACCACGGACCCAAGCATGTGCTGATCGTCTCCCTCACCACGCTCACATATTTCTGTCGCCCCCAGGCTCAGCAGTCGTCGGGATAGCTTTTTCGCCGGCCAACAGAACCGCTCGTAGGCAGAGTCACCGAGGCCGAATACGGCAAAGTGTATGTCTTCAAAGAGGTCGGATGGGAGGTCGGCGCGAAGGAGCATCGACCATAGAGCAGTCATAGAGCGTGGCTCGACGCCCGAGCCGGTCGTGGATATGACAAAGACGACGAGCTCTTCAGATATGAGGTCGGTCGCTGTGTAAGTCTCGATGTCCTCAAGTCGGCATCGGACGCCAATGCGCCGGAAGTGGCGCGCGATAGAGTCGGCGACGTCCTGCGCATTGCCAGTCTCTGTGGCGTAGAGGATCAGTGGTGTCTGACTCTCTCTCATGATGGACGCCGGAAGTAAGACCAGGATTATGATTATCAGATAAAAGTGGAATGCTATTGTTCCCGACAGCGCTGCATAGCCACCGAGTTCGGCTTCCTGCCTTAACGGCCATGGCTGCGTACTTCTTTGCGTCGCCCATCGACGTTGACATTAAGTTGGACGGCGAGGATGGCCGGAAACAGGCCCAGATCAAGGGGGAGAAGGACAAGCTCATTTCAGCGCCCATCTATTATGACGGCGAGCCAGTAAGTGGTCAGGTACGTCGCCCAGCGTCCTCTTACGTGGCGCGGTTGTAATACTCGTCCTCCTAGATAGCCATTCGCGTGCGGGATGGTAAAAGGGTCACCCACGAGGGCATCAAGGTTGAGTTTGTGGGCAGCATAGGTGGGCGCACCTACATACCGAGTTATGCGACGTTGACACACAGCAGAGCTCTTCTACGACCGCGGCCACCATCATGAATTCCTCTCGTTGTCCCAGGAGTTAGCGGCGCCCGGCGAAATGCGGCAAGCGCAGAGCTTTGACTTCAACTTCAAGAATGTGGAGAAGCAGTTTGAAAGCTATCGCGGTGTCAACGTTAAGCTTCGGTGCGTCCTGTGATGCTGTATCTCATTCGTATGCCAACGTCCCCTTCCAGCTACTTTATCAGGGTTTCCTTAGCACGCCGGATGGCAGAAGTGCACAAAGAACGCGACATATGGGTCCATTCTTACCGAATGCCACCAGACACAAACAATTCCATCAAGATGGAGGTCGGAATAGAGGACTGTTTGCACATAGAGTTCGAGTACAACAAGTCCAAGTCAGTTTTCACACTGCTTCCGTTCATCCCCTCACTCAAACATAGACTAGATATCATCTCAAAGATGTCATAGTTGGCAAGATCTTCTTCCTCCTTGTTCGCATCAAAATCAAAAATATGGAACTCTCTATCGTGCGACGGGAAACAACGGGATCACCGCCCAACCAATACAATGAAAGCGAAACACTCACGAAATTTGAGATCATGGACGGCGCACCGGTTAGAGGTCAGGTCTCTCCAAGTGTTAGAAACTGTCGTGCTAATTACGACGACTTGTAGGCGAGACAATTCCTATTCGACTGTTCCTCGGCGGCTTCGACTTGACCCCCACTTTTCGCGACGTGAACAAGAAGTTCAGCGTCAGATATTACCTCAACTTGGTTCTCGTCGATGAGGAGAACCGCCGCTACTTCAAGCAGCAGGAGATAACGATCTTCAGGATACCAGAGGCATGTTCGTCTTTCTATCATCATGCCCCAAGCTCACCGAGCACTTCCAGAACTGATTGATTTGCCTTATCTCAATGTATATATTTATGTATGGACACTCCAGGAATCCGACCATCCATCTCTACGCTCTTGCCTATCCACGGAATGTAAATTTCCACGGCGGCCTTGATACAGACACAGGTAATGTTGTCAATTCAGTGCGTGCATGTCTGTCTTCAATGTCCTTCTTATCTCATGTTGTTACCTCGACATAGAAGATGAGATTGCACCGCGTCACATTGCGGCTTTACTGCGCAACCGGTATACGAACCGCCATGTAGTGTCCCTCATGAGAGTGCCTTTGATCGATGCAACACCCGTGTTCATTCAGTAGTGCCGTTCCTTCTGTTCCAGGCACGTATTCACTTTTGCAGGAGGTGGCGCCCTTGTGAGGAGACACGGAGTACGTCCGACAAAAAATTCAGTATGAAGACGCTGTCAGTTCAGGCGTTAGAGACACCAAGTATGCGAGTCGATCTGAGACAACTCATGTCCCGTAAGCCTACCGGCCTTGAAGCGTCGCGTTACGCCGCCCATCCCAGCCATCTGTCTGTTGTGGACAGCTCAAGTCAACCAATATCAATGTTTTACTGATGCAGAGGTACGAACACGACACAGCCTGCAGTGTATCTCCTGACGTTCTGATCTCATGCGCAATACATAAGTTGTGTATATAGTCTACAACCAACGACTTCGAGCAAGCCAAACACTTCACTCCTTCCTATCGTTTGACCTGCTATCAAGGCGATGGATCCAATCCCTGCTCACGTATCGCCACCAGGACCACCAAATGGACCGCCGCAGTCAACTTTTGGTATACTGCTGGTCGGTTTCATGATCTCCACGCCGTATGTTTCCCGACCACAGTCTGCGTATTGCTAAGTTGATCTACAATTGCAGTCTCTATGGTGTTGTCTGTTATCAAGCGTGGCAGTACTGCTCTCGCTTCTGGCGTACTGACCACGGGGGCTTGAAGGTCATTGTAAGCCGTACTCACCTGCTCTGCGTCTTTCGCGCTGATCCAGTTGTGAGATAGGTATCTGCTATCATGTGAGGTGCCAGACATTCAAACCAAGCAGCAGTTACTGACTTCAGAACAGAATGCTAGATACAGCGACTCAAGCCTTCAACTCACATTCGTTGTACTACTATCTGATCTTGAAGCAAGCCGACGTCAGGTCGTTGGCGGAAGTCGTTTGGTGATTTCGACTCTTCCTGTGCCAGGTTGTCCACTGATCGAGGATTTTAGGAGTTTTGTCGTATGTTTTCTGCGCTTCCTAGTCTATTTACAGACACCTTATGGCAGTGCAGGCTCCCGCAGCATCCACTGTCAGTCGCATTCCTGTTAGTGGGAAGTGTGTAGACTAACGTCGCTATCAACAGGGTCTGGAAGCTACCATCGTTCAATTGTGAGAAGAGTGTTGTGAGCGTTCAGCCGTGCTAACCCTGTGCCCAGATTCTTCGGATACAAGGTGTACATTTGTGAGTAGTCCAATCTACGCCATGACACACACTCTTATCAATCATCAGTGAGCGGACGGAGCAAGTTGCTCTTCGGTGTGATCGTACGCCACCTTACAATCTGGCATTCACGCGTCTGATCTAGCCCCCGAAAGATTCTGTTATCTGTCAGCTCTCTGGGTAAGCTGTCCAGCTATCCTCTTCAACGTAGTACTCACACATGGCCCTAGTTGTGGCTTGGTGTACGTTACCGAATGTTCTTCGTCTGAATTGTCCTGCTGATGTGAAGCTAGTCGACGCGATACGATCATTCCGGCTCGGAAGCAAACCGGAAGGTTTGGAAGTGTGCCAAATCATACATTTTCGTGATCTATCTCTAACGTGTCGTAGGCCGCCTTGATTCCCGCATCTTTCGCACTCTTTGCAGGCATAGATTTACTCATCACGTCCTCTCTATGTTTCTTCTTACTTCGCGGGAAGACATGGCTCAAGGACGATGACAAGACGAAGAGCCTGGTGAACCGAATAGTCTTGTTGACGGTGAACAACGGCTTTCTCGTGAGCGTAACGGCAACAGCTGTGCTGATCACTATGCTGGTGTCCCCACTTCCGACATTGGGACTGACCTTGACGTTCTTGAACGGCAAAGGTAGGTGGGCTCCTGACCGTCTGGTCCTATCACTCAACACACCGATAGCCTACACAAATATGTTGCTTTCCAGGCGGGTATTCCCTCGTTCATGATGCGAGCCAAAACTGACGCGCATGGTACCAGTCTTAACTCTAGACTGACCACAAGGCAGATATATAGAGACGACAACCGACAGCATACAACTATCTCAACGTTTGGAGTGCTGACGACGATGCCGAGCGCTACAATCGGTATAGTCACTGAGACGAATGCTGACACTTCACGCACCTCGCATGACTGTTTCTATAAACCTGATAGGGGAATTGTGTAGGTCTCAATCAAGTAATATGTATGTCTTGAAATGAGAGTGCGAGATGATATTACGAGCTTGAACCTTCCGTCACAAATCGTATCGACCGTGTGTTGGCATATGTAGCCTGGAACGGTCTCAGTAGAAGCTATAGACTCGAACATTCGTACCACACTAGTACTACTGTAACATAGTAAGTACTTACTTAGATGGTAGGTAGGTAGCTAGTGCTAGTTTGTATGAATGTCTTGGCTTACCGTATGTGGATGTGGGGTACACTCACGGGGACATCATCCGGACCGCTTCCCGGTTACATAGTGTTTTCATCAAACATTGCAGCTATGTACTAGCTGCGTCCACTCTCGGATTCTTTCCCCTCTTTCTCAAGGCTCAACCTGTTGATATCGACTGTCTTCTTGGAACCAGTCTCAAGCTAAAAGGTACGTGCTTCGAAAAATCAATGCAGGCTGTGTCAAACAGGGGCGGAGAGCGGCGTACGAGGCGGGCCGTACCTGCACGAGAGGACGGCGCGTGTTTGTCGGTGATTTCGTATTCTCGTCATACGCTCAAAGCACGGTGTCTTTACCCTATGTCATGTGGGATACGTCGCGGTGCCTGCTCTACTAGAATATAAGGCTGACAGGTCCTCCAACTTCGAGCATCGTGGTCTCTTTTACGCTGCGGCCTATGTTGTTCTTTCGTATTCTCGTGGCCTGCGTTCCAGCGGCCTTCGCCTGGAACACTTATGTCGTTCCTCACGTCGACGGAGCGGATGACACCCCTGCGCTCGCCGCAGCCCTTGCAACTGGGACCTATAGTGCAAACGCCACCATTCTCTTCAAGAAGGGTGTGCATTACAACATCTGGACCCCCATAAAGTTTCCCTCGCTTCAGAACGTGGAAGTCCGTATTGAAGGTAACTTGAGCTATCCCACGGACATACCCGCTATTCAAGGTGTGTTCTGAGTGGTTATGGCTCTTTCTTTTCACTGGAGATATCTCTCCAGCAATTGTCGCGTCAAGCGTACGTCTCGGGTGCATTCAACGTCGTTCAGCTCTAATCATGATTCACACAGAACTTTTCAGGATACTGGTACGTCATGTTGACTACAAGAACGCGCTTTTCCTCACGTTGCTCCAGGTTTTACTTCGGTGGAGGCAACAATGTCACCTTGCGTGGCTCTACTGATCCTGAGTGGGGCTGGGTCGATGGTCATGGTCAAGCAGTGCGCGTAGCTCCCTGGTATTACTGACAGACTGCTAAAATAACGCATCGGTAGTGGTGGAACATCAACCAGCAGACGAATCGCCCGCACGGCTGGAGCTTTGCCAAGGTTACCAACGGCGTTATACGCGACATGAAACTCTGGAAGGTACGCATCAGCTCGCATTCATCTTATAGGTACGCTGATTTTGGTCATCAATAGTCAATCGCCTGGAATTTCGCCACCAGTGGCTCTTCGAACTTGCATGCATACAACAACAAGATCTTGATAAAGTCGGACAACTCATCAGTACGTCGACCATCCTGTTCCGGTAGTGTACTGATTCATTTACTCTGTCTCTATAGGCGTTTCCTTTCAACACGTAGGTCGACTTGTTTCTGATACCGGCTTTGAAAATAATTTTTTTTTGTGTTTTCAGAGACGGTCAGTTGTCTTTGGTCCCTAACTTGAACGCCCCAATCTCACAGCTAGGACGCAGGATTCTCCGCCGCAGGAACCAATATGCTTTTCGAAAATAATTACATTGTCAATGGGGATGACTGCCTTACTGTTGGTAGCGGTGCCAAGAACATCCACTTTAGGTGCACGACGCACTTTCGTCAGATGGCCCAGTTCTCGCTAACATGTTTGGTAGGAACTCGTACTGCCAAGGCGGTCACGGCCTTTCCGTTGGATCTCTGGGCAAGGGAGGAGCCGTCGCCGATGTCCAAAACGTTCTGTAAGATCTAAGACAGACGTCAAACCATTGTAGGGTTGACCTTTGATGTCCCCAGCATCGAGAACGTCATCATGGTACATATACGAATGCGGGAAACAAGATTGTCGTCCTGACCCTCCTCACAGAAAGATGAACTCTACGGCGCTCGTTTCAAGAGCTGGACTGGAGGCAGCGGTCTGGCGAGAAAGCATGTCTGTCCCACATGTCCCCTGAGTCTTGAAACTGACGATGACTGTAGTATAACTTGGAGAAACATCCAGTTCATCGATGTTCCCTTTCCGGTGCGCCTCACATCATATACTGACTGTTTGGTGTAGCTCATTCAAACCTTACAGATCTACGTAACGCAAAAGTGAGCAGCTGTCTTCGAATGAGGGTATGGGCTTGTATGTTGACTCTGGTCGCACCAAGCTACTGGGATCAAGGAGTAAGTTTTGTCAGCCCAAAGCGTGAAGTCCATAGCGTTGATTATAATTATCATCAGGTTGGCCCCAAGCCGAACTCCACTTCGTCTAGCAACACGCACATTCAAGACATGACCTTCCAAAACTTCTACGGAACTATCATGGAGTGTGTTGATAGTGGCTGCATCTGGTCGATACTGATTTGGTTTTTCAAGCACCCCCGGATATGTCGAAGGCACGTGTGTCACGGATCCATGCTGGTACTACGTTGCCAACGCCACCGGACACGAAGTTGTTATCTTCGATCTCTACCCCGACACAGGTCAGTTATGTGCGTTGTTTCCCGGGTAAAAGCCTGAACCACGTCCCAGTCACCAACATCGTCGCAAAGAACATATTTGCCACGACGGTTACTCATAAGACTGTCGATGTCATGTGTGATCCCACAACTGTGAGATGCATTCAATCTTTCACTTTACTCGTCCTGATCGTCTATGTTTGCTCAGGTTACAAACAACGTCGGCTTCAAGTGCTGGGACGGGCGCTACATACCAGAGCTCAGATTCCCTTGATGGTTACAACTACATGTCTATACAACAAACGTTTACAAGATCAGAGCGTAAGATACATACGATGTTATATAGAGGAAAGCGTGCAATCAAGTATCGCATTATCACCCGCTACCAAAGATTTCGGCCGCCTCGACCAGTCTTCGCCCGGCACTGGACATGGATCTCAGCTCGTCTATCTCCCGGATACATACAGCATATCCATCGGCAGAAGATTCGGCTTTGAGCTGGCACAGAGTCGAAAAGGCCATACAAAAAGCGAACCTATCATTGGCGTCGCGTTTGATCGCTTTCAGTGATGCATCCGTACCGTCCATCTTCTTGAAGTTACCGCAATAGGCGCAGGCTGCCTTGAGCCGTCGTTCCTCCTCCGTGGATATGACTAGAAGGTCTGGAACATGACTCCAGAACTTCCTCACAGCCGCTGCCATAATGTCCTTCTGCTTCCCTTTCCCTTTGCCTTTCGAGGGAGATTGCTGCTCCTGAGAAGCTTTACGCGTGGCAGCACAATATTCCTGGTGGGCAGATGCCACATGGGCCCTGATAGCCAAGAGCTCCTTCTCCCTGATAGCTGCAACCGTACAGGTGCTCAACGAGACAGTCCTTGCGATAGCCTCTGACCACGGTCGATAGAGATCAGGATCCACTTTGGTGTCGAAGAACTCTGGCCGTGAAGCCTGGTATGCCACCTTAATCTCTTCAGCTTTTTTCTGACCAGCTTCTAGGAGACAGTCGAGTACGAAGCGGCCACGAGGGCATGCTTTGCGATGCCCATCCTGTCGAAAACATCTTGGAGCAGGCCCTCCATAAGCCCTCTGATGTTCCTGGAATTCCTTCTCTTGCAGCACGTAGCCCGTCTTGCTAGCATCCAAGACTGTGTTGAACCTGTCCGTAGGCATGAGAAAGTCACGTAATAACGGGGAAGCAAAGATGTACATGTATGCTAGAACGATGGCTTGTTCGCTGTCCAGTCCGTACCGCCAGACTGCATTGTCGTGGAAGGTCGAGTAGAGACCGACTCGACCATGCGTGAATCCGGCAAGCTGCGCTTCCATGAATTGCCATTGCCCGTGCATGGAGGATTGATTTCTAGTCCTCAGATTGAACTCCTTGACGGATTCGACCTCACGTTTGAAGTATGTGGTGAGGAACGCGTCCGGTTCTCTGCAGAGCGGTTTACTCTTGAAGTCGGTCACAAGCTCATCCAGCCATATCAAGAATGCCGTATCTTGACGCGAGGCGAGTTGAGGAGACAACAAATCCACGGCAACAGTTTACACTCACCGCCATCGAAATCTAGAGGACAATATCAGAATGGACACCGTACTAGTTGTTATATGCTTACCTCCACCGCTGAGCAGTGTCATGAGACTTTCATAGCCATCGACGTTGACAACAATCACATCCTTGTAGTTATGAAGCTCGGGCACGTCAACGACCTCGACCTGAAACTGTTGACAAGAAGTAATGCTCGAAGATTTGCACACCGCACCTTCTGAATGTCACTCGGCAATCGTATAGGATAGCTGTCGGAAGTAAGCCCAGGTCCCAGGGTTTCCAGACTGCGCGTAGGAGACCGTGACTCACCGTCCCATCTAGAATGCAATGCATCAGTTGGGAAAGATGATATCGTGGGATGACTACTCACGATGGCTGGCCCGGCGGGGACGTGGAAAACGGTCTTCGTAGCCGCGTCCACAATTGGCTCGGATGAACTGAAGAACACTTGACCCTTCTTGAGCTTTCGTCGGTCCTGGGGCGTCGGATCTGTCGATATGAGGCCCCATCAAGTGACACGGCGGTTACAGAACGTACCGGGAATCACAAAGGCTTCAACAGATTTCCCGGGTGGCAGAGGTATGTGATAGCCTTCTAGGGCGGAGTCGATGACCGTCGATATGAAGGTTGTCATCTTAGCATGAAGAGCAGGAGACTTTCCAGGCTCCATGCCAGCCTGGATCATTTCCAGGATGCCTTCTCCGAGACCGACAGGTTCTATAGACGGAATGTGAGCGTGAGACAAGCAACAATAACTGCACGCCTACCTCCACTAAACGGTTTCCGACCGGTATACGTGTGTAGACCTTCATTCTCCAGAGCTGCACAAGACTCGGTGTCATTGTATGTGATCGACACATTGAACTCGCGCCCCGTAAGCCCTAACACACGACCCAACCCTGCAGCATGGCGTTGCGCCCTCGAACCAGCCACACCTCCAGCTTGAGATACAGCATTCCACAAGGCTGAAGCGGCCAGTCTGGCAGTCAAGTCATTCTTGACGAGAGGCACAACGATCTGCTCGAGGCCGTCCTCCATCAGCTTTGTGAAAACGTGGTCCGCGATTCCGTTATGGGATAGATTCATGATGCTCTGCGCAGAAAGACTGACACCTGAGGATGAGGTGTTGCCGACGCTCACTACATCAAGAATCCGGAGGGAGTATTCGTAAGGCTTGGGATGGTTGATCTTGTGCTGTGAGCGACGAATCCAGATCTTGGGCTCGTCAGAAGTATCGTCGGGATGTACAATCCAGAGACCCTTGTCACCTGCAAAGCGAGCCTGAATGGCAGACGGCCGTCGCACTAAGCCCATATTATCAGATATCATCTTGAGTGCGGTTTGGTTCATGAAACCACATCCATCGGTCATGAGCTTGTTGGAAGGCGCCTTCTTCACATCGCCCTTGTAATCCGGCGCGACTGCGTTGGAAGGTCCATCAGCACCGATACGGGCAATATTAGAGATCACAAACCTTCGTCCTCGATATATATGATGTTCCTGTTTTCGAATAAGAGAGCAGGGAACGAGGTAGACAGCCCAAGGACGTTTCTGGTGACATATTTTGCCAGCGGCTAGATGAGTCTCAGACCCGTGTGTGTAGTCGCAAAGCAGAAGAGAGCAAACCTGAGAGTCATTCAACAACGGCGGATTGTGCCATTCCAAAATGGACGCGTAAGATTTTCGAAGATTGTCGCCGCACCAGTCCTGTGCCTCTCGCTCGTAGTTCTCCTCGCATTCTACCAGATAGACGGACCCCTCCTTCGGCACCCACGGCACAAAGACTCGGCCGCAGATAACAAACTTTTGGCAGAGAAACTCCTGGATACCCTGTTTATCGTTACGCGCAAGTCTGTCCGAAACTCGTAGTTGAAAGAAGCGACGAGAACCCAAGTATCGGGTGAAGCGGGTGGACTTGGTCTGGGCAAGAGGCTGAAGAACAACCTTGTAACCATTACCCCTGGGCTCACGTTCGACAACGTGACCAATCTGCTGCACTTTGCCGCCGTACCACTTTTCCTCGCCATGGAAAGTGCCCATCAGTCCCAGGCCGCGATTGCGGTTCTCCAAAATGGCCTCTTGTTCAAGACGAAGCTGCTTTCTGCAACACAAATTCAGTACGTGGGCTATGTGGTGCTAGACTGATCATACGCAATTTTCAGGCCCCCCGAAGAGACCTTAAATGGCACTCCCAGCATAACGGACTCGACCTTCAAAAGACTGTCCTCTTCGGTCCCAGTCAGCTCAGGCAACTTGTTCTCGATTGTGGACCAATCCCAGAAGCCAGCGGAGACGCCGCGGGCGAGTTCGAACTGAACACCCCAGCAGATACGACGAGTGTCAAAGAGGGTTTGAACCTGCGTGTTATGGGCGATTTCCTCCACAGGCAGGTCGAAACTGTGCTTGAAGAGCCTTGCGATGAAAGACTCTTCTGAAGTTGCCAATGAGGACGCGGAAGATGCCAGAGAGGTTGACACAGAGTCAAAGGATGTTCCCGAGGAGTTGGCGCCAGTACTCGTACTGATGGATTCAACAAGTACCTCCCTGTCCGCATCTGTAGGTTGATTCGTTCTGGGGGCTGTTGCGGACCGCACCAGAGAAGGGTCATCGGTCATCTCGAAATCATCGTGAACGTTGGCCGCCCGTTGATTAACAGCAGATTTTGGATGAGAAGTGGAAGCAAGATTGAAGTTGGGTTGTGAAAGCGCTGGTTGAGGAAAGCGCTTCTTCTGACGCCCGGCTGCCGATACAGACGCAACGGTTGGCGGTTTTTGATGATTGCGCAACGTGATTGGCGACGTCTCGTCCATTACAATCTTCCTGACCTTGGATGGGGAACCGGATGGTGTTGCAGTTGCCGGCCTCGAGATAGAGTCTCGCTTTTTGGTCGGCACGGCAGTCATGTTTGACGCGACGTGATGCAGACGTGACGTGCTACCCGTCTGCCGTCTGTCGGTGGAAGGGGCACGGAGGGATGAGAAAACGCGAGATGGCCCAGGCAGGACGACGATTCCCTCATCCTCACTGTCCGATTGGAGCACTGGGACTTTGACTGAGCTGATACCCTTTCAATCGTAAAGCAGCTTACCAATGTCAGGCTGTTTTTGCGGAGAATTGAGATTCAGACGACGCAGTTGGTTCTTGATGGGCGACAGGCCACTGGATGTCGAGACAGCGCTAGCCGTGAGTCGCGAAGGGCCAGCCTCGCCTAACAATTCAAGGTGAGAGTCGAGCACATGATGGTAAAAGGCGCGTACGTGTTGCCGGGGGAGTAATGGAATGAGCCTTTCTTGTCGCCATATCACCACCTGCTCTATGATGTGAGGGTACTTGGAGAGATCGTGCGATCTGTTCTCACCTTTCTGAACTTGAGCGTGCTCAGAATCCTCGTCCGAGTCACAAACGAAGGGATTCTCCCTCGAGTTATTCTGCCGCGGAACCAAATCAGATATATGAGGGCAGCACGGGCCAGTGTGTAGTCAATTACCTTGAAGAGAGGTGCCATGTGCTTGCGAGCGTCGCCAAGAGAGATAGATACAGCCAAAGAGTGGTTGTTGGAGAGTGCGCCCTCCGGTCGCGTCCAAGATGTGTGGTATCTGGAGAAAGGAACGCTTCTCCGATTTGGCAATTGCTCGGCCCACTCGGCCCGAATTCTGGAAGGCTTGTCGTTCTTGACCGATTCTTGACTACATAGCTTGACTTCTCGTCTTGCAGCAGTATGTAGTAAACTTTGGTATCCGTTTGACAGGCTTCATTTTATTTGAAAGTACAAGGCAACTGCCTCCCGCTGCCCTCGGCTGTCGTGCTGTTGCTCATATTCGTCTATTTGACATCCCAATAGACTGAGTTCCCTCAAGAGTTGCGTCAGGCGGGAAGCGCCATTTCGCGGGTGCAATAGAACTGGCGATATCTGGTGTGTGTATTGTTCTCCTTTGCGATGAGGCTTTGTAAAATTCGCTGTCGCGTAGGGAGCTGTCAAATTGTGAATCGGAAAGACAATTCAGAGCACTGACATATTTTCTCGTCGCTTTGCGGCCTCCATGTAAGGACATGATTGAGCTTGTCAGCCTAAACAATGTGGCTTGAGCCGCTTCGCGTCGCTGAAAGGCCATGGTCAGACCGGTCTCCGAGTTGGGTTCTCGTGGAGCCCTAGTCAAAAGAGTGGGTTGTTGTTTCGTCTTTTTCGTACGTGGATGCAGCAGCCGCCAGATACCGAAGAGCATTTAAGACGCAACTTGAGGTACCGAGTTTGTTGCTATGGGTAGACACCTCAAGACATCAATTGAATCTTTGGGAAGCGGTGCCCGTTTTCCTGCTCATCGAAGAGTCTCGACGTGGGGGATCCTTGTCAAAATCTGTGGCTTTGACGTCGTTCGGACCTAGCGCAACACACCGTCTCGCTCCTGATGCCAGATGGTAAGTAGTAATCAGACAGACCGCATCATGCCCTATCATGCCACACAATTCCGAGGCAGTTCCGAGTGTCTAGGCCCCATACTCGTAGTATTGATGGACAATTTCAAGAACTTGAAGAAGGGAGGAAGTAATTAGAGTGGAGCTGTCACGCCGACCTCACCTTTTGGTGAACAAGAACCTAAGAAGGACCTGCATATAAAGGGGCTCGAGCTCGTATCGCCTAGGCGGCTGCAGCGTGAAACCTTACAGCACGTAAGTGCACGTGGAACTTGAATGTGACCGAAGCCTCGTTAGAGCGGAAACTGACACCATTCTTGCTGTAGGGCGCTCAAATCGCCTGAAAGGAATTCAAACAGTAGGCGCATTGGGCGCCCCGCGAATAGTCACTTTCGATCGATGCACGTGCCGCACGGCAAACATTGTATATGACTAAGTTGAATTGAAGTTGAAGTTGAAGTTGAATAGGAGTTGAGTTCAACTCAGAGTCGCTACACTCTGTGACAAACTCCGGATCGTCTTCCTCATATCTTCCTTCGGCGCTGTGAGAGTTGATGTCTGCCGCCATGCGCCACTTATCACCCCATCTCTCCACCTGGATTCCGTTATGAATCCGAGGTTGTTCCATTGTCGTCATCAAAGGATACACAGACGGTTATCATCTAGATGACCTTGGGACACTCAGGGACTGTATCATTCTTTCAGAGTCGTGCGCCGGTGGGAACACAGACTGTCAACGCCCGCATCAATGGGTTTGAAAGTTACATATCGAATGTCTCCTCATCATTGATGGGCAGTACTATTCCCAGCCTACTCACGTCCTTCTTGTGACTGCCTGAGTCTCGACAAACGAAGAGCACGATGCGGGCGAGTCCGAGACAGTCTAAGTGTATCTTTGTAACCAGCATGTGGGCTGTGTAGGTTACATACTCGGCATAACTATCGCACCTTTGCCGTGTATCTCGGCCTCGAAGTCCACACTCATAGTACCCATTCTCAGTACACCAATCGCGGTGTTTCTGTGAGGCCAAAGGTCCCCACGGATTCAGAGAAGACCGAACGTGAGCAATACACGTTGGCCTTCTATCCTGTGAGAGACTTGCGTGAGATCAGATAAGTCACCGTGATACATTGACGCCTTGTGGCGCCATCATCAAAGCAGTCCACGTCCTTCTTGGCCAGTTCTTGGCAGTCTGGGAAGAGTCACATGCAGTGACCAGGCTCACAATAGTCAGACAGCACTGGAACTCTTGCCTACATAAGTCGTTTCACTTATTGACGAGGACCGAGGGGATGAGTTGCTACGGTGCCGCAGCGTGGCCTACAGCGTGGCCTAGCTTGAATTGGCGTCAGCTCACAAACAGCACCTTGACAGCACCTGGGGCCTGAGCGCTGAGCCCTGGGAGCCGGGGTTTTCAAGGACGGGAGAAGTTCAAGCAGTCTCATTCGAGACACAGCATGCTTTCCCAAAGTCGATGACTCCAATACAGCCTCGCGCCGATGCCAAACCACTTCATGAAAGCCGAGGCTGGCTGCGGCGCAAAGAACAAGCCGTCACAACGGCGCAGCTCGGTATGTTTGGCGTAGACGCTCAAGTCAAGTATGCACAGATACTACGTAGTAACGCAAGGGGTGGGGGGAGGGGGTGCCTTCCAGTCTTTCTCAGAGACCCCCATGCTGCGAGGCTCATATATACGGTTGGGGTTGGTCAAAGAATGAGTGTGTATGACTGTGTAACAGAACAGGTACTATCAGTGCCTGCAGAGCTCGCTTGTATGTACGTACTACATTATGGACGGTGCTGGGCTGCCCGGGTTTCTCGGTATCAACCAGCATGGTCCTGGTCGGGTCCTGGTCCATCTGGCATCTGCATCAATAGACACCAAGCGGTCCGTTGACACGCTTTATGTGCGTCTACGCCTAGAAACCGGGAATTTTGCGATTTCTGGATAAGTCCGAAGCACATAGTAGACGGTTACTTGTGGTTGGCAATCATAGAAGAGATGTTAGTGACCCTAAGGAGACTCTATTCAGGGCAAGGATTAGACTCCAGAGGAAGATCCTCCTCGAATATCATCATCAAAAGTGCCCACTTGCGTCTAGCAAGTCAAACATCACACAATACTCTCTTGTAACTTCACAACCAAGACTTCAATTCGACACTTGAGTAATTCGAGCTCGAATTTGTTGTTTAAACGTACTATGATAAAGCAAAGGCCTAGGCTACGAACCCAAGACAAGTGCATGTGTTCAAGTGACATACAGGATCTAGACCTGGATGACTAAGATGAGACCATGACATCAGAACCGCAGAGCCACCTCAGAAATCTGGAATTCTTCGTCCGAGGACTTAGACCAATCCGGCTAGCCTGGTAGAATCACGTTATCACATGAAACCAAGAGACCCAAAAAGATATATTCCGCAGCACCAAGAGCATCTAGACTGAGTCCAGAGTCAGGCAAATCTGATCCGATTTGGTCAAGGATGGCGCCATACTAGGTGCAGAGTAACAAATCAATAAGATTTACTAGCGGAACAACAAGTGGATGCATTGCGGAAGTCCGACTCGGAGTTCTGCATCAGTCATCCATGAAGAATCAATACAGTTGTACTGTAATACTCCGATTCGCAGGAATCAAGAATCATATGGACAAACTCCAAAGAGCAATCCGAGACGGGTTTTATGACAAAGATTTAACAAATCGAGTCTGAGATTCGTCATACATGGATCAGTTCTGGAGAGTATGTCGAGAGCGAAATGGCATAATTCAATGTAGAAGCATCTAGACTGGTGTCTCCGATGCGGAAACAAAACCCCAAAAGGCTGCTAGTTAGTAAGTAGAAATTAGTGTACAGATATAGCTTGAGCAGTATATAAGCCCAGTTGTAACAGTAGAGTAGTTTTTAGTTTAGTGACCCGCAGCCAAGAGCCCACAAAGCTTTACTGTAGTGATCTATCTCTTATAAAATCGACTTCGGTTTTATCGCCTCCAAAAGTCTGAAAACTTAAGAACCCAAAACCCAAGAACCAAACCTAAGCACAAAGAGCAAGGGTTTAGATTGAAAAGTGAATACTTGTGAAGCAAAGCTCCTTGAATTCAAAGTACTAGAGCAAGGTGTTTCTGAGTCTAATATCTCCCTAGAGATATTACAGGAACGTCGTAGTCTGGGCCAGCCTTTCCCTAGAGAGGACCGTTCAGTCACGAAAAGCGTCATCCCGCAGGCTCTTGAGAGTTCAAGTGCATTCCGAGCACGATTTGTCTAAAACCCAATTACAACTATAATAACAATCTCTCACCGAGGTTGAAGAAACATTCCAAGTTGGTATAAGGACTACTGTGTAGGACACGGAGTTCAACCAAAGACTTGTGTTTTGTTAACTGAGACCAGACATTTGTCAATCGGTCGAAATCCCTATCACCCCCCTTCAAACTCGCACGCTTGTGCACTTATTATCTGTTTCACTTTATTTGACAACAAGAGTTTAAGAAAGCAGTAAATCGATCTCGGTTTTCTATTCAAATCAAACCTTTTACAAGCAGATAACAAACTTCTATCAAGGAGTTTTATAAGATTTTGTGTTTGTTTTGTGGTATTTCTAAGCCCACAGAATAACGTGCACATCAACTTTTTGGAGCCCACCGCGAGGGGGGTTTTACATTTTGATCAACAAACAGTTGGTCTTTGCATTCAAAAACGTCTAAGAAAGGCAGTCAATCTGCTAAATATACATCGAGTCAACTTGACGCGAACCCAAATACTCCACCGACAGCAAGTGGATCACGTTTACCAAGATCTCCAGAAAACACTGAAACCGACAGTGTTATAGTAGGATCTAGGTTATTACGAAAGAAAAGAACCCCGGCAGGAGGACTTCTTAACGATCAACCTGATAAAGTTAGGAAAAACGTTCTCGAAAAAGCAAGATTGAAAAGACAACAACGTCTTAATACCCCACCAAGACAGACAGACAATTCGCTTTTCGAGCGAGAATTTCTATTTCTTAGTCAATCCTTAGTTGACTACGAAGACTTACTTGAATACCAACCAACAATAGTTCAACCAGTTGTATCAGCAATGACTACTGTTAGAACCTTGAAACCTGAAGAATTTCCATCAACTAAGTGGAAATCAGATATTGTGAATAAGAAACTGCCTAAGTATGGAACTAGCAATGCGCCAAGTTTCGATGGCAGAGCAGAAAATCTAGCCGATTTTCTTCGAGTCATAGATCAATTCATTGGAGAATCAGGATTAACTGATGAAGGTACTATGATCGAATTGGCTTGCAATTATGTGTCTGAAACCATTAGAGACCAATGGCTGAACATGACAGCCTTTGCTAAAGGAGAATGGGCAGGATTCAAGTCAGCTTTGTTGACTAGCTACAACAAAGGAAAAGACAGTTATAAGTATACCACTGTTGATTTAGAAGATGCTTTGGCACCATTTGAAAAACGGGAAATCGATCATAAAAATCGATGGAATAATTTTCAAAGAGAGTGCGTTCATATTTTGAAGTACTTAGTCAAAGCAGGAGAAATCACAGAAAAGAATGCAGTAGCAAAAATTCAAAATTGTGTCACCAATTCTATATGGAATGCTATGGTTGAACTTTTGAATTCGAAGAAGAAGGCCTCTGATGATGCGACTACCTACTTCAATAATCTAGAGAGGGTTATAACAAACTTGTCTTTAGTTTTAGAATCCACATCAGTGTATAATTCTAAGAAAAAGGTCAAAGAAGAACCTAGAGTCAAAACGGAAGATTTGACAGACCTTAATAGTACTTTTAATGCCTTAAGAGACATGATGGTACAAACAGAAAAGGCGAGGGAACAAGATAGGCAAGCTGCAGCTCGTGAAAGAGAAGAGAATCAGAAAACTCATCAAAGATTTATGGATTCAATCAATGCCACTTTGCTGGCATCGAGGACCATGAATTTTCAAGAAAGTAATCCGATCTCGAATTTCGCACAGCAAACGCCGATTACTGTTCAAAACCCCACAATGCCAATAGCTCCAAACAGGTCAAATGTGACACCTTATACTGGCAATCCACCATTTAATCCGACTCGAATTTTGCAAAATCCGAATCGTTTGGTACCAGCAGGACCGTCTACAAGCTATTCGCCACCGGGTTTATGCTTTTTCTGTGAAGAACCTGGTCATATGCGTGATCAGTGTCAACACAGGTTTAATCTTCAGAAAGAAGGATGGCTTGTCATAACTGAAACCAATTGGGACTTCTTTAACAATGGTAAACCTGTATTAAGAAAAGATAGAGCTGGTGGAAAGACTCCCCTACAGCAGGTAATTAAGTATAAAGAAGATAGTCTCCGAGAAGTAAAATCACAAGTAACCTTGAATCCAGATGAGGGATTTGCACCAGAAGACATGCGGTTAGATACATCGTATGTTAATTCTGGCCTACCTCAACAAGGGGGTTTCAATTGAGCTTGATGAAGGAAGAAGATGCAGTATCTTCGCCGGAAAGCTCGTACGCTGTGAATACTCGAAGTACTAAAAACAAGAATGGCATTCAAACCGAAGCCGGAATTGTCAAAACAGTAGTGTCTACAAAGACTGTTTGGCCAAAACAAAAGTTTGTGGTAGAAATACCTAAAAGACCTTCAACAACAGTTCAACCTAAGCGAGTTAGCTTTGAGGAACAGGATGAAGAATTCGAATTCACTGATGAAGAGTCAGAAGGTGAAGTTGAAACACAGATAGAAGAAGCTGTTAAACAACCCGAACCAAAAATCGAATCCGATATTCCAAAGTCCTCCAAGGTAGATTCAACTCTACCTAATAATAAAGAAAAGATAAAGTCTTATAAGAGGAAAGCCGAAATAGATTTGCTGTTAGAAAAACATCCTCAATGGAAGGAAGCTTGGAAAGAACTCTTACCAGAAAAGCTTTTAGCAACTAATATTGAATGGCGAAAGAACCTAGAAAAACTGTTAAAGACTAAGAATGTTAAAACAACCATGCAAGTCTATTCGATTTCACAAATCGAGACCGAAAAAGTACCAAAAGGTGCTATAGTTGTTCAAGACCCAATTGAACAGTTTTTCAATACAACTCAATATAAAGGACCATATCAGTTATCAAAACTGTATGTGGCTCCTGAGAGTGTTGATCTAAGAACACTTTGGTTAAAGATCAATAATGGATCTAAGAAAGAGTGTTTATTAGATGGAGGTTCACAAATCGCGTCGATGTCTTTAAAGACAGCATTCGAACTCGGATTAGCCTTTGATCCGAACTTTGTAATTACAATGGAAAGTGCGGATAAAGGAAGAACGGTAACATTAGGCTTAGCTCGAAATGTACCGGTAAATTGTGAAGGGATTACTTATTACCTTCAGTTTCATGTTCTTAAAGACCCAGCCTATGACATTTTACTGGGAAGACCGTTTGAGACTGTGTCTCAGGCAAGCCTTCAAACTACAGCAGAAGGTTTGACCACTGCAACTATAGTGGACCCAGGAAATGGTCAAAGATTAACTCTACCAACTTATGCTAGAGGTCAAATTCCCAGTCAACAATTAAAGAATGAGGCTAGGGGTTTTCACCTGAACTCAAGGACTTGAATGAATATCAAGGAGAGTTAGCATTAGTAATTGAACAAGGCTGGAACAATAAAATAAAGATCAAGCAAACATATCTACCTGCTCAAGGAAAAGAAACGTTTGACCAAGGAGCAACGGTAAGAAAATCATATTCGATTTTCTATCCGATACTAAATAATACAAGCTTCCAAAGTTGAAAGCTATCCAGTCGCGGGACTTGACAGTCCTCATCAATGGAAACTGTGCGCAGAAGGCGTATACCTTCGATTACAAGGTCGACTATCGATGGAAGCTTACCTTGTCTTTGGAGGAGCGCCAAGAGTTTGTAACCGGCGACATCGACAAAATCAAGTCGATTTTCATCAAGCACCGAATCATGGAACGATCCGTGGCCATAGGCAAATATTGGTGCTGGACGCTGGGAATGTTGAAGTTCGATGACGAATTTCAAAAGATCAAGGCCAACGATAAGGTAGCTTGCTTGGCGGCCTTTGACTTGTGTCTTGCTAGGATGGCCAATTTGGTGGCTGAGAAGGGCAAACCATGGAATCTGCCAACTGACAATCCAGTTCCTCAGTTTGTGCCAAAATTGAAGTACTTGGACAACATCACCATTCCACGGCGACATAAAATCGATATCGATAATCGTACCGCTATGGAATTGGTCTGTGGCAAGAAGAACTTGTACGACGTGGCGATGTCCTACTGGCAGCAGAACCTGGCCGAGGTGGAAATCGTCTTCGATATTCACTTTTGGACGGCACTTGGCAAAGCGGTCCATTTCGAGAAAATCGACATCGAATTTGGATATCGATACGTTGTCGACCGAGGGATTATACTTGGCCTTCAGAAAGTGTTTAGGAGGGAACCTTCACTTTCTGGTCTTCGAGCATTCCTGGACTTTACCGACTACCCCGCCTATGACTTAGCCCCCTTCACCAGACATCCGTCCGACAAGCATTGGCAACTTGTCAAAAACAAGATCAGAGATACAGAGGATTTGACGCAGTGGAAGGTTTCGCTGAAGATGAAAGAGGTGTTGGACTCAACAAGTCCAAAAGTAAGTCGACCGGTGCCCAAAACCTTGAAAAAGGATCAGGCGAAGGTTGACTTGCCCTCAACCAAGAATATCGAGAAACCGGTAAGCAAATCAAGTTCGAATTTCTTTCGAATTCGATTTGACTTATACTCCAAAAGATCAGCAAGACCACTGAGGCAGACAAGTCAGTGGAAAAGAAGAGGAAGCGGGTAAGCAAATCGAGCTCGATTATGTTAAGACTAAATCGATGCTAATCCAAACAAATAGGCACCTGAACAGTTGGAAATACCAACTGAGCCTAGGACTTTGGAGGAAGAAACAGAGGATCGTGGACCGGTACCCACAAAATCGGTCTCGAAAAGGGTTCGCATACATTCGCCAACCCCGCCTCCGCACATTCCAACGCCAACCCCGCCTCCTCATATTCCAACTCCAACCCCGGTCGCTTCATCTTCCAAAACGAAACTCCCGAACCGCAAGGAACCAGAGTCAAGACTTGACTCTGACCTTGATAGACCCGCCAAGAAGTCGAAGACCACCAGAAAATCGAAACCGAAAAAGGTGTTGGTCCAAGACAAAGCATGCAAGTACGACGATCACGGTGTCAAATACTCTTACAAAAGGGTACAACGAAACATCGCGACGAACAGCAAGTGCTTGAAATGCATCAAAAGAGGTCAAAGGTGTTCGTGGAGTATAGTGAAGGAGCAGAAGAACAATCGGGACAGCGCCAAAACTCGGTATCGGATTTCTTGCGACTACTGTGTCGACAAGAAGGTGTTATGCGAGCCGCCAAACAAGAAGGGAGGCTACTTTCATCACAAGTCCAAGAAGATGTCCGAGTTCGAAATAACGAATAACGAGCTGGACGACGCTATGAACCACATAGCCTTCTTGGAAGCCGAGTTGGAAAGGGTGCTGGAAGAAAAGGACGGAGTAGAGGAAGAGTTGAAAAGGGTGAAGAAAAAGAAGACGAAGAAAGCAAAGGAGTAAACCGAGTTCGAAATGATTAAAATAATCATTCGCTTAGTATTACTTACTGGACTTTTACCTTTTTTTAAAACCTTTTCTACTTGACTTCTAATAATCACAACCACTGTACAATACACAGAAAATCATCTTGACATATAAACAAGAGTGAACTCAAGAATAAGAAAGAAAGAAAGGTAACAATTAAGACTGGTTACTTGGCAAATAACAAAACGAACACTGAAAATCGAGTTCGATTTTGTAAAAACTTAAGAGTGTAAGAGTAAATAAATGGTGCGGACACCATTAAAAGAAATGAAAGGAAGAAGTAGTGTGCAATGATGAAACTTGGAAAAATTTTCGAATTTCAAACAAATTTCGAGCACGAAATTCTCTAAAAAGAAAGATAAGGAAAGAATAATGCAGGACTAGAAACAGTTCTGGCGTTAGAAACAAAACGGTATCATGAAAAGAACTGTTAGAAAAGGCCTAGAGTCATTCAGGGAGGAATTCTTGAATGTCAGGTGACAATATGAGTAATAGGCAGGGATGAGGTGTCATCATCGGGAATTCGGATTTAGTGTTCCGATGGGTATATAAGTTGGACTTCGAGAATGGATTCCTCTTTTTCCCCATCTTGCTCTACCCAGAAAACCCTTTGATCGACAAACATTTCGATATCGAATATCTCTCTGGCCATGTCTCAAATCACGCTTGCGACACAGACACAAGAAAAAGCACAGCTGCGCTTGGGGACTACTAATGTCTCTGCCGACTATCAGTTCTTGTTCATGGGACGAAAATACATCACTCCAGAAAATCGACTTCCCATCTTCCAAAATCAAGCTACCGCAGCAAAGGCCTGGTACTATCCAGAGTCATTTCTTAACTTAGCGGAGGACAACAAATTCTTTCGTTTTGTTGCCTTGTATGCTGCGACGGTTGATACCGAAGACTTTCAAAAGGAATTCGAGGTTGAAAAGCTCGATTCACTCCTTTTCGAAGCATACACGATGTGGAAACGGATCTCTAGAGAAGAAAAAGAGAAAACCTTAGAAGAAGGGTTTAATATAAGGAGCTTTATTAAAGAAAAGGAAAGCCTTTTGTATGAGGTATGATTGAAGTCGTTCAAATATGGGACGAATTTGACATTTTCATGAAGCCTGAGAAAAGTATCAAGGCGATGATAAGACGATCGAAGAAGAAAGGATGGGATACAATAGAAATTGGACCATTCAATGAAGAAGTAAGCAAAAGTGTTCATTCATGAATACTTGGTTTATAAAAGAAAATTATAGGTCTTTTTCAAAGATGAAATCGATGAAGAAGAAGAGTTTCCTACCATGGAAGACATAAGTCAAACGTTGAGAGAGGAAACTCAGATGGAAGAAACGTTGAGAGAAGTAAGAAATTCGATATCGGATTTTATTTCTATCCTAACTTATATAGGAAGCAACTCAACTCACGCAACAAGAAGATTCATATATGCAAGAAGGATTTCGAATGGAAGAAGTAAGGAAAATTCGAAACCGAATTTCTTTCGTGCTAATCCTTAAAACAAAAGACGTTACAAATTCAAGAAAGGGATATGGTTCCTGCGGTTGAATTGATCAATCTAAAGAAATACGCGCCGAATTTGAAGAAACGCAATATCCTGCAAACGGCGTACACTTTTTCAGAGGACATTGATTATCGCTGGAAACTGGTACTCTCTGTATCAGACAGAAAGGCCATCGTGGATAGGGATCTCAAGAAAATCGAGGAGACTCTACTACGACAAGGAATTTTGACTAGAAATCTTCTAGTTGGCTGTTACTGGGTCTTCCTAGTCAACTGGATTCTTGGGGATCCATCTTTCAGAAACGTGAACTTGCACGAAGAAGAGTTGATCTCTTACCAATTCGATATCGAATTGGCCAGGGCTTCCAATTCCTTCGTCTATAAACATCCATCACAAGTTCTACCCCTCGATTCTAGACTCAATCCCATTCCCGCATACAAGTTCTTGAACCAAGAAAGGATACCTCCCAAATATTGTTTATGGGTAGCCTTCGACTATGCGTACAAACTTGTCATGAAGCAGATGACATTGTTTGACTATGCAAGGAAACAGATGGAGGAGAGTGGAGAAGAGCTGGACATAACCTTTTGGACGACTCTGGACAGCGTCATTGAATTCGAGAATATCGAACTAGAATTTGATTGGACGTATGTACTGGACAAAGCAGTCTCCAGGGCTCTACCAAAGGTCTTTTCGAAGGAACCGAGTCTAAGCCTTTTAGCAAGGTGGTTTGACTTGGAACCTTATCCACCAACCGATCTTTATCCCTTTGTTTTGCAAGAGCAGGAGAGAGGTTATAGGTTGACAAGGAAAGAGTTACGATTCAACGGGATTCCTTACCAAGGATTCGAAATTCGAAAATCGAGTTCGAAATCTTCTACTCCCACCTTGCCATCTAAATCTCGACCCCAACCTCGATTGTTGTCCTCTGTGGAAGCGAAAGCTCGAATGGAACTAGGACAGAATCAACAAACAGAAACGACAATTGCTGCACCCCACAGTACGATGACTCCGGATGTAACAACCGAAGTTGACGAAAGTGAAGAAGAAGTTCTAATCAAGCAAGCGAAGGCTAGAATGGAGAGCAATCCGAGCTCGATATTTGAACCTAAGCCCAAGTCCAAGTCGCCTGCCCCAGTGGCTTCGTCTTCGAGGAACACTACTTCGAAACGAACTCGAGACTCTGGTGACGATGACAGTGACGACACCCATCCAAAAGCAAAGAAATCGAAATCGAAATCCTATTCGAGTCGTTCAGCCAAAGTCAGTGAACATGGACGAACGGTTGAATCTAAAGAGATTCAAGGGAAAATCGATGAAAAACGAAAATGCATCAGATGCGAGAAGGGTGGTCATAGTTGTTATTGGTCATATATGACAAGTCAACGAGACACGGTGGGAACGGTTAAAGGCAAGAAATGTATTTCATGCGACCGATGTCGTGATATGAAGTACATGTGCTCACCTCCTAGGCGTGGTGGAGGATTTTTCCATCATAAACCGAAGAAGGAGGGAGACTTGTCGAGAGCCGAGGCCGAGTTACAGAAGGCGCAAGAAGAGATAGAACAGTTGAAAAGAGAGTTGGAGGAACGCAAGAAATCAACAAGAAAGTAAATCGAACCGATTTTGTATGATTTACTTTACAATGGGACAAGAGTATAGTTCGTTCACTTAAAGAACACAATTCGAGACTGAATTTATGGAAAACATTTTAACAAGAAAAATGTAATTCTGTAGACAAGGTACAAGTAAGACTTTCAAAAGTTAAAGGGAGACCACGATGACTACAAGGCTAAACCAACTGCTCAGGAATAAGACAAAAGTGTTTGAACTGAGGAGGGTTGCGATTGTTGTATAAGCGAGAGTAAAAAGCATATTGCTGATCAGGCAATAGTGCGCCAACAATTCGTTGCAAAAGCCTAAAGTCCTCGACGGTTGCTCTAGACCAATTGATATCCCAGAACTGATCTGGGACATTTGGAAAAGTTTGGTCAATCAAGCTAAAAGTCGAAGTAAGAAACTCGAAAACGATTTTCGAAAATTAAGTCAAGACTTACACAGGGTATAAAGCGCCAATAGCGTTGAGGCCTTGTCGAAAGACCGACAAATTGAAGACTCGATCACGGTTTAAACCTTGGCTACCTAGCATCGGGTCTAGCACGCGATCTTCATAGAAGCGCGGAATCCAAGTAATTATTTCGCGAATGTCGTCGGGAATAGCCTGAGTGGATGGAGGAATGTTCCTTAGCCATTCAATGTCTTCGGGGGACATGATGGTTCGAAGATAACGATTGAAGGATTGAGAGGAAGAAAAGAAAGCAGACTCCTGTAAAAAGAAAATTTCAGAAATTCGAAGTCGGGTTTCTAATTTTAAGAACTCACCAAAGCCTGCATGGAAATATCGAGAAAGATGTCTCGATAAACTCCAGTGCTCAAATAGCGTATGGGAAGTGGTAAAATGTGATCGATAGTAACACCATCGATAGAGCGATCGGGTTCCTCCTTGAAGAAGGTGGTAACAAAGTACCAACAAAGGATGTACATTGAACAGAAACTCCGTTCGATACCGATAGCAGCCATAGTCGGAACCTGATCCCACAGTTTACTATAACGACGCTAATAGAAAATAAGGAGTAAATCGAGTTCGAAATGAGGAAAAGTCGATTTACTCACTAAGACGAAAACCATGTAGCGAAGAGTTGGAACTTCAAGGTTCCCTTCATTTCCACCGAAATGGATGTGACTGTTAGTATGGAAAGCAGTCTCGCATTCATCAATCTCAGACAATTGACCATCGAGTTCTCGAGCCACCATAACGAAATCTCTGTGCACGTTATAAAGATCTAGAGCGGAAGCCATTGCAAGCTCTGCCTCCATCAAAGTGGCTACTGGAGTTGGAAAGACTGAAAAGCTAGAGTGAAGATTGCGAAAGCGTAACTCGCTGCAGAACGGGAAGAAGAGCTGCGCCATCGAAGAAGGAGATGCAGAATTCGTCAAGAGAAGATTGTTCTTAAATATGTAAAGATTAAGATTTCATACTCGAAATAAGTTTTAAAGTTTTGATTGACCAGGTGTCATTGAAAACCGAAGCACGAAATTCTTAGTCGGATTGCTCGGGTCTGAATTCAATCGAAAAAGTCAAGTTTGCAAAATGTCTAACATAGACGTAAAGATAATAATACAACACGTAAAGACAAAGAATGATAAAGTCCACGTGTATCCGACAAGCCTCCGGTATACTAGTCACAGTTCAAACAAAATTTCCGACTAGCTACTTTGAGAAAGAAACAAGCCATCACTCTACTTATGCAAAGAAGTAGACATGACACCTGACATTCGGTGATCTAAGGAACCAAAGAATCAGTTGCCGCGAGATAAAGATCCCGGGTCCTCAAAAAGGTCTGGATCTCGCCGTGGATCCGATTCATCGTAAGCGATAACTCGTAACGATACCCGTGTTCCGCGGCCACCATTGAGGCCGAAAGAGCTAAGTCCTCGGGAAGCGCACCCAAGATCTGCATGCGGCGAATGATCGCAGAAGAAGCACTTTGGTATGCGTTGACCAACTGAGTGACTAACAATAAGGAGAAAATCGAGTCAGATTTTCGAATTTTAAAAGAGAGTCAAGTGTTAACTTACTAGAAGAAAGCTGATCAATAAGAACTGGCTCAACATTGAAACCAGCAGGTTTCAAAGCCTTGGTCATGCGCTTGGACTCGGGAAGAGCGGTAACAGCCTTGCGCTTGGGAGCGGCCTCGATTGGAGCAGTAGGCGCAGCTCCAGACGTAACCACAGCCTTGTGATACAAGGAAGAATTAGTATCCATGCCGGGTACTTCACAATAGTAAAGATATTTTACCGAACGAGAAGACTAGAAAATCATTAATCCGAGATCGATTTTCAAGAATAAGCCTCTCACCGATTCAGAAGCAGTAGAAGCAGGAGGAGTAGCATCCTCGATGATTACTTCCTCCTCTTCGTCTTCATTGTCGGAAGAACTCATCGAAAGCTGTTTAAGAAAATTAGCTAAGTCAGCTTCATAATCTATTACAAGAGTTCAGAAGCTTACTTCAGAATCAGAAGAATCCACTTCACCCATGTCTGAGAGATCGTCAGCCCAGCAGAAATTGCTAACACGGGAAGATTTACGAATATCCTCCGAAACACGAACAGGATCGTCGATGACTTTGAGGGCGGTGGTAGACTTCTATAAGAAAATCGAAGTTAGAAAATCGATGTCGATTTTCCAAAGAATAAAATAACATACCAGGATCTTCATTTTACCCTTAACCTTGGGCTCGGGAGATTTAGCCTTCTCCTTGCCTTTACTGCCTGAAGCCTCCAGTAACTTCTTCCATCGTGGATGAAGAGGATGAATAGAAGGAAGACTAAAAGACTCGGGTTGGATGGTTCCCTTCTTGGTGCAAGTCATGACGAAAGCGTTCAATACGTTGGCAAGATTGACGTGATGCATGTGGGGGCTAACTCCAAGCTCGGAGATAGCAAGTCCTAAGAAAGATCGGAGGTTGCAAGCAAATGCCGCGAGTTTTTCGGGGTAAATGCAGCCCGAAATGTTATCTTTAGGAAGATTGGCACCCTATTGAAAGAAGTTAGAAATTCGAGTTCGAATTTCGAAAATAAGAATCAAGACACTCACAAGAAACTTTACAATGATCAAGTCAATAGAGCCCGCTTTGTCCTTAGCAGAAGCCTTGGCACGATCCATGTATTCGACGGACTTGAGCACCAAAGGGCAGATATTGTTGTAAAGAGTAAGAACTGCGGGAACCAAACCGGTGGCCGGCGCGTCCCAGTTGTTAATGTGAATAACGAGAGTTTTGCCATCGGCGACGCGACGTTCCACTAATTCGGGAACGGTCTTGGGAGATTCGTCAGGAATAAGATTGACGATTCCAGTCCAGGACTTCTTGGCGGATACGTTAGCTGGCATGATGAAGAGAAGACGAATTTCGAGGTCGAAATGGTAAAGTGGAAACTGGGAAAATCATCCAGGAACTGCACACTATTTAAGAGAACGGCGAATCTGCCAAATATGGTTCTAAAAGAGATAACCGAGGTGAATAACCGAGGATTGTATTCGGTCATTCATCGCCCGCCGCTTGCACTAGGCGAGATGAATAGCGGGTTCCGGGTAAATTTTAGTATGTTGCGGACAACATATCACAAAGTTAAAGGGAGATGACACGCTTTATGTGCGTCTACGCCTAGAAACCGGGAATTTTGCGATTTCTGGATAAGTCCGAAGCACATAGTAGACGGTTACTTGTGGTTGGCAATCATAGAAGAGATGTTAGTGACCCTAAGGAGACTCTATTCAGGGCAAGGATTAGACTCCAGAGGAAGATCCTCCTCGAATATCATCATCAAAAGTGCCCACTTGCGTCTAGCAAGTCAAACATCACACAATACTCTCTTGTAACTTCACAACCAAGACTTCAATTCGACACTTGAGTAATTCGAGCTCGAATTTGTTGTTTAAACGTACTATGATAAAGCAAAGGCCTAGGCTACGAACCCAAGACAAGTGCATGTGTTCAAGTGACATACAGGATCTAGACCTGGATGACTAAGATGAGACCATGACATCAGAACCGCAGAGCCACCTCAGAAATCTGGAATTCTTCGTCCGAGGACTTAGACCAATCCGGCTAGCCTGGTAGAATCACGTTATCACATGAAACCAAGAGACCCAAAAAGATATATTCCGCAGCACCAAGAGCATCTAGACTGAGTCCAGAGTCAGGCAAATCTGATCCGATTTGGTCAAGGATGGCGCCATACTAGGTGCAGAGTAACAAATCAATAAGATTTACTAGCGGAACAACAAGTGGATGCATTGCGGAAGTCCGACTCGGAGTTCTGCATCAGTCATCCATGAAGAATCAATACAGTTGTACTGTAATACTCCGATTCGCAGGAATCAAGAATCATATGGACAAACTCCAAAGAGCAATCCGAGACGGGTTTTATGACAAAGATTTAACAAATCGAGTCTGAGATTCGTCATACATGGATCAGTTCTGGAGAGTATGTCGAGAGCGAAATGGCATAATTCAATGTAGAAGCATCTAGACTGGTGTCTCCGATGCGGAAACAAAACCCCAAAAGGCTGCTAGTTAGTAAGTAGAAATTAGTGTACAGATATAGCTTGAGCAGTATATAAGCCCAGTTGTAACAGTAGAGTAGTTTTTAGTTTAGTGACCCGCAGCCAAGAGCCCACAAAGCTTTACTGTAGTGATCTATCTCTTATAAAATCGACTTCGGTTTTATCGCCTCCAAAAGTCTGAAAACTTAAGAACCCAAAACCCAAGAACCAAACCTAAGCACAAAGAGCAAGGGTTTAGATTGAAAAGTGAATACTTGTGAAGCAAAGCTCCTTGAATTCAAAGTACTAGAGCAAGGTGTTTCTGAGTCTAATATCTCCCTAGAGATATTACAGGAACGTCGTAGTCTGGGCCAGCCTTTCCCTAGAGAGGACCGTTCAGTCACGAAAAGCGTCATCCCGCAGGCTCTTGAGAGTTCAAGTGCATTCCGAGCACGATTTGTCTAAAACCCAATTACAACTATAATAACAATCTCTCACCGAGGTTGAAGAAACATTCCAAGTTGGTATAAGGACTACTGTGTAGGACACGGAGTTCAACCAAAGACTTGTGTTTTGTTAACTGAGACCAGACATTTGTCAATCGGTCGAAATCCCTATCACCCCCCTTCAAACTCGCACGCTTGTGCACTTATTATCTGTTTCACTTTATTTGACAACAAGAGTTTAAGAAAGCAGTAAATCGATCTCGGTTTTCTATTCAAATCAAACCTTTTACAAGCAGATAACAAACTTCTATCAAGGAGTTTTATAAGATTTTGTGTTTGTTTTGTGGTATTTCTAAGCCCACAGAATAACGTGCACATCACCGTGCCAAAATAGACCGGAGCCAGCTGAGTATGAAGGTTTGAGTGAATGAGTAGGGTAGGGCACATGGCACCTGCCGTCGATCTAAGAATAGAGCCACGTACTGCTTCAATCCCAACGCCACCGCGGAAGAAAACGGCATCACGGGAGGGTCATGGCCTGCACGTTCATTTGAAGACCACAAGAAGCTCACTCACTCGATGGGTAACAAATCAGGATATTTGCCATCCAAGATTGCAGAACTCGACATCCTTCGAGCAATCCATACATGTGTAGGATCTTGCAGGACCTGCCTATCGGCATGTAACCTGTGACACACTGACACGTTATCTCTCCGTATGGCTTCTATCTCTATTGGTGGTAATCCACTCATAAGAATGTCCAAATCCACGGAGACTCTTGACTTCTTGTCCCGTCTCACGGTCTCTGCCTGCCATGTCCACGGTACCGACACTGGAGAAGGACTCTCCCTTCGATGAGAAGAAGTCTGACGACAACATCAAAGTGACCTCGTATGAAGACGAGAAGGAGCGCGGCGGTCCCCTGGGAGTCAACAATCTCGATGTCGACGAGATTGGCGACGTCTTCGAAGGGCCCCGTCTCATCGACTTGGGTGCTGACGGGAAAGAGCGTCCCATCGGTATGGGCCCACTGTCGCTTTTATTACCCGCTACCCAACTTTTACACCTCAGATACCGACGAGGATTACGCCACGCGTCTCTTGTCGCTCGAAGATGACCCCACTCTCCCTGTATTCACGTTCAGGATGGCATTTCTCTCCGTCGGCCTTTCTTGCTTTGGTGCCGTCCTTGGTCAGATCTTCGTATGTCCTTGCATAGTTTCTTCCCACTCAAATAGTTGACATCTGTGTAGTATTTCCGTCCGCAGACAATTACTGTCAGTGGACTCTTCCTCCAGATCATTTCGTACATCCTCGGAAAGGTGTGACCTCTGTGCATTCTCCTGCCATATTCTAAGTCTTGCACAATAGGTCATGGAGGAAGTTGTCCCAGGTCCTGGCTCTATACTATTTGGACGCTTCACGATTCCCGACAATAGGTTCTGGCGCTTCATGAATCATGGAAACTTCAGTACGTAGACCCTGTCGTCTCTTTCTTGCATTCTGTATCTGACTACATGGACAGACATAAAGGAGCACGTTGCCATTACCATTATGGCATCCACTGCGTCTTCAAGTGCTCTTGCCATCAGTATCTTCGCGGCTCAAGATCTGTACTACAATGTCAGGCCAGATGCTGCCGTTGGAATCTTTACCCTCATCGGTTCCCAACTCATTGGCTACGGAATGGCTGGCATCATGCGATCTATTCTCGTCTACCCTACGTTCGCTGTCTATCCTCAACTCGTGCCCACCGTCCAGCTCTTCGATACTCTCCACAGGGGCCACACGCACATCATGCAGAAGAAGCGGTTGAGGTTCTTTTGGATCATTTTTGTGGGTATATTTGTTTGGGAGTGGTTCCCCGAATACATCGCCCCGTAAGCGTTTCTATCTATACTCGCAGTGTCATATCATAACATTGACGTTGACAGGACCTTGACCGGTATCTCGATCGTCTGCCTTGCTCGCAAGGACAGTGCCTGGGTCTCCCGTATCTTCGGAGGGGCCAATGGTGAGTCTCTATGTTATTCGCCATGCCCGGAATGACATCGGTTCGGCAGGCAACGAGGGTCTGGGAGCGTTCTCATTCTGCCTGGATTGGGCCTACGTTGGCGCGGGCGGTGGGGATATAGGATCGATGTTCACACCTCTGTCTACTCAATTGTCACTCTATGCTGGTTGCGCTGTTTGCATGTAAGTTCGTGTCATCGTTCCCACTACCGTACTAACTCAATCACCAGGATCGCGTTCTGCGCATGCTATGCCACCAACGTCTGGCACGCTCAGAACTTCCCCTTCTTGACGCAACTCCTCTACTTCGAGAACGGCACCGAATACAACCAGCTCGCCATCCTCAACGATGACTTTACCCTTAATCAGGAGAAGTTAGCGGCAGTTGGTCTGCCTTGGTACGCTGCCTCGCAGATGCTGTACAAGATTAGTCGTACCATGTACATTGGTGCCGCCCTTACCCACTTCTTGCTCTGGCACTCGAACAGGATCTGGCAGATTCTCAGTGATAAAGAGGTGCTTCATGTCATACCTTCGCGAAAAGCCGATATTTACTCCTCTTCCAGGAATGCACTGACCCTCACTATCGCAAAATGAAGGTGTACAAGGAGATGAGCAATCGATGGTACCTCGTCATTTTTGTCTTGTGTATTGCGATGTCTTTTGGAACGACCTACGGTGCCCACTCTGGCTTGCCGTGGTGGGCATTGATCGTTGCCTTGATCTTCGCGTGGATATTCGTTCCCGTAATTGGCACGGTATGCTGTCGGTGATCGCATTCACCAGACTGTGAGTCTCACGGAAACCTTCAGCTCTACTGCACAGTCGGTTATGCGCCATCAATCGAGAACATGATCCAGATGCTCGGCGGTGCCCTTGTGCCGGGAAAACCCGTCGCCAACATGTACTTTACTTGGTTCGTTTGGATATGCCATGAAACGAGATGATGCTGAACATGCCTCTAGCTATGGATACAACCCAGTCGTCCAGGCTCTGGCTCTTCTCAAAGATTTGAAGCTTGTGAGCTCCATGGTTTTCCGTTCTATCACCAACGTTCCTGAACTTTATAGGGCCAATATACCAAGCTTCCCCCTCGCTGGACATTTGGTGTCCAAACTGTTGGCACGATCATTGGCGGAATGCTCAACTTTGCCATCATGAAGTCTGTCTTGGCGAACAATCGCGATGTGCTACGGACTGTACAAGGTACTAACGTTTGGTCGGGCCAACAAGTGCAGAGCTACAACAGTGCTGCTGTTGCCTGGGGTGCTCTGGGAAAGCCTCTCTACGCTACTGGAGGCCGCTACGGCGTAAGTCCAAGGCAGTCATATATTTTGTTGCTCAAGCCCTCGTCTGTCTAGTTCGTTCCGTACATGTTGATAGCCGGTCTCGGATTCCCCATTCCGTTCTGGTTGCTTCACAGGAAGTTCCCAAAAGTTGGCTTCAACAACGTCTTTACTCCCATCCTTGTCGCCGAGCTTGGATTCCTGAGTGTCGGCATCAACTCTAGCGTGTTTACCTCCTTCGCCCTCGCCATTTTCTCACAGTACTACCTGAGGAAGTATCACGCCACTTGGTTCCGCAAATACAAGTACGTTCGGTCATCTAACAGGCTACACTTCCCCTCACGCGACCTCAGCTTCCTCCTCTCTGCTGCTTTGGATGGTGGAACCTCGGTCATGATCTTTGTGTTTACGTTTGCTGTGGCTGGAGCAGGCGGTAGAACAGTCGCATTCCCTAACTGGGCACTGGTACGTCTCATAAAACCTCCTGAGCTCTTGGCTTGAATTTTTTCACAGAACCCGACTGGAAACCTAGACTACTGCAAATCACTCAATTCTTAGCTATATTGTATTGGGCGTTACTAGTCTGTAGTCTTCATAGATGTATCATAGTGTTCTAGCAGTGTGTATCCAGGTGATGATTACGTTTGAAGGCCCCAGTCAGTCTTGCCATGGAGTCGTTTCTCATCGATAGTTCAGTCGATCAAAAAGCCCGACGTATGGCCCTGTATAAGCATATCATGGCAACGATTGCGAACCGCAAATTCACCTAGGGTCTACGGAGTGGGGCGTCGCGAATCCGACGCGAATCAGATAGATGGTGTCCGCTTCATACGACATGATGTCAAGCTCTAGCTTTTCGATCGGGATGTATGAACTGTATGCTGGTACTAGTACTGCTAGAAGAGTAGTGCGCTTTTTTGCTGCGTAGATGATAGATGTAGGATAGATATAGAATCGTCACATCGTTATGCCTTCTGTATACTTTCTTCGAAGTGATCGGTATGCGCCTTCTCCCTCTCCGAGGCAATGTGATGCCCGCGAGCCTTTCGCTCACTCTCCAGCGTCAAGGCAAACTTGGACCTTGCACGGATCGCCGGTCCTTTCCAGTAGAAAACGTACACAGGTATTACAACCAATACTCCAATGATAGACAGAATAGTCGTCGGCCATTCCAACGCGTATCGATGCCCAATGTTCTCGTAGACTGATCGTCATGTAGGTCAGAATACTGCGGCTAAGTGGAAATGAGGAATGGGCGTACATGGGACGGAATACATGGCAGCAACACCGGCCAGGAAATCGCGAGCAAATGCATTTCCGCCTGTGGCCGATGCAGAGTATGGACCATAGGCTGCGATCATGTAATCAACGGTGGCCATATAGATGGCATACTGAACAAGCGCGGCGTCAATAGGAAAGTGGCGGAGCTCAGTTGAATGCATACATTCGCAATGGCGATGAAACCCGAGAATATCATGGGAGCAATCCAGTGTGTCCGTGGGGGACCTAAGCTCGTCCACGCGAATCCGATGAGGCCAATGGGTTCCAGAGGTGCGGCTAGTAGTGATTGAGTACGGGGTGTGACACTCATACTTATCATGACACATACTCCACAGAAGCCAGTAGAGACGAGCTTCGGGTCGGAGAGCGTCAGTCCCTCCGCCTTGCCTCATGATCTTGCGTTGTTTGTTGATGAACGGGAAGAAAGACAGGTATGCGATGATGTATCCAACCAATAATCTAGACTCTATTGAGCAGACAAGGGAAAGCAAGTAGCAGTAACCCACGGGAGGAAGGCCAGACCAATCTCGATGGTGGAGAAATTCCATTGCCGGAACACAAGCGAGTATGATTCCAGGAAAGTGAAGATGAGCGAGTCGCTGAAGCCACTAAGGAGAGAAAGGCAGAGTACAATGGGCTCCTTGATGAACATCTCGAAAGGACGAGACCAAATGGTCAATATCTCCCTGATGGTCAGGCGATGGGGATCCAACTCGTCTGGGCCATAGAGACTCGTTTCTCCTCCCTTGCGCCTTCTCCTCGCCTCCCGAGTTAACAAAACGGATGCTCGAGTCTCAGGGACAAGGAAGAAGTGGGCGATCTGAGCGGCACCGCCGAATATGAGCTGCAACCAAAAGATCCAGCGCCAATGGAGATTTGCCTGGACAAAGCCGCCGACAACAGGCCCGACAACGGAACCACCGACAGACGAAAGAACAATGAAGTTCACGGCGTACTGTTGCTCGTCAGACTCCCACATATCGGCGACCATTCCGAGAGTTACTGATCCGCCAGCTGAACAAAGTCCGCCGAAGAAGCGGGCGACGACGATGGTACCGTAGTTCTGTGCCAAGGCGCAAGGAAGCTGCCAGATATTGACCAGGAGCAAGCTGAGCTGAAGCACAGGCCAACGTCCCAACTCTTCACTCCAAGGTGCCCATAGCTCGCTGCCGAAAGCGTAGGCAATGAGGAAGATCATCTGCCCGACTCGACCAGCCTGAGCGCTGATCGAGAACTCCTCTGTGAGCGCAACGATGGCATTGCCGTATATGCTGGTGTTCAAGTTCATGGAGACCTGCACGACGAAGATGACGCTTAGGATTATCCACTTCCGCCACGTTGGAAAGCTGAAGCCAAGTTTGTCATAACAATCCTCTTCAGACAAAGCGATTCTGCCGTCGGGCCTGGTCGATTTACGCGTTATTTGTCTGGCGTTGGCGGGCATGGGCGAGCGTTCCTCCGCTATGGTGCTGGTTTCGGTGGAGGATTCCATGGCAGTTTCCATGAGACAGGCGTTCGGGCGTCGATGCGACACGCCTAATATACCGTTCAGAACAGTTCGGCATGGATCATGATAGAAAAAGCCTTACCGGGCGTTTCTTGGAGCGGATAGGGCTTAGGCGGGAAAAGGCAAGGTGACAGTGGGTTGATAAAGAGCGCGTCACTAAATTAACTTACTAGTGCGAAGTAGTGCTATATTTAGCGACGAGAAGTCGGAGCTATCGCAGTTCTCTCCGTCGATGTCATGAAGTCCTCATGATTGAAGATGGCGACGAGCAATCCATGGTGGATGCCTTGGCACTTACAAGTTGCACTTACCAGTTGCGATGTTATTGAAGGGATCCTGCAAATTGAGCCTAGGGACGCCAACCGAACTGACTATTCGCTCCACGCTAGATCAGCCCAGGCCGCACCGGGATGGAGCAAGGAGACATACCCAAGTCAAACAGCTGGATGGAGTTCCGCCAACAAGGACCCGCAGACGAGTGGCTGATATTTGGTAAGTTCCATACTTGACATCGAGGATCAGGCCCCCCAAGCCCGACGTCAACGCTTGGTCGGAGCCACGCACAGTCCGATAAAATATCGAGAATCGCTGTGTAGACCTAGAAATGAGCTACGAAAGAACTTGAACGTCAAAGCGTACCGGGTACTAATCGATTCGCAATGTAGACAATTGGTGGAACTATGTGACACATTTTCTGTGTCAAAGAGTCTGCAACTTTCTACCGCATGAGCATCAGTCAGTCCGACTGGGCCGTAAGGTTGAAACGTCGCCCCATAATTTACAGCGGCCGTAGCCCCAAGCTAGAAGAGCTGAAAAGAGCTTCACGGCGCTGCAAGCGGCGAAAAGGCCTAAGGCAGAGTGGCAAAATTATGATAGAGCGACTCCAACTAGTCTTTAAATGCCTGCCATTCCCATATGCAATACTTATGATCACAGGAGAGGGGGTACAACGAACGTGAGTAAAGAGATTCATTGAATGAGCTCACCGTGACTTTTGTCATTGTTTGAGGTCCCCCTCCCTCAATATGGAAAGTCATCATTTTAAGTTGGCCGCCCAGGAAGGCTAGTAGGCGAAGGCGCGCGATTTGTCGGCAGCCCAGGGCGGCCTGAACTTCTTGGACTTCCTCGTCCAATGGCAATTGAACGTTCCCACTGTCATGAAAAGAGCGCTCAATGACTGTAGTAGAGAAGTCGCTCAAAGAAGAAAATAGAAGAGAAATAGAAGAGAACGAAGCTGAGGACAACATGTACAATAATTGATCCTGAAGGGTAGCACAAGGGTCCATCAAAACCCGCACCGGTTACGTTGTGTTGGGTGGTTGAATCCTCCTTAGGTTCCTTCCCCCACGAGGCTGCCTGCACGAGGCTCGCGCGTTCACTGTCGCTGCCTGCAACGTTGTCGGCATCACTGTCTTCGTCGTCGGTGTTGTTGTCCTCATCACCTCCGCCTATCGCCTGTTCATGCGACGGGGCGCCTTCTTGAAACAAGAAAAAACAAGGAAAATTCACGCGATACCTCTTGGACAATAGCTAGGGCCTTGCTACCGATTTGGGCTCTTTTCGATGCGTTTCTTTTCACGACCATCACGACAGCCTACGCCTGAACGTCCCGCGAGCGCGGTTGACCAACACGGCGCGGACACGGACGGAACCAATACTTCGCCTTCGTCGCCTCAGCGTATGGACTCGGAAGGTTACCCTTCGTGGCTGCCGCAGCGTCCGCCTCATCCTGCTCCCGCGTCGACCTTTCATTCGTCGACCGTTGCATTGGAGCCCGGGCCCAGTGTTCCACCCACTAGCTACATGGTCGGAAGGAAAGCCACACCGCGATCGGTCAGGATAGTCAGTCTTCCTGACTCGACGTATGTGGGAGATGAAAAGGATCGACGTGAGCCGACCGATCATACGCGAGTGGCGAGTGGGCATTTGCATCCGCGTGTATGGTCACGAGCAAACGGGGCACTGTCTCCTACTGTGTTCGACGATCCTTATCTCGGCCGCCAACCCAAACCCCGTTTCAATGCCCCATCCTTGCGCCTTGACCTCGTCAGGAGCAACAACCCTCTCGTCCACCTCTACTTCTACTTCTTCCGTGTATTCATATTTGCGCATTTGGTTCTTCAAACCTTTTTTGACTTTAATGCCATCTTCATAATCATTCAGTAAGCACCCCCTCTTTCACCTGTGTCACACTTCTCATCTATATCTTGCAGAGTTTCAAAGTACCCTACGCCGGAAGCCCCTGGTGTTTCGGGCTCTGGAAGGAGCTGGGCGCTTGGTGCAGCTGCATACATCGCCTGCTGGGTTCTTCAGGTCGTCGGGGTCTTCATAATGTATGAGCTCGTTTATTCATTCATCAGAAGGTGGCGCGTCAGGCGACCGTCCATCTTTCCCATCTATTCTTCTTCAGCAGCCTTCAATTTTGTCGCCATATCGTCGTACAGCCAGTTCTGCTTCCTGCAAAACCTGCGCTATGCCGCATTTTTGCACAGTCTGCGCGATGGTCTAGCGGAGACCTTCTGGCACTACTCGCAGAATCTGCCCACAGTGTCCCTCCTTCTCCCTCGGGCAGGGTTATCTCTCGCAGTCCTGTTGACCTTTTCGTCGCCACAAGCTGGAAGTGTCGCACTTGAAGCCACAGGAGTCTCTGAACGCGATGGAACGTTCTTCAGAGATGACGGCACACTTACAAACTACTCTCGTGGAGTATTGATTGCAAACGCTGCTTGGGCAGCTTGGAGAGCACTCATCTTGGTCTATAGTTGGTAAGTGCCTCTTTCCAGTTTGATCAAAGCTGTATCGTGACATGTAATCAGGCTCGGGCTATGGATCCTCAGCGAACAGGGCTGCGCTGGACTTTGTGGCCCTCGATATCGCTGGGAGGAAGATGAGTTTGAGATCACCGTGGCGGCGTACAACGGGAAGGAGCTAGATGAACGTCCACCGAACCTTCTTTGGAGCTGGCGTGAGTGCACACGTGAGCGCATCGAAGACCTGTTCAGTTTCTGTCTCGTCACGGCGAAATCTACCGGGCGGGAAAGATCTATGTCGGAGGATGCGCGAGTGACTGAACAGGTCATGGCCGCCGTTGGTTTGGGTCCGCAAGCAGCGAAAAGACCAGCGTTGACGGATGACTTCTTCAGAGGGCCAAGCGGAGAGGCTGGCCCTTCTAGAGAGCAACCGACCGGCGAGGAACAAGGTGGTCCTTTACGAGCCCTGCCGTACCCTTTCACTACCAAAGGATCTGCGCAAGTGTCTTCGGATGACGAGAAAGTCCCTTTCCCGCCATCTCCGTCTGTGCCGAGCGAAGAGAAGGACAGTGAGGGAAAGGAGACCAGCGGTGCCACGGATGAAGAAGAAGAAGACGAAGATGATGTGGATGAAGAGGAAGAGGACGCCGAGGAAGAGCGCTTGGCGGCTGGCGGAGGAAGTGAAGCACCCTCCTCTGGCAGGGCCTCTGGCTCCATGTCAAGCCTTGGACACCCCGTGTCTTCGCGATATCCTTTCCAGCTACGTCGGCCTACTCGAGGAACTTCCATGACATCTGGAAGCTCACCAGCGTCGCATTCCACGCCCCACTCGAATAATCGCTCACTGCAGTCACGGATCTCTGCGACGACGCAGTCCACTGGCAACAGAGAATCAACCGACTCTCACTCTCCACGATCACACTATACCACAAGCTCCGATGCTGCCAGTATGGCTAGTCCCTCTAGTGTCATTAGCGGTGTCATCCCCATGCCTCGCAGGCATCCTAACCGCAGTCGTGCCGGTACCGTCCCTAGTTTGTCACCTCCATCAAGCCCTAGTCCTGTCAATTTCCCTGGTACTGGACGTCGATATCGAGGAAGAGCGGACAGTGGTATCACACAAACTTTTGGAGCCCCTCAACCTGGATTGGACCTGGGTGATGACGATGACGCTTCCAGAGTAGTAGACGAGCCTGAAGGTGGAGATTCTGTCGGACTACTGTCTCCTCGTCTTTCTGGTCTGAGTCCACGCTCCTCGTTTATTCACCGTAGTAGGACAAGCACCGCGTCTTCGTCCCACCACTCCGGCTCTAGAAGCAATTCGCACTCCGGTTCGTCCTCCGGTGGCGCACGCTCACGAGTTGAGTCTGCGAGGTCCCGCGCACAGTCGTTCATTGCCGCTGCTTCACGCAGTAGTCTAGAACTGGTGAGACCTCGTGCACATTCCATGGTTAGGCTCGAAGAAGATCATTCTTCCTCTGGTCACTCGCGGTCAGGGAGCGGTTCGGGAAGTGCAGAGAACTGGACATTTGGACATCCAGCTGCGTGGATGCGAGGCAATGGTGCCGATCGCAGAGACCCACCATCCCCTGTGCAGGAGGAGTTCAGAAGAGACGTGCAAGAGCGGAGAAGCCCACCTTCGCCTGTACAAGAGAGGCGCGAGTCGGAATCGAGAGAGCAGGAGTCTGAAACAGGAGAGCAGGACTTCGAGTCGGCTCTAGAGCAGGATGTCTACGAATCCGCTCGTGAAGAGGTGATACCTGTGGTCATTAGGGCATCTCAGTCGGATCTCTCGCTTGCCGAATCTCAGATGACCGCTGCATCGACCGTTCACCTGGACCCACATGCCAACCAAGCCCATGACGATTTCTCTTTCAGCAGTCAACCAGATATCAGCACTGCTGCTGCCTCCTTCGTCACTGCGGCAGCTACCGTCGATGGAAGCACAACTACGGACGATAGTGTGCGTACTATCCCAAGCTATCCTCATCTTCTGGAACGCCAAGGTCACGGATGGGGACCCGCATAATGGAAACTTCGTGAAACCTGTTCTTTGTTTTAATCGTTGACTTATTGCATTTATTAACTCTTTATACTGCACTACTACTTGTATCTACTTAGCCTCATCTCTTCTTACATCGCCGGAAATCTATCGGATCCTGGATACAACTTACAACATACTATAGATATTCTTGTCATTTATATTCAGCAAATTGCAATGTCACTACGCGTTACGCTATACGGCTGTTCCCCTTTTCAATCAATGTGTACCAATGTAATAGAGCACAGAGCTATGTCGGTCTTCTCAATTTATAATCCGAAGGAGGTCGGAGTCATGTAGAAGTCGTGAATTGTTCTCATACAAGACTGGATTACCCGTGAACATACCCTAAGTAGATCTCTAATATATCGTAACGACCTGTGAATAACGACACATCAAGCCTTCTTCTCCGCAGATTCAATGGGAAGTTTCTCCACCGAGTCTTCAACGCTCGCAGACATGGTGCTAGTGACAGGATGAGGAGCGAGATTCATGCTACGGCACTCCTTCTCTGTGAATGCACCGAAGACGTCCATGTCGTCGACCATTCCGATGTTTGACGGCGGGAAGATATAATTGACCGCGATGAACAAGATGAAAGAAATGAAGAACCCTGATGCGTACATGATCAATATCAAGAGAATTCATGCAGAACGAGGGACTCACCGAGGAAGAAAGACAGGTAATAGAGTTCGTACAGTGCGTCTGCTCCATTGGTCTTCAAGCTCGCCGTGTAAGAAAGGCCCCCGATCGTAGGGGCCCATCCGGCCAACCAAACCGGAATGGTGCGCCAGTTGACACCTCCCGTGTAATAGTATATGCCATGAAGCTCGTAAAGCGCAGACAATTTGATCTTCTGCCGGCGGACGACGAAGAAATCAGCGCACATCAAGCCCATGATGGGCGCGAGGAAAACGGCGAAGGAGGACAGCACAGTCAAGAACGTCGTGGCAGCATTGATGAGTTGCCAAGGCATGACGATCCAGGCAGCGAGGAAGGTGATGATGGCTCCGCGGCGAATGTTGATGTACTTGGGGAACATGCCAGACAGGTCGATACCTCCAGCAACAGCATTACCACAGATGTTCTCGAATCCAGACGTGAGGGCGAAGCCGAGTGAAAGGAAGAACACGCCTGCACGGGCTTTGCTGCTCCCATGACCGTGCTCCATCATACGCATGAGAAGGTCGGGCGGGTTCCAGAAGATTTCACCATAGATCTTCTGGGCCGCAGCAGTCACGACCAAGCCAACAAGACTGACCAGCGTGCCAGTCGCGAAAAGGCAGGCTATCGTACCGCCGATGTACCCGCGGGCGCTCTTGCCGTACCGAGAGAAATCAGAGCCATTGGTCATACCGGCAGCTTTGCCACCGATAGCAGAGTTGATGCACTTCAACATAAGCCATGATGTTGACCATTTCGTTGAACCTGTCGCGCCTTTGTAGAAAACGGGTCCAACGCCCTTCGCGACGGAGAGCGACCAAATTACTGCGTTTTTGAATTAGACATGAAGCGTACACAATGATGGTTGTGAACACATACGCATGCATATCATGTTGATGCCACAGAATGTACAGATCACTTGGAATGGGCGGCGGAATTTCTCGGGCGGAATCCAAAGGAAAGGGACAGAGAAGATCCAGAACAGGAAAAACCCGATCATGTCGTGGGTTGTCGCCGGGACACTAGCAGGAAGTCCTGAACATCGTTATTGAGTACGGTCTCAGACGACGCAGTCAGCGTACGGGACTTACTATTTGGAATAGTGTAGAAGGACGGGAATACAGCGGTCAAGCAGACAGCGACCAGCTTCCCGCCAGTCCAACACTGAGTGGCATTCCAGATGAAGTTCAACATGACACGCTGGATGAGAGGGATCCAGCTGCCTCGCATGCCCCAAGAGAATCTGTTCTGGATGGTGAACCCTATGTGGTAACGAAGACCGCACCACGCGACGATGGTAGAGAAGAGTCCGACGATGAAGCGAGCAATGATGATGACACCCATCGACTGGCCAACAGAGAGACCTGCTGTCAGGAAGGTGTTCGGCATCTGCCATGCTGCGACCTGTACATCTCGAGTCAGCAAGGCTGAAATAACGCTGCAGATAAAGAACGCACATTCAAGGATCCAAGAGACCAGAAACCGTAGTACTCAAAGAAACCCCAGGTGCGACGGCTAGAGTTAGGTGAGTATTTTCGTGGAGTTCTGACTCTCCAAAGACGTACGCGGGTGGAAGGGGAATCAGGTCGCGATTCTTCCATCCGTCAGCATCTTCGTGTTTCTCCTCATTGCCGTGGAGCTTGATCTTCTCGTTGACGCGATGAACAAGGTCAGAGAAACCCATCGTGAAAGGAAGGAAGGGCTGTCCGACTTGAAGATTAGAACCGGGCTCTCCTTTAAGAACGCGCTCCTCACTTATCGCGCAGGCGTCGCGGAGGCTCGGAGCCAAGATTGTGGTATCTTGGTATCGACCTTAATGAAAAGATGCCCTCGGCCAAGTTTTGGACCGCTACGGCCAAGCACATCGGAGCACTTACACGATCGAGTTCCTGGCGGGTGCCTGGCCTTGGGCGATAGTCTACACGCCAAGAGGAGGGGGCTAGGTCAAGGACGGGTCAGCGCTGGCCTGCGCTGGCCCAGTGCTGGCCCCTGGGTGTGGAGAATTTGATTTAGGGGATAATCTAGGAGATTGCGGGTTAATCGTCTGCTGCCCGCAGGCCAGTATACTGCCAGTATTTGGTCCTTTGAGAGAGAAAGGAGGCTGCCGTCTTGTGTGCTTCAGAGAAGTCATCGGATAAGCTAAGAGATCTGGGAAGAGGCTGTATTTCACGCACCTTTGAGATGGTCATATAATTGCAAGTAGCAAGTTCCAACCGAATCCACTGAGCTGTTCGAACTTCAGATTGGACGGCCGGCATATCGAGGCCAGCAACAGGGATCGGGCAGGGAGGTCAGGGCGATCAAAAAGCCAAGATAAGGTCTGCCCTGGCGAAGTGGAAGACCATAATAATGTCTGTCGTTCCCTGCGAGGTTGCTTCCGCAAAATGGCTGCTACTCTTCGTATCGGTGTGGACGTTGGCGGTACCAACACAGACGGTGTTCTCCTCGATCCCTTCGCCAGCTCGTCAGCAAACAAGGGCATCTTAGCATGGTAATGTGGAATATCAGTCGCTGAAAGATAAGACGCTGATCAGCGCTCCTTCGCGCATTCTAGGCACAAGTCGCCTACGACATCCAACCCCAGCGAAGGAATTGAGAATGTCATCAATACCCTCCTCCAGAACGCGAAAATCGATGTCCACAAAGTTGCCAGTGTCACCATCGGAACCACCCATTTCATCAACGCGGTCGTCGAAATGGACCAGAATCGGTTATCGCCCGTTGCCATCATCCGTCTCTGTGGTCCATTCTCACGCGAAGTGTATCCAGGCATTGACTGGCCTCCCCTCCTTCGCGATACGATCTGTAAATACTGGGGCTTTGTGGACGGCGGCCTCGAAGTGGATGGCTCTATCATTCGCTCCGTTCAAGAATCCCAGATCGCGGAGCAGTGCGAGAAAATCAAGTCGCTCGGTATCCGGTCAATTGTGGTCAATGGTGTATTCTCTCCGTTGGACATGGTGGAACGGCAGGAAGAGCGCGTTGGGGACTGGGTGAAGAAGTATTACCCCGAAGCCGACGTCGTACTTTCCAATGAGGGTGAGTTCTCCAGGCTTACAACATTCTCACTTGTCTGAATATCTGTAGTTGCCAACCTCGGCTTCATCGAACGCGAAAACGCCGCGATACTCAACGCGTCCATCCTTTCTTTTGCACGTCAAACGATATATTCTTTCCAAAATGCCATCCACCGTCTCAATCTCAGCTGTCCTGTATTTCTAACTCAGAACGACGGCACAATCCTCCCAGCCCCTCTCGCCGCCAGACTGCCGATTCGCACATTCTCAAGTGGGCCCACAAACTCGATGTGTGGTGCTGCATTCCTTGTCGGCGGGACCTCCGCAGCATCTGAGTCCATGCTCGTAGTCGACATTGGTGGAACTACTACAGACGTTGGCATGCTCTTGGCAAGTGGTCTGCCTAGACAGGCTGCTGCCGTTACAGAGATCTCTGGTGTCAGGATGAACTTTTCTTGCCCTGACGTGAAAAGGTATGCGTGTCTACTTTGTTGCCCAAGTCTCTTTATTGATACCTTTCACAAGTATCGGTCTGGGAGGAGGCTCCATTGTACGCGAGCAACCCGATGGCGCGCTTACCATCGGTCCTGATTCGGTCGGTCACCGTATTCATCAAGAGGCGCTAGTCTTCGGAGGAACCGTACACACTACAACCGACTACGCCGTTGCCTCCCAAGGCATAACATCTATCGGCGACGCCTCGAAGTCCTCCATCTTGGAAGCGGCAAACATCAATCAATTCAACTCGGTCGTCAAAGTCATGTTGGAGAGGATCATTGATCGCATGAAGACGAGCGCCGATGACATTCCCGTCCTCCTTGTTGGCGGTGGTGTGGTGCTTGCCCCCGACACATTGGCCGGTGCCAGTCGCGTAGAGAAGCCCGAGTACGCTGGGGTCGCGAACGCGATCGGTGCTGGTAAGTCTCTACGGCGTATCCATCTGTATGAGCTTTGCTAATGTCCGACAGCAATCGCAAAGGTGTCCGGGACAGTCGATACCGTTGTCGTTACATCCGACAAGTCGACCCAAGAGACCATCGCTGAAGTCTCCCAAATTGCTATCGAGAGGGCTGTTGCTAATGGCGCCAAACGGGAGAGCGTGATCATTGCTGAGATTGAATCTTTGCCGCTCATGGTATGATGTTTACTCCAAACCTCATACTCAATGCTCACATTCCGCACAAAGTACATCGCTGGAAAGTCTCGTGTCATCATCAAAGCCATTGGGGAATTCGATTTTACGCGCAACTCAGCGGGGCCTGCTCTCGCTACTGCGATCTCGGAGGAACCCGACGTCATACAAAAGAAACCATTGCGGGACACCTCCGATGTTGCACCAATGACTCCGGATGAGATGATGGCATACCGGCCGACCGTCAATGATAAACGCGAATGGATCATCAGTGAGCTGGACCTCGAGTGGATCTCGACGGGATGCTATATTCTCGGAACTGGTGGCGGTGGACAGCCCTACGGCAGCTTCATTCGGGTAAGGGAGATGATCAGGAAAGGTGCAGTGGTCCGGGTCATCAGCCCTCAAGACTTGAAAGACGATGACGTTGTCGCTTGTGGTGGTGGAAAGGGCAGTCCTACGGTAGGCATAGAGAAGTTGGCGGCCAATGAGTACCATCCTCCCTTACACTATCATGCTCCCATTCTCATACTGTGGTCTCTAGAATGATGGAAGCACAAGACGCGGTCTACAAGCAGGTCGGTTATCAGCCGAACGCTGTCATCGCGTTGGAGATAGGTGGAGGAAATGGTTTACAAGGTGAATTAACTTTACAGACGTAAAGAGGCTTTTCTTGATGCGCTCTTGAAGGTCTTCTGCTTGGCGCATCATGCAACATGAATATACCCACCCTCGATGCTGACTGGATGGGGCGTGCTTACCCGGTTTCTTGGCAAATTACTCCCGTTGTCTGGGGCGGAGACAAGGCGCAATTCCTCCCGACGGCCATCTCAGATGGAAACGGGAACATGATGGTATATCAGGCATCAGTTTTCTCGCGTACGACTCTGACGGTGTTCACCTCAGTTGATGACCCACGGAACCACAGAGAAGATGATCGAGAAGGCCTTCCGTGCTGCCCTTGCAGAAATGGGCAGCCACGTCGCATGCGCGAAGGGACCGTACACTGGCGCCAAAACGAAATCGTACGGAGTCCAGAACACACTTTCCCTTGCATGGCGCATCGGCCGCTCCGTTGCACTTTGCCGTGCCAAGAACGACGTCGACCACGTCGCTGACGCCATCATTACCGAAGCTGGCGGTGCCGAGTCAGCCAAAGTCCTCTTCAGAGGGAAGATCGTTGGCGTGGAGAGGCGGACATTCAAAGGCCATGCCTATGGTGAGGTAGAGATCGCCGCCATGGACACCAGTGGAAGCGGGACCGTCGGAGTCGAGTTCACAGGAACCATGAAGATTCCTTTCAAGAACGAGAACATCCTGGCGACCGTGACGCAGCAGGGCGGGGAGCCAGAGGTGGTAGCGAGTGTACCAGATCTGATCTGTGTCTGTGATGCTACCAATGGCGAGGCGATTGGGACGCCGGAATACAAGTATGGTCTTTTGGTTGTCGTCATTGGTATCCAGGCCAGTGACAAGTGGACGTCCACACCAAGAGGTATCGAGATTGGTGGACCTCGCGCTTTCGGGATGGATGTGGACTATAAGCCGTTAGGCAAGTTCAACCTTCCAAGGAGCGTAATCGAGGAGTTTGGGCCGGCATAGCCAGTGACTAGACGTAAGCATAGAGATCATTAGAATGTACACCCCACTTAAGATATCAGTAATTTATTTAATTCTACTGTTCTTGATTCATACATGAATCCTTTGGTTCCGTGCTGTTGCTCAATTGTACCAATGACGCGAGTTCAACGTTCAACTCTGAATTACCGAGAGCAGACCGAGAGCGACATCGTGATATTGTACCCTTTAAGCACGCTGTAAGTACAACGCTGGTATGAGTGCTACTGAATGAAAAGGCCCCAGTGAAAACCTCACACATGAGAGGTCGTGACTTGACAAAAATACAACAATTCCCAATTATCCCTTGGCTACAATAACACCCTGCTGAGCTACAGCAGCCTCCAACAACTTCTTCTTCTTCCCAGGCCCAGTCCCCTTCTTCTTCTCCCCGCCAGTCTTCTTTGGCGCTGCACTCCCGCCCCCCTTCAGCGAGCCAGCAATCTGCCCTAACGGCCCCATGCGAACCTGCGTTGTCGTAGGCTGATCCTCTGCGACCACCTCGTCCTTCGCCGGCTCTGCGAGCATGACACCCGAAGCATCCAACACAGGAGGAGGCGGTGGCGGTAGCTTCTTGCGATACCGTTCGCGGAGTAGTCCAATTTGATCGTCGATGCGGCTGGATGTGATGGGAATGAAGGGCGGCGGTGGAGGGTACGGAGGTGGCGGAGAAGCAGGTCGTGTAGGGGCATCTGCGACGTTGGCGCGCCGTTTGCCTTTGAGAAGCTTCTTCGGTATCGTGAGATTCGTGATTCCCAGCTCGTCTGCGATGCCTAGCTCGCGGAGGCCCAGGTAGTCCATCCCGAGTGTGTCCGCAAAGTCGCCACTACGCACACAGAAAATCAGTACCACCTTTGGAAATTGAATGAAAGTCTCTGACAGTGCCAATACTCCAGCCTCATCCTCGTCTTCGTCCTCGAAAAGACCCTCATCTTCAAGTTCGGGACCCCCAGAAGTCGCTTCTCGATAGGCGCCGACAAGTTTCTTCTCTAGGTCATTGAGACGGGACCCATGACGTTCGACGTCGTCCTTGACATAACGTTCAAGATCTTGGATTCTTGTGACCCCGCTCTCGAACAGCGTGTGAAGAATTATTTCCTGTAACAACATTGAGGCCTCAATTCTCCGAAAGTAACAAAGAGTAACCCACCTCAGCACTCATGATCCCCCCGAACTTGTCACTCAAGAATCGTATTGTACGCCCAACGTTGTACAGATATTCTGAGGTCACCCCTGCCAGAACATCTAGAGCAGCGCGTGATGTCCCTTGCAAAGAGTGAGCAACAACGCCACAAGTCATATATAGGCATTAGGTTCACCTTGAAATCCCGCGTGCTCCAGCACTTTGCTTCCCATCCAATTTAGACACTGGTCAGCACTCTCCAGGCCTACTTCACCCTCGCAACTCCATCCAGGATCATCTGGTTCGTCGACGTCCATTGCTAGTTCCTCCTCTTCCCCGGCTTCATCGGTGAGAGCTGAGAACTTAGCATGCGTCCTCCGCACACGCTTAATGGTCCGAATATTGTTGTTCATCAACTTGAGTAGACCGCTATCTGCATTCGTGCTGACGGTCGGAGGTTTCCTCTTGTTCCGCCTGGGTCGCGGCGACGCGAAGGACGGGGATAAGCCGTTGGCTATGAACTCGGGTTCACATACCGTCGTCCACCAAGTGTCGAGTTCGGCCTGGTCAGGATCCAACTTTATTCTCTTTCGTGACCGCTTCCTATCGTCCGCCACACCCGCATCCATCTTGGCAAATGTAGCCATGCCTTCGGGAGTCCGCATCAAAGCGGGCATATCCTCAAAAGTACGTGGCCATGTCTTCTGGGCGCCGAGAGCTATCTTGATCTTGGGCACCTGTACTTTGGGGGCAGGTATGGGTGGTTCGATGCGCTCCCTGCGGTCCGTGATGTTGTCCAAAAGACGCCTGGCCTTGACTCTCAGACGATCGACGCACTTGCGCAGAGGATGTCCCTCCACAGCATTGTAAGTATAACAGTTGTTCCATATAAGCTCGAGATCGGCGTTGAACTCAGCCTTGTTGCGGTATTGTTTAGACTTGACCCTCTTCTGTATGGTTGTCAGGTCCATGGGATGAGCAATGACTATGCGCTGGTCAGACGATGGGCTAAGTCGACAATGATGAACGCACCTGTGTGGTAATCCGGGACCTCACTCTTCATCACCGGCCTGAGGAACGCCTCCGCGTCATGATTATCCTGTGTCAGGTGTCAAAAGACGCGTACGCGTACGGAGACTGTACGCACCAGAGTCACGGTCCTCAACTCAGTGAGAGCACCCTCAAGAGTATCATAGAACGCTTCGCCCTTGTCGCCAGACTACACGGTACATCAGCCTCCGGGCCGCAGACAAAGCAGACACGACTTGCCCGTCCGTCTTTGACGCTGGTGAGTAGTAGCCTGAGCTCGCCAGTGATGTCGGTCTGGGTGAGGGTCCGCAGTAGATTCTAGGGAGACACGATGAGGGCGGCAGGGCAACGCAGGGAAGAGCACGCACATTCATGACGGTCGTTTAAGTACATGCAGCAAGCGGACTTTCAAATGGTTCCCTAAATGTGAGATCTCCAGGCGCCGGGTTAGGGTTCTGTATTTTTCTCTCGCTTCGCGTCCATGCGATGCTTAGACCGGCTCTTCGTCTCCAGCAATTAGCTTATTCTTTCTCTAATTCACGGCAACGTGCTGTTCTCGTCTGTAGACGCTATGCTACCGCCGCCGCCGACACGCAGAACATTAGAAACATTGCCATTATAGCCCATGGTGCGCCCCCCCGTTCACCTCGCACCCACTGCTCACAATTCGCTTACAGTCGACCACGGCAAAACGACGCTGGTCGACCAGCTTCTCCGCCAGTCTGGCACAATCAAACGTCTGACCGCCACGGAGCAGGTCATGATGACACCGACGTCTTCGTCCGCTTCCGGCGTCACGGCAGACAGCACTACGGACGGTGGCTTTGTCACTCGACTAATGGACCACAACGACCTGGAAAAGGAACGCGGAATTACTATTCTCAGTAAATGCACGAGCATAAACTACAAGGGCACACTTATCAACATTGTCGACACTCCCGGGCACGCGGACTTTGGCGGCGAAGTGGAGCGTATCATGAGCATGGTTGACGGTGTTGCTCTCGTCGTGGACGCCACCGAGGGGCCCATGACCCAAACGCGCTTCGTCCTGTCCAAGGCTCTGGCGAAAGGTCTCAAGTCAGTTCCGTATTTCCACGTCGAACACACACTCACAGTTTCTCCAGACCTCTCGTCGTTCTCAACAAGGCTGACCGCAACACGACGCGTATTCCTCAAGTAGAAAGTGATCTCTTTGACTTGTTCGCGACTTTAGGCGCGACCGACGACCAAATGGAGTACCCTGTCGTTTACGCGTCTGCCAAGCAAGGCTGGGCCCAGCTCGAAGCCCCCGAGCCCGGGGAGGCAGAACGCGAAAATGACGGCACCGGCATGACCCCGCTCTTCGACCTCATTATGGACCATGTCCCCCCGCCCACCCATCTCGATCGTTCCAAGCCCTTCTCCATGCTCACCGTCCAAATTGAGAATGACCCTTACGTCGGTATCCTCTATCTTGGCCGTATCGAGACTGGCAGCCTTCGCATTGGAGACAACCTCGTAGCCCTGGATGCGGATGGTAATAAAGTCGGTGATGGCAAAGTCAAGAAAATCTTTGGACGCACTGGTTTGGAACGCGTCGAGACCGACGGCGCTGCCGCCGGCGAGATCATCTCCATCGCTGGTATCAAAGGCGGAGGCGTCAATGTCAGTCTGGTCGCCGCAGATGGCTGGGGCGCGGAGGGTCCCAAGCCTCTCAAGACGACTCCAATCGACCCTCCCACCATCAGTATCTTCGTTTATCCCAACGACGGACCTTTTGCTGGCAAAGAGGGAACGAGACTTACCAGTCAAGTCATCCGTGATCGTTTGCTAAAGGAGGCGGAAACCAACGTTGCGCTCAAGGTACTTCCCGGTCCCACCTCCGAGTCGCTCGAATTGCGTGGAAGGGGTGTCCTCCACCTCGGTGTGCTCTTTGAGACACTCCGTCGCGAAGGGTTCGAACTCCTCATCGGTCCTCCCAAAGCCCTCATGAAGCCCGACCCAGAGAATCCCGGTAAAATGCTTGAGCCCGTCGAAGAGTGTTCGGTGCTAGTTGCAGAGGCGTACGCTGGAACTGTCGTTCAAAAGCTCACGATGCGCAAGGGTGAAATGCTCTCATACGAAACCACGGAACCTGGCTTTGTCAAAATTGAGATGGATGTGCCTGCACGTGGTCTTATTGGCTACATGGCTGGAGAGTTCAAGAACGACGTTCACGGTGAAGGGTCCGCTTCGTTCTCTTCATCTTGGGTTCACCTTGTTGATGATTGATTGCAGAACACTCAACCATATCTTCAAGGGTTATTTCCCACACAAAGGATCAGTAGATACAGGGCGAAACGGTGCACTCATCGCTATGTCTATGGGCGAGTCTTCTGGATATGCCATGGCGCCTCTTCAAGCTCGTGGGACTATGTTCATCCATCCTGGAACTGACGGTGCGCGTCGTCCTCCACTCTTGTATTCTCGTCTTTCTCATTCGCTTTGTCAGTCTACCCTGGTATGGTCATTGGCGAATGCTCCAAAGCCCAGGACCTCTACGTCAACCCTTGTATCAAGAAGCAGCTCACCAACATTCGTGCTGCCGGCGCGGATGAGAAAATTGTCATATCCTCTCCACGCATCATGAACCTTGAAGAGAGTATCGCGTACATGGCGGATGACGAACTAGTGGAGATTACCCCGAAGAGCATCAGGCTGAGGAAGTTGATTTTGGACCAGAAAATGAGGAAGCAGAAGAAGTAGGGAACAAAAGTATAGACTAATGTTGATATCATCGTTACGAATAATATTTCAGCTGCTCAACTCAATGTCTACGTGACTAATTGCTAGCCAGGTAACCGACCTTCTGTAATGAGCAGGACTCGATACAGAAGGTAACCGACCTTCTGTAATGAGCAGGACTCGATACAGAAGGTAACCGACCTTCTGTAATGAGCAGGACTCGATACAGAAGGTAACCGACCTTCTGTAATGAGCAGGACTCGATACAGAAGGCCAGGTAAATCTGAGTTTAAAATTGGCGTGAACATCTTTTGGCTCTGTTTGGCACGTGCGGATGAAACGGTCCGAATATTTTATATACCATATACGGACATATTCTACGCCACAGCTCTCACAGCATGATACAACACTCACTGACACCAGTGAATAGTAGCTAACGATCTGAGAAGCTATATTGATGATTTTCACCGCCATTTCTGACAGCACACCTCTACACAATCCATCCTAACACGCTCCTTGAGGCGTTCCATTTGGAACCGGGAATCTTGAGGACAGCTGTGACACGACATCTTCTGTTGGTATCTCTTGTGTCTGCAGCTGATGCCATAACACTTGATGGGCACTGGGAGCTGATTGTTGCAGCTCAGAGAACTGGCAGAGAAGTAAACTTATTAGTGTGTCAAGATGAAAATGTGAAGTGTCCCGGGCCTTTGAGTGAGCCATGATGGTATCCAAAAGGTACAAGCTCATGTACTTGCCTATTAACAAGTAGACATTGGTGCCCTACCTCAGAGACTCCCAGTACAATCCCAACATACCAATGGCTGGTTTGCGGCCAATGTTGCGGCGCACTGAAGCAAAACAAGGCTAAAAATGAGTCTCTTAGATATGACAACACTGTAGCTCCCTGTTTACTAGGGTTTCTTTGTGTCCTACCGGTACTACGTGACGTGGACGACGAGCCTCAAACGCCTCGTCCGTATATGGTATATAAAACACTCGGACCGATTCTTCCGCACGTGCCAAACAGAGCCAAAAGATGTTCACGCCAATTTTAAACTCAGATTTACCTGGCCTTCTGTATCGAGTCCTGCTCATACTAAGGAGGCCAGGTTATCGGGCTAACTAATTGCAATGAAGCACTGTGGTGCATCTGACAAAAGCCTCGCAGGTTATATCTTAGACAAGAGAACCAAGTCAAAGCAATACCGTACCATATGACGTTGCACTGCATCGTTTCGGGCGGCAAACTTAGCTACCCTGTCGATAGTAGTAGGCATCCAGGCGTAAGACTATTTGCATAGTTGGAGAATGCTTGCCTGGACACCACGAGCAGCAGGAGAAAGAGCACAACGAATCCTGGCTAAGAAGTAAACTCGTTGTACTTACGGAGCCACGTATGTACTGGCAAAATTCGTATACACATTGCTCGCAAAAGAAATTATTAGCTAGTATAATATAAGTGGCGAATGTAGCCCTGTTGCACTATGATGTGGTAATACTTTGATTGAACTTTGACACAGTTTACCATGATATCCACTCCCCGTACATATTGGGTCTCTCACCCCGAATGTATGCCTCAAACGTCCGTTTCAGCACAGTGGACCAGCTCAAGTCTCGGTTGAAAGACATATGACCGATGGATTGTAGCTCGCCCGTCAACTTGGGCCCAAGGTTTGGGTAGTTCTGGTCGGGATCCAACATTTTCCACCTACGAAGTTGTAAGTATGAATGGAGGTATGAGGTGTGACATTGCACATACCAAGAGTTATGGAAATGGTATGCAAAAGCACCTTGGAAGAAGCCGTCGAATCCAGCCGCTTTGGGTATGACTCCCTTGGGCGAAGGCACCCTGAAGAAATCCGCAAAAGACTTGAAAAACGGCTGAGGGGGTCGATCGCGCTGATACCCATCACTATTGAGCCACGCAGGATCAAAGAGCGCGTCCGGGATACGATACAGCAATGCATCAAGATGCGCTTCCTTGAGATACCGTGTGACAGTGATCGGATGGAAGTCTAGCTCGTTCTTCAATGCAGTGCGCAATAAGAACGTACCCAGGGCAGATCCCTTCCTTAACCGCAACACGGCAGTGTTGTACCGTCCCCAGAAGGACCAGCGGTACGAGAAATGTCCGCGCCAACCCCAAAGTTCTTCCCAGTCCCGCAAAAAAAAGATATCCGCGTCTAGATAGATACCCCCAAATCGTTGACATAGCACAAACCGTACCATGTCGGACATGACCACGGAAAGGCGGTCATGATCGTCGGACTTCCTGCCGGTCGCATGACCAGATACCTCGACCGTCTTCCCGAACGACTTGAACAACGAGCCGACGTTTCGCCAATCATTCTTCAATTCAGGGAGGCTATCGAGCATCTCCGTCGTGTTCCAGAACTTGAATTGCACAAGTCGGGTGAATCGAGGGTGTAGAAACGGGGCGGACCATGGGTTTCTGCGCAAATTTTGAAACATGTCATCTGGCGCACTCGCGTAGGGAACTTGCGACGCCGGTAGGGGGTTGATCCACAACCAAAGCTGCGGACGGCAGAAAATACGCTCGTCCTCGTAGTCCGGTAAATGGAGGCCAAGGTTTTGGGTAAACAAGAACGAGACGATCGCAAGATATGGCTTGTCGGTGAATTCGCCCGTCCAATACATGTGAAAGATACGGGGATCGTCTGGATCGCAAGGGGAGAGATCAGTCGACGGTGGGCGTTGTATCGGTGGTAGAGATATTGGTGATGCTTCCCAGTCTGCCTTGGGACTCTTCTGGAACTCCGGTCCCGGCGAGTCAAGACGAGAGAGGTTCAAGCCAGCTAGCGGAGTTCCAGTCTCAGTGAAGATGTATTGCCAGTCCTCGGGAACAGGTTGTTCGAAGCGGTTCTCTTTGTCCAATCCGCCCCCAACGCGCAGAAATTCGAGGCAATCGCGAACGTACTTGTGAACGATCAACCCGGTGAATCGTCCCGATGGATGATGAGTTGGACGTACCATCTTGCGATCAACGTCACAGTGATCCATGATGACATCCAGGTCGGCTATGCTACCAGCTAGCGGTCTCGGCGCGTATGCCACTTGAGGGGGCGAGCTCTCAATATTGAAATAGCTTCGTTTGGGACCAAAAGGCGGTCTCGCTGGATTCCCTAGTGAACCGATTTCCAGCTCTTGCGAGTCTTCAGCCTGATGAGCGAAGGGTGATAAAAATCAACAAGACTACGCACAGCGCTGCCTGGTGGGGTAGTGACCACTCAAAACCTCCCAGTCCCATATTTGCCGCAAGTCCTCTCGTTTGAAGACGAGTGTTGGGGTCTCTCCAAAAAGAGCCTCAAAGATCGTATATCCTCCGAGAAGGACCGTCAGATACAACGCTAAAAGCAGCAGATATCCGTTCCGCTTCCCATAACGTGCAGTGATGGACTGGTGGAACTCAAGAACGTTCAAAAAGGGAATGGGGATCCTTCGTTTACCGCAAGGAACGGATATGTAGACCACACTTGTCCAATGTCGAAACGGTGGTAAGGAGCTACCGAGCATGAAATGCGGCGTGTTTGGCGCTTTTCAATGACCTTGCCAAGCAGTCAGCAAAGGAAGATGACGAAGCGCTGAAGGCCAAAATGTCTTACTCAGACCTGGAGGTGCGAAGTGGGCGCGCCTGTGTAGATTTCAAACTTCGCCACTTGGATGCAACGGTCAAGGAAGCGTGGGTCAAACACATGGTCAGAGCCTTCGGCTGATCTTGACTGTATTGAACATGGCCACCGATCTGGCTCCGTCGAACCATGATATGATGACTCATAATGTTACCGTGACGTCTAAACGGTCTCTAGTCTAGGTTCCTGCTTAACATCTTTTGCAGTCAACTAAAATCAATCTGTCCTTCTGTAGAAGATGAGTGAGTGATGCGGGCGTCAACTTTTACTGCCAAAATTCGGGTTCTGAGTCCTTGAGGGTTTATATACTAGTTCCCGTCACTGTAGGTACAGTGAGGATCAGGACGGAAGGACACCCGAGGTGCGTATTGGGTGGAGGGAAGACTGCACCGCCGACAGGCAAGATAGCGTCCTCAGCCGACTACACTTTCTGTCCCTTGCCACCATGTCTGTTGATAACAGACACAACTACTTGCGGACTTGATATTTGAAGACCATAGTTCTGGGAGCTTGCAATATCTAGCAAAAGATGACCGTTGAGGCGTTCGTCAGATACCATCAGAAACGCTCTCGTTGCAAGAGGAGTCTCCGCAAGAGACAATAGTTCGGAGCAGGCTGAGGCAGGGCTGAGGCCTGAGGCCTGAGGTTCGAAGAAGCGCGAAGGCTTAGGCCGACTGCCGCGGCACTCTCCGGCATGTCCCGGCACATCTTGCCTTCGCGTCTATAGAATAATTTGGATGACCTGCACGAAACCGTCCTTTATCTCATGTACTGTATATGCGCAGCAATGAGGATGGTCGGACTTGTACCACGCGCTCAGCCGCCAGCGCTACGAACTTGAACTGTACGTGACCTTGCGCGATTAGTCACGGGGTCCGTGACGTGATCCAGAACTAATCGACCCTAACACCCTGACTTCTCACCATCATTGACATTGACCGATACACAGTACTTAACAAACTACTCAGGCGCAGGGCCTTGTCGCTTTGGACACATCACTATCAAGTCTCACCTGCCTCGTGCCATTTACACAGGAAGGGTTTATCATATTGCCCGGTGCGTCGTCTTCGTTTCTGCTACACATTCATCTGACGCCTGCAGGTCAGCATTATGCCTGCCAAGTACTCCCACATAAAAAAGAGGCCTACGACTACTGGAAACAGCAAGAATTCCAAGAAATCATTCAATAGCAATGGCACAGTCTCTAAGCACTCCCACAACGACCGGCACAACGCACCCAATCCACACATGGACCGTGGCATAAGCCAGACAAAGTCGGCGCTATCTGACATGGAGCGATCCATAGCGCGCATACTACTTCTACGCTATGAGCAGGACATCGCTCGCTTGTTTTCGACGCGACTCCACCACATTTCACTTGCCTATATCCCCTCTTTCGTGATGAAGTGCGTCACACTCGCAGGGCCCAGCTGGGCCGCACACAACGCTGACTGCGACGAAATCAAAGACTTCTTTCGTACCGTCATTGGTATGGACCTTCGCCAGGCCGGGGAGCGTGTAGCCACCAAGAGCCTGTTATGGTCTTACACAGCGCTTAGACATTTTGTGAGTTTGCCTACTATTGTACGACGCGTGTCCTAAATATCTTGGTGATATAGGCCATGTCGAACGGTGTCGCCATCTGCCAGAAAAAGGGTCTTCACTCCATGCGTCTCTTGCCATATGTCTCAGGAATCAAAGCCCACCTTTCCGCGCTGGAAGCCATGGCGGCTCCGGCCATCATGAAACCGCCACATCTATGCGGATTCGCCGCAGGACAGCACACGCTCGAGGAGGCGTGTCAAACCAAATACTCGCGTTGGAGCGAGGTGCCTCTCGAATGGCGTGAAGAAAGCGACTGGCGACCCAAAGTTCGTTTAGGATACGACAAGGTTACTCAGACACTTTGGCGCGTTGCCCGAGAATTCGACATTCGAGGCTACGGCCAAATTCTTCGTGACAAGCTTTCGAACAAATGGTGCGAATGCGGATGCTCGACAGATCATCTCGGAGATGTCTGCGAGAAGACGGTGAGAGAACAAGAGGAGGAGCGGGGCATACGGAGCGGCAAACACCGCGAGTGGGATGGACGCGGAAGTGGTATATTTGGATGGGAGACTGAGGAAGAGGAGGATATATGGGAGGTGGAATTGGACTTTCGAGGTATGGATCCCGAAGAACTGGAAGATGGCATTGACCCTTCCATGACAATTGGAGAACTTATGGAATGGCGCTTTCTACGCGCCGAACATGAGAAAGAGCAGGGCAACATGGCGTTCCGACGGGGATTGTTCGACGACGCGATCAGCCACTATGAGGCAGCTCATAAGATTGAGCCTGAACTTCCTCGTTATCAGTTGAATATCGCGGCATCCTACCTCAAGCTTTCTAGGTGTGTATTTCGCGTGCGTTTTCTATCGCCCTAATTGACGCGTTTGACAGATGGATCGAGGCGGAAGAGGCGTGTACGAGAGCTCTGAGTCAACACCGCGGTAGCAAGGGTCTTTTCCGACGCGCAAAAGCCCGCAAGATGCTTGGCAAGACAGAGGAGGCCATAAAGGGTTCTTTGTGATTCATTTTCTGTCCCCTACCTTGGTTTGACATGCCATATAGATCTCCGCACCCTCTTACGATTCCAACCTAACAACCGCGATGCAATAAATGAGTTGCAGTCTCTACTCCCACCTGACAGCGCCCCACCTGTTCCGGCATCTTCGTCGTCCTCTGACGACCAACAATATTCGGAGCATTTGCACGAATACCTCGGAATTGCGAAACCCAAGGCCGTCAAGCCTCTGCCGTTTGGCAAGACACCAGCGGATGGGACCAAGTTGAAGATCTGTTTCCTCCCGACCAATGATGTTCCGCTCTGGGAGCATCATCGCGAATTTACAGAAAAAGGAAAAGCGAAGTTGACCATGACCATGAAGACGGACTTGAATGACAGAGAGAAGGAGATGCAGAAGCTCAGGAAGGCGAACATGACCTTTCCTGGATGGGACAAGTATACAGTCAAGAAGGCATGAGGCTGGGCTGGACACTCTAACTTCTTATTGGTTATCTTAGATTGATTTATGCTAGGCTTGTAGGGGACAATGGATTGTTGCTCTCATTCGTGACTTCCACTTGCTCTTCCTTACAAGTTGCCGCTGACTTCTAGGCTATCACTTGCACCTTCGTTGCAGACCATCTTGCTATGAACTTCACGCCCCCGGTGCCGCGTAGGCTGACTTGTGCCGACGTCACGACTGTTGCCTGGGGAGTCAAGAGTCCAATATCCAGATATCCAAGTCCCAGCCAAGTCCTGTCGTCTAGATTGTTGCGAAATGCAAACACTGGCCTCCTCAGGCTCGCTTGCTGTACCGGGACCCGGGGAGTGTACGTGTGTGCCTCACGCTGACCATCTCTAGCCTATGTATCCTGGACGGCTCATGTTTCTTTCCTCTTGTCCTGCCGCGCTCTTCGAACATAACGAGAAGATGTCGTAATGACACGTAGCTCTTTGCCTTGACGCGTCACCGTCGAAGAGCAGGCTCAGACTGCTCAGTGTCATGCCGCATGTGCATGAGGCCCCACTGACGCGTTCGTATACGGACGACGTCATCTCTGGTTGATCAAAGAATTTTGATAAGAGACGCGGTTCTCGCAAGTACAGAACCCAATCTTCTCCTTCTCTCGTTCAGACGCCTTGTCCTGTCCAGTCCTGTCACTATGTCTTCCGAAGCTAATGCTGCTGATGCGTCCAAGAACTATAATTACACTATGGTCTGGCGCTTTCTGGCTTCCCCCCCGGTCGCTCACGTACGCGACAGCTACAAGCATTCGAATGGTACTCTGAAGGCAACGGCGTGCACTGGAAGAAGCTAGCCGAACAAACAGATGAACTCGCGGCCTTCGGAATAACGGCGATATGGCTGCCGCGTGAGTGTCATCTGCGACTGAAATCCTACCTTTTCTGAGATGGCGCGTTTTCTCTAGCACCGACTAAAGCTGCCGGTCAAGAGTCCGTCGGATATGACATATACGACTTGTACGACCTTGGCGAGTTTGATCAGAAGGGTGGCAAGCGGACCAAGTATGGCACGAAGGAGGAATTGCTCGATTTAACACGCAAGGCGAAGGAGCAGGGACTTGTCGTATACATCGACGCAGTGCTCAATCACCGGTGTGTACCGACTCGCATGGGAAGCATGCTGGCCTACTGACGGGAAATAGTTTTGGTGCAGACAAGACTGAGAAATTTGGAGCCACCGAAGTCGACGACAACGACAGAGAGCGCGAGGTCTCGGATCTATACGATATAAAGGTGTGTCAGATAGCACTTATGTATCCCTTTGCTAAGGCAGTTTATAAGGGCTGGACTGGCTTCACGTTCCCAGGAAGAGGAGACAAGTACAGCAAATTCAAATTCAACTTCAACCATTTTACTGGTGTCGACTATAATGACGAGAACGGGGAGACCGCTATATACCGCATACATGGAGACGGCAAGGACTGGGCGCAAGGCGTCGACGACGAGAATGCCAACTACGATTATCTCAGTACGTTTTGAGGTGTGGGCTTGATGTACCAGCGTTTGACGCGTCTACATAGTGGGTGCCGATGTAGACTATGCCCATCCCGAGGCTCGCGAGGACGTGCTGAATTGGGGCAAATGGGTCATCAAGGAGACTGGCGCGTCTGGTTTTCGATTTGACGCCGTAAAGGTATGCTCTCCACGCTTATCATGTATACTGTCTCATCATCGACTGCTTAGCACATCGATAGTTCCTTCATTGGCGACTTTGTCAAGTACGTGCGCGAGCAGACAAACAAGCCCAAGATGTTCGCGGTTGGCGAGTTCTGGAAAGATTCAATTGAAGACCTCGAGAACTATCTCAATTCTCTTGGCACACAGGTGCATATCTTTCTCGTCGTCTGTCCTGTGACTCATGAGTCGATAGTTCAGTGTCTTTGACGCACCACTGCACTACAACTTCAAGGAAGCTGGGGATCGTGGTTCCGAGTACGACATGCGGGCCATCTGGGATGCGACTGTCGTTCAGAAACGACCAATTGATGCAGTGACATTGGTAGACAATCATGAGTGGGTGCAACGGATTCTAAAGTCATCTTGTTACTCATATGTTCTAGTACCCAAGTCGGGCAAGCTCTGGAAAGCTGGGTTTCGCCCCTCTTCAAACCCCTTGCATATGCGCTTATCTTGCTCCGACCCGATGGGTATCCTTGTGTCTTTTACGGAGATCTCTATGGGACGAAAGGTGATAACCCTCAGGAGCCCGTTGCCCAGCTCGGCGACCTCATCAGAGCGCGAAAGTTGTATGCGTATGGAGAGATCAGGGACTACTGGGACCACATGAACTGCGTTGGATGGGTGCGCATGGGAGAAGGCGAGAAGGATGGCTGCGCGGTGGTGTTGTGTAACGGTACAGAAGAAGGCTCCAAGCGTATGGAGGTCGGCCAAGTGAGTACAAAATTGGTATGATTGGTTTCATGTGCCGGACTGATTGGCCAACAGCATCGCGCCAACGAAAAATGGACTGATTTACTAGGGTGGTGCCAGGGCGAAGTTGTGATTGGTGAGGACGGGTGGGCTGACTTCAAATGCTCACCTGGTAGTGTAAGCGTTTGGGTGAAGGAAGGAGCGACAGGAAGGGATCAGTTCAGCAAGGCTTAAATCTGTTATTGGTAGAAGATATAGACTGTATCAAGACTAGAGGACTTTGTTGTACAAGTAGGCCCCATTTAATTGAAGTCGACATGCAAGCCGCGAAGCCGTTGCGCCACTTGGAGCCGGGTGCTTAGGCCAGGGTCGGAGTTCAATCGGACTTTGGAAGTACGCTCATCTTACCGCCAGTAGCCACGACTCCTCAAAACCTAATTTTTTCTAAAAGTGCGGCGGTGAACCTTAAACTTTATTTCTTTCCCTCTGAACCACCATGCTAGTCAGCGAGCACGCCCTGCTAGGCCCAGGAGCCATCTCCTTGGTCATCGTGCCCGGAATATATCGTTGTTCATCCGGCGCATAGTTTGCTGAGTGAATTACGGTGAGCTGGTCGTGGGCAACGACGACTATGAAGTGAGACGCTCATGGACGCATAAACCAGGCCGGCTTTTCCCTGCAAACACACCTTGTCGAGGACACATTGCCTGAACAGCTGGCGCGATTTGAGTTGCTGGCGATTTTGTGCTTCTGAACGCAGGTACGACGCGGCATGTTTGAAGCGCGATTGATTGATGCTCACAATGATGGATCAGAACCCATACCAAGACCGACAGCCAGCGAAGGGGCTACCTGCGCTTTTTCTTTGTCCTCTTCCTCACCACAATACCTCCGCTGTTATCGGACGCCCCATGTCACATCCCGACCCGCCATGGTCCGGCTGGATATCCACCACCGGAGACGCGCTTCTCATACTCGAAGCTGCGAGACGGGGTCTCATACCGCGTGTCACCCGCCGTCTCGTTGACGCCGAGCGCAAAATGATCTGCAGTGGAAGTGTGTTCGTTTTTGATGAGGAGGAGAGTGGGATCAAACGCTGGACAGACGGGTACTTCTGGTCTCCTAGCCGGATACTCGGCAACTTTCTGCTCTATCGCGAGACTGGTGGGCGCGGAGGAAGGAAGAGAAAGGACAAGGACAAGGAGCCGTCGCCTGTCGAGGAGGATTTCGTCGACCACCCGCAAGACTTGGAACCGAAGCCAGCGCGCTCCCTTGTCGGATCGCTCTCTGCACACACCCAGATCTCTTCCCGTGATTCTGCAGCACAGGGCCCCCCGTTTCACTTCAAGGCGGATGGTTTGATGAAAAAGACATTCTCGTTGACCATCAATGGTGTTCCTCAGCATCTGATATCGTACTACAAGCCTTCTGACGTGACCAATGGACGTCTCCGCTCGCCCTCAACACTACCCGAACTCGCTTCTCTGGACATCAGTCCCGAGTACCTCGACAAAACCCACTTCCGTGTTCCACCAAAGGTCGAAGTGGGAGCGGACGGTGTACCGCGTTACCGTGGAGACGCCGACGAGGAGGAGATCATCAACAAAGGCGGTCCAGTGAACACGGGCGGTGTTAAAGCGGTCGCTAGGGATCGTCGTGGTTCCGCGTTGTTGAGCGAGCCTGTGCATGTCAACTCGAAACGCCCGCCACCAGAGACCGATCCGGATACGCCACCAGAAAAGAGACGGAGGAAGGAAGAGTCGCCTGTGGAGCAGGCAACGTCGACGCCGCCCCTCGGCACGATGCTGATACCCGTGCATCCCTTTTCTCCTCCCCCGCAGGGTTCTTCGGTCTCTCCCCCCATGCATCCCCAATACGCGCCCTCTCCATATTACCCCTACCCTGCGATGTCGTATCCACATCCTGGGGCTCATATGGCACCTCCGCCACACATGAATCAGGCAATGCACGCCCATGCGTATCCGCCTTATTATCCTGTCTATGCATGGCCTCAGCAGCTCCAGCAACAGCCGCCCCACTCCCATCAGCAGCCTCCCCAGCAGCCAGCGGAATCGAGCCCGGGCGTAGCTCCTCAATGAGCTTTTTTCTCCCCTTCACGTATGTTCTGTGTATCTCCTACTTTTTTGTCTGTATTCTTCTGGGTTTCTTGATGTTGTTCTGATATATTCACTGTACTTATAGTTGCTAGCTATCCCAGGCTCAATCGCGCAATGGTCCTACAAACATACCTATATCGCGGAATTGTAATCAGTATACATATCTCGTAGTCTGACATTGGCCGCCCTTCTTCAAGACAGGCGAGAGGCGCGCACTGAATACTCAGTTTTTTGTCTCAGGGAATGACAAGACGACATCGCTATTCATGAGACTCAAGACCTTCCTCGTTCAAGTGGACCAGGACAGCGACATCTTTCATGTGCGCCCCTTGTCTTACAGTTGACGAAGATCGACTGTCTTGATATCGTTCGAGGTCGCAGTAGAGCTGATCATACTCGTCGGGAAGTTGGACATTCATGTTGTGTCACTGGACGTAGTCCCACCTGTGCACTGCAAGGTCGAAGACTGCTGCAGCGATGAAACAACAAACACAAACCATGTGTCATACAGTACCCTTGAGATGCATCGCGCTTGTGTCTGCACTTATATTCGGCGATAGTCACCCTTAGCGGCTTGAGCGCGTCTATGGTCAGCATCCCAATCCCCCAACATGAATCTCCCCGAGAATGGGTGAGCGCGGTGCACAAAGAGGCCGCTACCCGCGATAAGCATTGAGCATCCGATCGCGCAACTGACGCGAACTAGTCACTGTGACTTACTACTTTGAAGATCGCATCAGACTCAAACGTAGTCAAGATAGTCACCACCTCTCAGTCGGCCTCGGCCAAAACAGGCGGAGTCAACGCTGGTAACCGTGGTCGTCTGCACTGCAATCTGAGGAGTCATTTAAAGCGATAGATTGCCCTCCTGACACCTCATTCACCTTTCGGTGCTGCAGCGCGGTAACCTGAGATCCTCATCGCTGGGCGATGGCTGTCATTCGTGCCTCCAGTTTCTTGCTCCTTGCATTGACGCTGCCTGTGGTGCGGGCACAGGAACATTGTCAAACTGACGATGCCCACAAGTGTGATAATCGTCTCACACTAGCCATCGGAATGGCCATCGGAATAGCTTCGTGTAAGTCCTAATATTGACACAGCAATCCTCGCTAACGATGTCCACCTCAGTGGTGGTCGTTCTACTTCTCGCATCTACAATATATGTCATCAGGCGGCGATGGACTGCAGAAACAGGTCCGAACATGCCTTTCGAGATAGAGCCTAGCCAGATTGATGGTCCGCCGTTATCTGTACCGACGTTGCCCGCGCCAAAGCTGCCCGCCACAACGTACGATCCAATGTACGATCCGGCAGTACCAGGAAAGACCGAGCGGATCCGTGCAAACCTGAAGGGCGGCAACAGGGCAAAGTCGCCAATTGGTCTTCCTCCGACATCCAAGACTTCGAAGTATCCGTTCCCAGGCTATTCGTCCAAGGTAGTCGTCATTGATACTAAAATGATGTGGGAGTCTGAATCTGAATCATACCCAAAGCACCCGCCACCTATGACACCAGAAGGGAAATTCTAGAGTCCTTTTATAATGTATCGAATACAATGTCAAACACTATAGAATAGATCTTCATAAATTGCTCATAACACAAAGATGTATTTCCTGAGCAAACATTCAAATGTAACGTTCAGTTGCCTGGAAGTCCTCAGTCGAGAAGGAGATGCACCCGCGAAGAAAGATGTTCCATGAGGGCGGTCGACCGCTCCCACCTCCCTGGCTGGCCTTGCTAGATACTTTCAGCGCACTTCTGTGTTCGAGTTGAGGCGGTGCGTAGGTAAACAATCTTAAGATTGCCATGAAATGACTTGGCGACCCTCGGACCCTCGCAGGAACAGGATATTCAAATATTGATTTTTGGGCCTGAAGAGGCGATGGTCCGTGCGCTGATCGGGATGCATAAAAACGGCGCTCGAACTCATGAACAACTCATACTTACCTTGATGGCACAAGTCCCTTCACGTCCCGGGTTTGTGGGCCGTGGAGACTCTCCATAGCACGGCGACCTTGTCCTTACAGAGAGTGTCTACGGTTTGTGTAGGCTTCGGCTTATGCACCGTCTCAATATTTTCCTGTCCCACTTCGGCCACTCTGGCTGGGTGGGCCACTTTTTTTTGGTCCAAGCGTGGCGCTAACCCTAACCCTATATCTGCCATCATATAAAAGCTCTTGGCTCAGTACAAGCTCGTGTGCGCTTTCGGTTGATTCGGAACAAGGTTGATTGCTGCCCTCATCTGCTTGCATCGGTCCAGCTGTTGATGACCGGTAACGATTGGAACAGTTTATTTAAGTGACATGTATTCATAGTACATAATATAGCCAATGAATGAAAGTTTAATACCCGCGTCGCAGACGCTCATTCTCATCTCGAAGTCGTTTGTTCTCCTCCCTCAAATCCTTCAGGTCTCCGACGTACTGCTCCATCACTTCTCCCAGCTCTTTCCGCCACCCTCTTCTCATGCTCATCATCTCCAGATGGAGCCCCGTCAGCTGGGTCTTCGTTTCCTTCTGATACTCAAACATAACATCATCGACAATCCCGCGCAGAAACTCTTGGGCAGTACCGGTTCCAGGTGAGTTGGGATTTCTCAACGGCGACGGTGCCCAGGACATCGGTCTCATGGGTGTCGAGCGTCGAGGAGAGACCTGTATCTCCATGCCCTTCTCCTTCATATCCTCCCTATTATCCAGAAACCCGACACTGCGACCTTTGCCCTTCTTTGCTTCTGCGTCCCCAGCCTGGATCCACCTCTCGACTTCCGGAGTATCCAGTCCCAAGATAGCCATGCCTTTCTTCTGGGGCAATGGTGTCGTGGGATCCGCAACGTCTGGAAGATCAGGGGAAGGTGTCCTGTGTCCGGCCCGACTGCTGGGCGGCGAAGGCAATTTAGAGGGAATTGTAAGCATGGAAGGTGACGGAGATGCACTTCTAGATGCAGAGGAAGTGACGGATGACTTGGCGGGACGTGAGGTTGTCTTGGTATCCGAACCAGTCCGCGATGCGGAAGACCCAGCCCTGGGAGGAGGAGAGTGGGCAGGGACCGCTTCTGCTTTGTTCGCTCGGGAGCTCGTTGACACGGTACGCGTCCGACGCGACAGCTCAGCCGCCTTGGACACAGAGGCTGATTGTGAATTACTGGAAGAAGTGCTTCGTCGACTGCGTGGCGCTGTGGATGCTGCCGAAAGGCTTTCGACAGACTTGCTGCCAGGTGAGGTAGGAGGTGTGGTTTTGGTGACAGGCGCCTTCCGTAAGGTCGATACTGTGCGTGTCCTTGAAGGGATAGGCTTCGACCTGGGTGATTTCCTGTTATCGGATGCGCTCGCCACTGAGAGGTTCTCTCCCAGTGCGACTTTCAGAGCTGTCGGGCCGGTAGGAGATTTGAGGGTTGCACCGACAGTACCAGCTTTGAGGTGGGAAGGAGCCCTCTTGGGTGTAGCACGAATAGGGTTTAACACGTCCATCTTCACTAGCAAAGGAGACGATAATCAGGGCTTGGTCCTTGATCAGAAACAAGCGGGACTAACACGATAGTTCACTGTCGCTAGCTCTATTTCCCAATGGTTCTTTGACGGGCGAAAAGAGCTTCTTTGATACAGTTGACGGCCTGCTTGGCGTTGACATCAAAGAGGCTTTTCGCGTCGAGTTTGTCCGTGCTGCATTCGCAGGAGAGATTCCGGGCTTCTCTTTGTTGGCTGCAGCTTTTGCGGTTGAATTTGGGACTGATTTCGAATCGGTCGGGACTTTGAGCTTGGCCTGAACCTTGGTCAGTGACATGTACACAAGCGGATCTATTGCTCGTACCTGAACACTCATGCACTCCACTCTGTCCCCACTCTCGCTTACGACAATGCACTTGGGCGGTTTATCCAGACTGCGAAGGTCGATAATGAGTAGTTTGCCCGTTTCTGTTCCTACATATATTGATGCGCCTTCCGGGGAGAATGACAGCGAAGTCAGTGGTGCTTTGAGGTTGAGTGTCCGGAAGAGTCTATCGAATAAGACTCGTGTTAGCGATGGTAGGCAATGAGAGACATGCTTCGCACCCCTTTTCTTTCTCCAAGTCAAGCAGGCCAACGTGTCCCGTTGAGGTGGCCACAGCGACGAGAGTCTTGCTGAAGGGACTGCATGCCACGGCGATGATATCCCCCGACGGGCCAGAAGCCACTGGGATAGTCTTAAGAGGAGCGGACGGGCGGGTCGTGTCAAACACAACTAGCTGTTTGCCAATTGCAATGAGAAGATGGGTGCGAGAGTGGCGATGGAATGCGGCAGTGGTGATGTTCTGACCAGCGAGCGGCAAACTACGAAGGATGGTATGCGAGCCATGAACAAGATTGTAGACATGCACTGCACTGGAAGAGGTTGTAGCAAGGAGGGAGAGATCGTTGCATAAGGAGAGGGAGGTGACGGCCGACTTGTGTGATGTAAATGTTTGTGTGATTTCGCCGGTGGGCGTGTCGGCTCCGCACTTTAGAACATGGATTTTGTGACTGTCGCTGAAGATGATGGTGTCCTTGTCCTTCGCCACGATATGAGATAGACTGCCTTCCGCAGCGTAAACATCCTCTGATGTGCTCGTTGTCGGATCGTGCTTCCGGATGTTCTGCGCTGACAAGAGGTATAGTGCCTTGTTGTCGACCGACCATGCGCTCGACAAGATGGGCTCGATTTCGGTCAAGGAAGGAGAGAAAGACTCTGGAGCCCGTTTCAGAGTGGCAGAATCTAGCACAGCAAGCGCAGTCGTCACTGCGACGGAGAGCATGTTGGAGTTCGGGTTGACCTTCAGGGTCGATTGCGACTGGTCCAAAGTAACATAAAGTCACATGATCGTTTACAGACTCGGAGTTATGGTTATTTAACTTGTATCACTACTACTACTATTATCATTGTTCAATAGTAATCGTTCAACGGCAGTCTCACTGTGTACAAGATTCAGAAGGTCTCGGATACGAGACGAAAGTTTAGCAAGATAAAACGGAGTGAGGAACGTGACGAACACTTCCTCGTTATTGCAACGGATGGTCCACGGTACCATGTGTTCGATGCTGTATACTATACAGAGCCTTCAGCACGTACCCAAGATGGTGACAGTATCACCAATGTCCTCAGAACATACGTACACGTACACAGTCTTGGACATCATAGTAGAAGCCTCGAATTGTGGACGTACCAGCAATTGAAAAGTCTAGCAGTGGTCCTTGTACATATGCAGACCGGTAAAATGATGTTCACACGCATTGACAGAGTCATTTCGATTCGGATTTGAATTTCACACGATTGTGCCGATCACGTTTTCCAGGATCTCTTGAACCAAAACCGCGACAATGCCGAGGGAGCTCAGCAATGTGGATGCGGTCCTCCAGCTAATCTTTGCGGGCGGGCCATCGCAGGAGCCAGAGAAGCTCGACGAGCTGGAGAGCCAGATTGAGGAGATCGACAGCACTCAGCGGGAGGAACGCCTACAGGGCCCGAACAAAAGGCCTTCGATATATGTCAAGGTCTTTGAAGGCGCGTCTCTTGTTTGCTGCGGGCGGAAACTGAACTCACCTTTGAGATAGACATGTTTAACGAAGTGGAAGGATTCGAGCGTTACCTTTTCGATGACAGCGAGTGGCTGTTATTGGACCATGTCTCCCGTCTCGACTGTAAGCCCTGTCGTTGCGGGATATGGCTGGGACCTCATGCTTTATCTAGATCAGTCTCGCTATCTCCTTGTGCGTCTGCTCTGTCGCAATCGCGGACGCTGGTTGCGCTACAAGCACCTGGAGAAATATGTTTCCGAAATTGGCCAAGAGGGCATACGCGCCTCTATGGTCACCCTCTCCAAGAAGATTGAACCACCCGCTCAAATCATCGACCTAACGGGTGATAGCGACGATGAGGACGGGCCTATCGCTGGGCCGTCCAGGCTACCCACACCTGCGCCGCCGCCGAACCCCCTCGCTGGCCTCGAGTCCCTTTGTGCCGACGAAGCAAGCATGCCTGTGGACCTCATACTTGACACGCTCGACCTACAAGATCTCAAAGCATTAGCCAAAGACTTGAAAATTCCCACAGGGACCAGTGTGCGTACTGTAGCCCAGGTTGGGATGTGCCTCTCATCTCCTGTACAGAAGAAGCGTGAGGTCAAAGCGGCTCTCCTCAAACATGCGCGCAGTCAAACCATACTTCCAATCGAACCCTCTCCGATGAAGATGAAGGGCAAGAAGAAAGTCGACGATAAGTTGACGCAGACAACCCTCTCATTCTCAGTCAAGTCGCGTCGACCAACCGCAGAGTCTCAAGAGCATCGTCTTAGAGTCTTAGCTTCTAAACGCCTTGGTGCGTGCTACTTCCTGCTCGAGCCGCATACTCTGTTCATGAGCTTCAGGCAAATGCATCAGCGTGAATTCCGAATTCTTTCTTCTTATTCGACGGATGTGTATAATATACTATCGTTGGTGTGTGCCTCTCTCCCATCGCATGCTCCGAAATTCAGATGTTTTCAGCATCCACCTGCCTCGCGATATCTTGAGGCCATCTTTATTGAGCGAGTTCAAGAAGAGGACATATCCCAGCTACAATCACAAACGATCAACAATTTTTACCACCCGGGAATCTCTCCTTGCATTTGAAGAGGCTCTTGAGCTCGAGGATCAAGTTCAGGAGATATTGGATGCCTACGATGATACGCTCAGTTCTATCCTCGTCAAGCACGAGGAGAAGACACCTAGTCTAGCAGCCCGGACACCTTCTAGAGCACTCAGCCAGCATGGACACCCAGATGGGCAGGATGGTTCAGAAGTTGACGAGATACCTTCAACCCTAGAGCTCAAAAGTCTCCGAGTGAAACGCATGCTCGAGGAGATCATTCTACCTCGCTGGCGGAATTGCGTTCAAGCTAAAAAGGATGCACCGGACGACGATAGTCTTAGACCTGGATTGGATCGATTTGAGCCTGGTACATTCATCTCTCTTTCGCCTTCTCTGGGGCTGAGACTTGTACAGGATCCATCTATACGCGTTTGGTGCAGAAGGGCACCGAGGCGTTGGGACATTCGAAAGAATATCCGGCGGAAGTCAAGCTCTTGAACGAATTATTGGCCCAGCGTTTCTGGCGCCGCGGCAAACGTGGGGAATGGTACGAACGACGGGCTCTCGTGACGATTACATATCTCTCGAAGACTGAGGGCAAAAAGCGCAAGAACAACAAGGTTCTGCGCGAAGCCATGGAGGGCTTGAAAGAGGCCCTTAGCGATGACGATACACATATCGGTATGTTTATCCCGTTCTATTGTACCCTATGTACTCACGGTCGTGCCAGTCTGCCGACCTGGCCTGCTTCGACGTCTTCAGAAACTCGAGAGAACACTGAAGGTGCCTGAAGATGAGCGTGTTCAGTGTGAAGGGGAGCTGAGAGAGCCAATCGTCAAAGAGGTTCGGGCAGCGCGAGTGAAGCCAGACCCTCTCAAGCCGAATCAACTCGGTCAAATGACGAAGGGAAAGGAGAACAAACCGATACGCGATCTGGCCGGTAACGGCGGCCGAAAGTGGGGCGCCAAGTCTGTTTGGTACGGTGATCGAAATGAGGAAGTCAACGTCGAGACTCGTGCTCTGCAAGACTACGAGAAGGTGGGATATCGTGGGTATGACATTTTCTCGTGTTCATTTCCATGAGTGTGGCTTGACCTGTTTCCAGGATGCACGCTGAGACTAGGATTGTCACGACGATCTTTGGTTTGCTCTTCTGGGATATCATTTTTGCCGATGTACCAGGTGCATTCGAAACGAAGTTCCAAGTTGCGCCTCTAGATATCGCTGAAGACTGCTTTTACTTCGCAAGGAAGGAGCTCATTGATAGGCGGCTGAAGGAGATTCGCTGTGGTCGGGCTGTGGAGATTCTCGACCGTCATGACAGAACCTATCGATCGACCAACACCTGGTGTGTTGGTGTCAGATGGGACTTATGCTCGAAAGAAGATCTACGCGAAATTGTCGAGGTAGGTCCTCAGGGCATTGGCAAAGTGCTAGCCTCTCATGCCCGTGTAGTGCTTCAGCGGCTCGTCATTGGCCACGATTTGTCAACTCTTCTGCGAAGACTACTCCGGTCGAAGTAGTGGCGCCCCGGATCTCATCGTCTGGAACTACGAGGAACGAGACTGTAAATTCGTCGAAGTCAAGGGACCTGGCGACCGGCCCATGGAGAATCAGAAGGTAAGACCCGGAGTCATTTATCCTCCGAACGGTCGCTAACGCCAAATCTTAGTTGTGGTTCGATGCGCTGAACCGTGCCAATGTTGGCATTGAGCTTTGTCGTGTTATCGATATAAACGCGAAAATGAAAAGACACAACCACAAGCTGAAGCGCAGAGCCCAACAGGTGGAAGAGATTGAGGTCCTTTCGGGTCCCGAAGATGCAGGGGAGGCGAGCATGGATGAATGGGAGCTTCGCACCCCAGTCAAAAGGAAATTCGACCTAGACGATGAGCTACCTTTGGTTCTATCTCAAGAGTGGCCCACTTCGTCGCCTTCAGCGGTGGTGATATGTTCGCCACCGCAGCCGAAGAGGATCAAGGTGGGAGCCTAACACGCCACATTCCTCGCTTCTATCGACATGTCTTTATTATTCAATTATCTAATGTATCTCTATCTCACTTGCTTTGTTATCGCGACATGTATTGTCTTACTATCAGTCACCTCGGCATGAATAATCACCTAGAAGTGGGTAATCGTCCAGGAACAGTCGTCCATCGCCCCGGGGCTCACCGATTTTTGCATAAAGCTATACTATACATTGAATTACATGTCTGAACGAAAGGAATTCTGGGTACTGCAATGGACAAGCTATAGAGTTGCGAGACAAAATCTGACATGGATTATGTCAGCATCAAACTTTCGTTGCATACTCAGACTGCATTACTGCCTTGAGTCTCATGAAACTTGCATTGAGAGGTGTGTTTCAGTGTATACTACTCATTCTATGCCACTTTGAAGGGTGTGAGGGAGTGACAATCGAAATATAGCAGAATTATTCATTACTAGGTGACTATTCAGACCCGGGTGACTGATAGTATCTATATCCGCTTATACGATGCTGAATCCCCTGTACTTCTTATATACCATTTCTTATGATAATATTGTACGAACCTCCCAATACTTGCATTGAGGACCAAACGGCAGCCTCTCTATCTGACATCTTCCTTCCTTGCCCTGACCGATATCATCTTCGCCAGTAATCGGTGTAGAGCCAAAGAGATTCTGGTTCGACAGACCAACTGACAATTCCACTAGGCCATGATCAGCTTCGAAGACTATAGCATCCCAAGCAGCCTGAGGCGGTCCTCAATCCTGTGATGGTATGGAAGTCTTTGGTCTTGTCATTCACCACGTACTCAACGCCCAGGTATGGTGGACCGGTACCGTCATGCGCATTTATGTTCAGGTCAACATCATTTGTCAGAGAACCTTATGATAATGGAATTATACATGGAACGCACAAGTCTGCCGGTGCTACTTTTTCACGTTGCGCTTGGATAGACTCTGCTCACTTCTCACTCTTCTCGCCGGCTTGGATGGTACGTGCTTCCCCGGACCAGAAGGTTTCTTCCGCACCCTGTCGCGCACCTTGACTTCCTTGCTCATCGAATTCCTCGCCTTCTTCTTCTCCAAACGCCTTGCTATCCGATCAGCGTCAGACGACTTGACTTTCTTCCGCGCGTCCTTGCTCAGATGTGCAAGGCGATCACCAAGGGATGGGTCACCGGCACGAACGGTGACAGGTGGTTTCGGTGTTGATGTCGATGGACCAGCAGGTGCCTTGCGTGCGGGAGGGGCGGCTCTACTAGTCGAAGTCTTGCAGCGCTGTACTCGAAGTTTGCGCTTGGCAAACCTGAGTTTGCCCTCTTCGAGAGCGACAATCTCATCCACACATTGCTTGTCCTGAACAGGTCCATCAGTTCATGACAATACATATATAAGATGGAAGTATTCCTCACTGAGAATTGGATATACGCGAAGCCTTTCCCTAATTGCGTCTCTCTGTCGCGCACTATCCGCACTCTGGTCACCCAGACACTTCCTTCAGGCGGAGGACCTCTCTCGGCGCTCATGGCACCCTCGAAGAAGATCCTCAAGTCCTCATCTTTACTTGCGAAGTCAAGGTTACCCACGAACACCGACAGCTTCGGATCGCCAACCGCGTCTGGGGTACCCACGACGTCGACACGAATGACACGCTCCATCAAGGTCGTCCCATTGCACTTTTCTGCCACCAACTGCGCAGTGGCATAGGGAGACGAATCGGGTTTGTCGGGAATGTGGGCAAAGACCATGTATGCATTAACGCTGGACGCAGATGAATGGAAGTCCTGGTTGATGAAGGCGATCTTCTTTTTCTGGCTGGGAGTGAGAAATTTCTTCTCGTCGCCCTTTGTCTCGTCGTCCTTCCATTTCGACGCGCGCTCGCGGTCGTGTGTGCGCTTATCCTTCGTCGCAGACCCCTTCCGCTTGATTTTGTCGTCGTCGGCGTCATCGGGGAGTTGGGATGTGGGAGTCTGGAAGGCTATTGAACGGAACCTGACAGATTCAATTTTGGCATCGGGAACGAATGCGAGGACGTGGCGTTTTAATTGCTTCAAGTTGGACTGTGCGCATGTTGAGAAAAATATAGCGTTTGGCATAGGCAGATACTCACTTTCTTTTGTGCGACATCGACAGGCAGATTGCCAATGAAAATGGTCCGTTGATTCCGCTGTTCTGGAGTCTCGTCCTCGGGCACGAATTTGGTCTTTTTTGTGTGAGCTTTCGACTTGCTGGAGAGCGATTCGTGGACGAGTGTTGTCGGGTCGCCTTCGCCGTCAGAATCGTCGTTTACTGACTCGGCCTCGCTCTGGACGGTATGGGACTCCTCAGCAGGGGCATCCCTCGCGCGCTCGTACGTTTCCTCCACGTTATCATCGTCCTCGTCCTGGTCGTCTGAGTCCGCATTCTTCCTCGCAACTTCTTTCTCTTGATTCTGCGCCTTCTTCGCATTGTGTTTTGGTCTTTCCGCTCTCAATTTTTTCTTCTCTGGTGCAGATTCTGTCGTCTCAATTTTGCGTTTCTTCTGAGTGATCGTCGACGGCCCGGCTTGTCCTTGCGCTTGGGAAGGAACCTAACAGAAAATGTAAAAACCCTACAATATGTGAAGAAGGAAGACGCACATTGGAAAATAGTGCCTCTAACTCCGAATCCTTGCTCCTGGACGAGAGGAGCAGCGAACTTAGAGACATTGTGGTCGATGAAAGGAATGCTTGCAGTCCCAAAAAGGAACATACCCGGGATAGTGCTGCCGTGGTTCGGTTGGGTCTGGTTTGGTCAGGTTTGCCGGTTCCGGCAAACCAAGGGTTCAAACCAAGTTTGAACCAGGTTTATTGCTCGAAAAATGAGATACATCTATATGGCTTCAGGAGCACTCAATTCACTGAAAGACATTATATTGCATCCCTCAGAGCCATTTTAGAGCAAAGTATGATAGAGTGTCGAGTGGCAGGCCAAGGATACAATGGTGACGAACTTTTAATCCGGCAAGCCCGGCAAAGCCCGGCATGATGCGCTGCAAAACAGCATTGTACAAATCCTCTATTGCAGGTCTCCTATGCTCCTGAACTCAATAAAATTGATATATAAAACAGGGTAAAAGCTTGATAACAGCAGTTCAATGATCCCAGAACCCCCCATGAGAGTTCCACACAGTTCACCTCTAAACCAGGTTCAAACCCAGTCTCATCGGTTGGGTTCCGTTCGGTTTTTTCCGGTTCGGTTTATCGGTTCAACGGTTCCGAGCCGAACCCCGGCAACACTAACCCGGGACTCCATTCAGCAATCTCCTTTTTTAACAACGCGCTACAATGGCGCTCTCTCCGTCTCGCCTGTCTGTTGGCCAAGCGGCTGCGCGCTGACAGAGTCACGCTGTGTGCTAATGGCACCTTGATGTTCATTGCCTCAAGGCCTCTCACTGCTCCATTGCTCGTCACGATGTCAACATGTGGCAGGTCGACTTCGCTACTTTTTTGACACTTCCGAATGTTTGCTCTGAAATTCGCTGAGATACCTAGCTTCATGAACTTTCCATTCATGCCTTACAGTGCGACTGGAAACCCCCGCGGCCCTGCCAGTGCGTCGAGCCTCAACTTTCATATAATTGATTCAATTATTGTCCTTTGATCGTCGACGTCCATTACTCAGCGATAGTCCCGGTCAGTATTGTGTTCATATGCCTTGAAGGATTAATCCCATAGATCCAACGACGCTCACTCCCAACGTGAGCGCATGGATCATTTACCTTGAGAATACTTTGCTCATTCTGCATCGAAATGGAACTCTGGCGCTCTTTCCCGGGCCTACATAAATGATTCTGCAGTTCGCGAGCGCGCGAAACGGTTGCTTACCAGGCCTATTGCGTATCACTCACTGCATGTATAGCTCATCATCATCCATGTCCTTATCATGCTGGCTGGGATGACACGTCGGCGAAGCCATACACAGATACAGTATGCTTTCCTAGACCACGTCACCTACAGAGGTTTCGTCGATAACCCTGTCTCCCAGAAAACTATTTGCTAAACTCAACACACAATTCAATGGCCAAACAACCGCGGATACTTGATGGAGACACCTAAGACGCGCTATTCTGAACGATACTCGCAATACTGCACGTCGTTCCACTGGCCGTCGCGCCAGAGACGGTGAATGGCTGGGAAGTTGAATGTCACAGCTCAACCTTGGGAAGAGTGATGACCACACTCACATAGGTTCCTAGGTGGGGCCAAGATCCGCACCAACCAGAGGCAGCGATCGTTGCAGTGATTTTGACATTACTCTGTAAGCAAAGTGGTCAGGAAAGTGTGATAAAGCTCGACTCTCAAAGCTCTGAGGGTTGTGCGCACATAGGTGATGGGACCAAAGTCAAACGGGACGTCGTAAAGCTGAAGAAATACGAATCAGTCTATCACAGGAACTTCAAATCTTGAGGTGCTTACTTCAACGGCGAATATTGCTCTACCTTGATGCATCAGCGCTATGTGGAAGTGTACTGCATAGACGAGACAGACCGGTTCATTGTGTTTCCGGTGACATTCAGAGTAGTACTGGCTGACTGAGAACCGCTCGTCAAGGTGCAAGTCCAGATGGTGCTACTGGACTATGCACGCTGAGCCCGAGGAACAGGGAGCACAGGTAAAGAACACTTACCAGATTGAAGGTGAAATGCACGGTATTTCCAGGGTAAACATTGAATCCATTGCCCCAAGGAAGAGAAGGCGTTCCGTAGAAACCATCGCCAATCCACCAGGTCCCGCTCCTTCCATCCAGGACAGCTTGAAGGACCCCGTTGCTGCTCTGAACGCCCGGCCAGACGTATGGCGTGCCTCCGGGGGTGGGAAGCTTCGGAACGACCATGTCGCCAGAGAGAGAAGTGAAAGCTCTAGGACAATACATTAGGTGCCAATAACTTGGGAATGATGAGTTCCGAGAGTCCGACGCACGTCGCATCCCATTCGACAGTATACCAGTCGGCTGCCTGGACTCCAGCCACAAACAGAGCAGAAAGTGGAAAGAAGTAAGAGGAAAGCTTCATGTTGGTTCAGCGATTGTGGTACATCACTTCGAATCAGATAGTGTTTTCATACGTAGGAGAGTACGAGCTACAAGGCCATGCGTACAGGAACGAAGAAGGCGAGTTATAAAGGCGGCCCACCTGCGTTATCTCGCAAGAAATCGAGTCTGGATGTTCCTCGGAAGCTCGGACTCGGAAAGACCTTAGGAAGACATAACGAGGAATCGCATGCACTGAAGAAGCATGGGATAGGTCAATGGAGCATGTAGCGCACGCTCGGTATCTCGGAAGACAATCTGATCTTCTTGAGCCTGTGGCATTTCCTTCTCTGATAAAGATGCTAAAATCATTAATTGAAAGATATGATCACGGCAGCTACGGCGCCATAAAGATCACACCTCGGCCTGGCCCACTCCTGGCCCTAACCCACCGACTTCAGATATACCTTCTGGTGGCCGAGAAATGATTGTCCTTCTCCATGATGTGCCATTCAGGACCCAGAACCTCGGGCATGGCGATACTGTTCTCCAGACGCTCAACAACAACAGATTGAAGTCTTGGACAATCACTGCCAGAGTGTATTGTGTGTACCAGCGATTCAGGACACTCTGCGCTATTGAGCACAAAGTGTGCTGACACAATTTTTCTTAGCATGGAGAGCTTGACGGGTACTTGAAAAAATCGTCAATTTGATCGGAAGCTACATCTGAGAGATAGCCACCTACCGCCCTCAACTATGGGAATCCTCAAGTGCTGTAGCGTCTCCTTATTTTCAAGAATAAGTGAGGCCATAACGTCGACGCGGAAGATCGGCAAGAAGCTCTCGTTGACGGTCAGGAAGAGAGTCTCGAGGTTCTTGCAATTGCGCGCCAGACAGAGCAGAAGATCGGTGTTCCATCCATTCATCATCAGGGTTGTAAGCGGAGGTAGATTCTCGACTTGGGTAAGGTTTGGCACAGGGATATCCTCTGTCCAGGTCGGATCCACCATGACCTCCATCTGAAAAACTCGCAGGTTTCTCATTCTGCTCATGCATTCCAGTAGTTTCGGCTGACGCATTTGAAAGAGGTTCCGAAAAACCTCACGAGGTAAGGGCGGAATTGGGGGGTTGACAACATTCAACTGGATAATTCCAGGATGATAAATGCATAGCAGCTCCGCATATATGGACGAAGTGATTGTTACTGAATGAAGTCTTGCCTTACGTCGTTGTAAGGCGCCGAGAACGCGTCGGTGTTGGTTCAGTATTCCACGACTGTCGTGCAGAGAAATTTTGTGGATGTATGGAGAGAGTGTCTCGTGGGCGGAGCGCAGGAGGTGACCAAAAGCTCTGGTGCGTGCAGAGGAGGTAAGCTCGATGACGAGATACCTGCGACTAACGGGTAGCCACCGGAGACACACAAGACTGCAGGCGAGAAGGGTGACCTTGTCACTGCGTGCAGCATATATGACTGCGTCGCAGAGCTCGCGGGGAAGAACGGGATTCTGGGGGACGACCTTTGGTATGCAGCGCCGATAGTGGTGAGAAGGACTGAGAGTAGATAGACTGTCGATAAAGCTATCAACGGCTGCTCCCGCTGGAAAAAAGAGGGATCTATCAACAAGCCTTCGCAAGGGGTTCAGTCTCATCTGGCCGCTCCGTGAATCACGATATTGCGGTTTCAAGAGGAGGAATACGATGAAGCACATCGTGGCAATGCAAAGAAAGACTAGAATAAAGGACCATGCACATCCAGAAGATGAGTGTTTTGGGCCCGCTTTGCAGTCGGTGAAACCGGCCATCATGAAGAGTAGAAGGGTTTAGGGATTTGTAGATCGGATGGAGAGTGATACACGGGAAGCTATAGACTGAGGTCGTCCGAGTCAGTCTGGTGATAGGTGAGTCTGACGGGCTAGTGATGCAAGAGTAGCATACTCTTTGCGAGGTCATGTTCGGTCACGGCGGAGAGCAAAAGCGAAGGGCCTCAACAGAGCTGGAGGCGCCAAAATAGAGTGTGTAATTCTGAATTGATCGCGTGGACGGGGACCGGGGTGTACCCGGATCGGTATCATCGGTCCGTCTCTCGACCCCGGATCACTGGTGTGAGACCCGTTGTAACTTGTACTCAGCTCAAACTCAGCTGGTTGCCTGCAGGTCGCTCAGGGCGAAGGCCGCCCTCACAGCGAACAAATTGCCTACCGTTTGCATCTTGGAGATTCAAGTAGCTACTGCCTCTGGCTTGCGATTGATATCACCCCGGGAGACTCGGACTGGCATCCGCATAGTACCGAATGCTCTACCACTGCTCTACCAGTGCTCTACCTACTTCTGCGTCGGATTCCAACCCACTGGCTCTTCGCACTCCACTGGCAGGCGCATGCTGGACTACACTTGAGCTAATTCGGGCTACACGCACACTGTCAGACACAAGAGAGGCCAGGCCGTAGTCTCGCACGAGTATGGTGCCTACGGACCTGCAAGGTGGAGGAGTTGAATGATTTGGCATGGGCAGCATTCAACTGTACTGAAGGCCGTCGACGACGCCTGCTCTGATGGCGGTTGCTCATGAGGCCGCCAATCACTGATTGCAGAAACTAGTATGAGCACACTGCGACGCGACTTCCGTTGACGTCGACGGTCGGGCAAGGGAGGTGAAGGAACGCGACCAATCGTCTCTCCCAGAGTAGTATTCTGATCCTACCTCATAACGCGAGCTCCCGCCCATCGTAACGTTTTGACGCGCCTCGTAACGGCCCACGAAATTACCTGGAAATTACGGCGGTGATCTCTTTCAACAGATGTTCGATTGTAGAGACGCGCTGTTGGTTATATTCCTTGGTGAGCTCGTTAATATTTCCGTCCTTGAACGACAAGTTCTCATGCCACAGATTCTGCCGTGGCGTTGTAGTACGCGTTACTGCTTCCTCGTGCGGATTCCATGAAGGTTAAGCACATCGCCAAAGCGATCTTCGTGGGTGAGCAGACTTTTGCAAGTTCTCCGAAAGCCTCTGCTTGGAACGTCGCCTCGGCGCCAATTTACCGAGGTTCGGCCCCTCCAGGATTCTTGGTATTTCCAGACCGAAGTGTCAGCTTTGAATGTGTCTGCCTACGGGAGACTATTGATATCGAGATCGCAACCTACCCTGCAACTTACAAGAGTAGTGTCAACTCCGTATCCTCAACCTCCGATACACAGGCCACGTCTGTGAACAATACTCGTGAATTTGAAGCCTTGGTCGGCGGTGTCTCATTGCGGCCTCGTTTCGTAGGTTCCCTCATCATCAAGCATGTTCGCATGCATTGCTATCGAGCCGCTGCAACAATCACCGGCCAAACTATCACCAAGACCTCGTCGACTGTTGCCATCTTCATTCACCCACTGCGTGCTTCAGACGCGAAGGTGGCGCTAAGTTACGATTGCCACAGAAATGGTATCTACTCTGACAATAAGTTGGAACATATCAGGTACGGATGGGCTGGGGATCAATTGGACGCCTTAAGTATGCCTCGCAACGTTGTACATATACTGGTAGCTACTGGTGGTGATGTCGACAAGGACCATCACTCGACAAGTTCTGATTAGTTGATTAGGCTTCGGGGAAGTAAGTTACCGCTACGATTTGCTCATGCCATCAGCACTCCGAAAGAGCGGAGGACTCGTCAAATGGTCACAAGAATGCAAGAAATCCCGCATTGGGCGAAGACAATAAGAGACAAAGCGTCCGAAGGGTCATTGAACAATGCAATTCAATTCTAGAGCCGAACTGTTAATGGGAAGAGTTCCTGTGAGGAGACCATCTCATCGTGTGCGCGAGCGTCGAAAATGGACTGTGCAGGTATTCCTCCAGTAGAGGCAAGAAGCAGACAGGTACTACTGGTCTGCACATGGAAGACAGATGGACGAGGACTCCGGTAATGAACATCCAAAAGAAGATCTGCGGTCATGTGGCAGGTTACCACATCGCCGAAGTCCGGACTGATCAGTGATCTGTACGACGACAATAAGAAAACTCGAAAATGTCTGAGATGGCACTCTTATTGTTATGTATCCCGACCTGGCGCTCCTGGACTGATCTCCTACCTTTATCGGCTTTCTCTCCGTCCTCTTCAACGCGCCTCCGCCTCTCTTCCTAAAATTCTCTCCTCAACCACCCGCATTGGATCCTGTCATAGCACCTTGTGATACAAGCACAGTCTACACACTTTCCCCTTCGAGGCGCCGATAAGCATTCAGCATTCGTGTGCTACCGGTGTGCTATTGACTGCGCGTTCTCCATAATCCACACGTGAACTGTGAGCTCCTTGATTGCAAGCCATTATCACTTCTAGCTCAACACTTGCGACCAGGACAATCATGACTCACTTCGGGCCTATGGTCAGGATGGACACTGTGGATCCTGTGGTGAGCTCGTCCAAAACTCCTTCAATTACGACTTGCTCAAGCTATCGTTGCACGCAGAACCTCAAGAGAGTGTGTCACAAGCAGCCACCGCATCGCTTTACAGTTGACCTGCTCCCACCGCTGAAGCACGGTACGCTATCATAGATATTACTGGCTATTGTCCACTCACAGTCTTGTAGGCTCCAGTCATATCTTCGGCCTCAGAGTATCCGCCGTCGGTGATGATTGGGAGTCCAATCGCTCATCCCGGGCTTCGACGTACTCCTTGAAGGAGTATGACATATGGCGGCGTTGGGAGGACTGGCTCCAGCTCCAGGACCAGCTCGAAAGCGAATACAAACGCCTGGCACGCGAGAAGAAGAATCGTCTTCTAGCAGGCAAAGGCGTCAAGAAGGACGGATTCTACAAGCAAGATGCAGCTTCATCATGGGAGTCATTACCTCCCGGTCCTGATCCCAACTCTATCGCACAGGATTTTCACCAGATAGTTCCAGCTTTGACAAAGAAAGGCACAGTCTTCCGTCCCAGCCAGGCGATGATTGACCAGAGGTTCCTCGAGATCAAGGCTTTCATAGAGGGCTTGTTCAAGGAGGATCAGGCGACTTTGATTTTGGAGCTCAGAGCCGACCGCACTGTGACTGACTTCTTCGGTATCTGGGGAAGGGATATAGACTTGCACCGGAAGGAGTCCAAGATGAAGCGGTCGTCAGAAGCTGGGTCTCCCACGCCCCGGTCCTCTATCTCCAGCAGCGTCTTCTCCACCTATTTCGAGAACGCCTCTATGCCTAGTGTCGACAGTCAATCGTCTACGAAGTCTCGGAAATACTCAATGTCGTCGACCATCACTCCCTCAAATACAAGGGCGAGCTCGCGTTCCTCTGTGACAGGATCAATTTTTTCGGTTTCCACGCCCACCTTGAAACTAGATATACCCATCATCGTTACCACTCGGTCCAATAATCGCCGTAGCTCAGCGTCGTCTGATTCATCGTCGACATCGTCCCCACGCAGTTCTACCAGCTCCCATATGTCTCTCCCAAGCGTTGTCGACGATGGTCCTGCTCCGTTCGGCTATAATCCCCAACTCTCTTCTTCTCATTCAGCTTTGAGGGCACTCCCAGAAGAAGACGTCCTGCCAGATAAATCCGACCTCATGTTGTCTGCTCCCCCTTCTTCACGAGCACACGGTACGAGCAGAAGGGCCCGCCGCAGTGCCCAACTGTTCACTAATCCCGAGCTATTACACTTGCCAGACACCCCTTGTACGTGTTTCCATTTTGTTGAGCCACAAACTCTCAATTGCTTGTTCGCAGACAACAATAACCGTGATTCTTGGCAATCGGACATGTCGGGTGTATCAGCCATTGCCGACCTGGGCTTCACCTTGCCTACGACACCTACGATGTCATCGAGGATGTCTATAAGCAGCGTAGCAACATATATGACTGACTCTTCCGTCGATGCTGTCCTTCCAAGGGAAACTGCTCGTGTCCGAGGAGAAGGAACGACCCGGGCCGGGAATCATCGTCCAATGTCTGACGATGATATTGACGAGTACGATTTCGCGGGTAAGAGCTTTCTGGCCATTGTCAATGAACCGACAGCCAATCGTTTGCCGACAGACCTCTCTCGTTCAAGTCTTGATACGCCTCGGCCACGAGCGTCTCTCGGTCATCATCGTCCCACAAGCACTATGTCTCTGGAAACTGCCGACTTCATCATGAGTGGCGATGACAACGGTGCATACGGCGGTTATGAGTCTGACAGCACCCTCGACGTTCCAATGACCGCGCGGACATTGAGACCAATGTCCGATGCCGTGTCGCTTGCTTCATCCTCTGGAACTGGGTACTCTACTTTCTCCTCCGCTACTCTCTCTTCCGTCTCTTCCATGATGTCCTCAGCGACGTCTTCCACAGAGTTGAGAAAGCCTCTTTCCCCCACCGCGCCTGTCACAGTCAAGGCAGCCTGCGGCAAAACAGTCATCATCTTCCGTGCCACCCGCGATATACCATTCTCTGATGCTCGGACGAGGATCAAAGAGAAACTCGCGAAGCAGGAGAAAATCGTGCTCTCCCCAAGATTTGTCGTTGCGCTAGCCATGCAGGAGTCGATGCACTCCCGCAACTCTGTCGTCTCGCTTGCGAGCGAAGGAGACCTCAAATTGATAACCACGCCCGAAGAGTGGCGCTGGGTCATGACGTATGTCGACCATAGCAAAGTCACTCTTCGCATTTTGGATGATTAGACATCTCTCAAGGATACCTCGCTTTCCGGGACCTTTCTCTGCTTCGGAGCGCCACACATACCTTCTTCATTCTCATACTGTGCCATTCTTGGCATCTTACAGACGCGAGAAGTTTATTTCGAGTTCCACTTTTCGTTGTTGAACCTTTGTACCAGTTTTCCAAACAATGTTTCACCCCCTACGTTATATAGAGTAAAGTCAAATACTACGGGAACGCCATTTGTATCAATTAGCCTTATCAATGTCATGAATCTTCACTCGAGACTGCTTGTGTGGTTATGGCGCGAACGATTGAAGCCTGGGGTGCTCCTGCTGGCAACGGCGACCTTGTCCAATCAGGCAATACAATAATTCGCTGTTGCTCTTCGTCCTCGCCCTCTGGGGTAGCCATAGCCTCATCCCATTTCTCTCTTGAGAGCTCGACTCCACCGGTCTTGAGGGATCCAGCCAATGAGCCCCCAACCCAGGGCATTGTGGCAGGCGCGAAAGCTGGTGCCTTGCCACCATTGACTCGAGCACGCTCAGATTGCGGGGTTGGAGGCATGGGGTTGTTGAGAATGGCAAAATAATTTGTGAGGGGCCGCAAGGCCGAATATCGGTCATATTGAGGCGGAAGAGGCTTGTCAGGCCGTGTCGGCAGCCTGCTTGATGGTGAAGGTGGCGCGATGGCGCGTGAGATCTCGGTATGGACGCGTGGGATGAATCCAGGAAGCATGGCAGTCCCGCCGACCACGAGAATGGACGATGCCATGGTCTTACGCAGATCAACTGGCACCTTGTCATGTCAAAGTAAATGTCAACATCGTAGAACCTTGAAGAAGTTCCCACCTTCAATAACGAGTCGAGAATGACTTCGGCGATACTACTTTCATCGACATCTCCGCCTGTGAAGAGAATTTCAGCCGTACGTTCTCGTATCCAACCTGGCAGTATGAGGGTGCCATATCCGGTGCCAAATCCAGTTTCCAACTGTTGTGACGGGGAAGGTGGTACGCGGAGCATCAGTTCAGATGCGGTCGACGTTCGTTCATGCATCATGGCAACTGCATGCATCCCGTCACCTTCGCCAGCGCGCCGATCCTCTATGAACGGGTTTCTGGCAGGAGTGGACACGATGGAGAACTCAGAGGAGTCATGCTGTGAGGACATGCTTTCCCTTCCGGCGAAGGAGAAGTCTGAATCGCTAGATGGTATGTCCACGTCTGAAGACAAATCGGCAGCAGGAGTGGACTCCCTTTCAGTCGGAAGCGATAGTCCCGGTACTTCACTCACGAAACAGACACGCGTCTTGATTTCTTCGATGAGCGAGTCTGTCAGTACTTCAGGTGGAACACGAGACCTTCGATTGGTTTTGGGAACGCTCATTGGAGCACTGAGAGTGGATGGTGGAGGAAGATATGAGCCATATACGAGTACGAAGTCGCGTAGATGAGCAGAGAGGCGCCGACCGGCCAATGGTGTTGTACGAAGATAAGGAAAGAGCGGCCTAGCGGCAAATATCTGTCGAATTTTGTGAGCTAGAAGCGTAACAATCATAGGCTACACAGACAGGAAGGACAGTTGACTCTTGATGGCCACAGTCAACGACCAGACCAGTGATTCGTCCAACAGCAAACAGTGAAAGAAGATGACTGGACGCAAAAGACACAGAAGGAACCTAGGAGAAGATGAGTTAGGTTTCGTGAGAGAGGTCGAACGGCATCGCGCACTAGCAGGTTCTCAAATAATATCTTCGAAATCATCTCTTTGATGTACAACGGCAAAAGCGGATGTTCGACCAAGATGACCTTCCTTGCCTTTGGGTCTGTCAGAAGAGAGCTGCAAGATTCAACACAATGAACGCGCGACCGAAAGATACTTACTCGTGGAACACTGCTCTCAAAGCCCTTTCCAAGTGAATCGCAAGCATCCGCTCCTCCTCTGCCCTTTCTGTAGGATCCGTCTTGCGCTCAAGATTCCACAGGCTAGCACCGTCCTTTCCGTCGGCGTAGAAGACATCTCGTGGGCGGCCTTCGCCGCTGAAGCCCACTTTCCATATGCGCGAGCCGGGGTCGATGATGACACGGTCCTCAACACCGTAAAGAGAATGCCGACGAGTAGTCCCGTAATGTGGCGAAGAGTGGGCTGTCGTGCTTGTGCTTGCTATCCTCGAGGTTGTCGGTGTCTGGGGTATAGTCGTCCTGGAACGTGAAGGCGTTGTTGGCACGGTGGTCATGACGGTATAAGGCAGGTTCGATCGATCGCTTCAGCCTTCGACTTGTGATTTCAAGTTGAAGTTGTATGCTTTATGCTTGCTTCCAGCCTTCCACACTCTTCAACAAACCATGATAGATATAAATGTACAACACATTATCCAATTCTAGCATACAGTTGCATCTAAGTTTATTGAGTGGTACCTGTCATTCGCCCATACACCAGCATGAGCGCAAAAGCATACTTTTCAAACTGATCTTTCGACATAAAGAGCAGCGCCTGGGAGAGTACGGCCTTTATTATCTGGGCCTGCATTCCCTGGTACCACCCAACAAAACCTTCACGTCGCCACACCCGAATGAGAATTTCTAGTGCGCCAGGATGTTTGAACGTCTTGTGGTGATATTCGTGTGCATGTGGGAGCTCCTGGTGCTTTACCTCCGCCTCCTCAGCATCGGCACTGCGAGCTTGTATCCTCACTTTGGCCATTATGTAGGGGTAGGTCACCTGTGAAGAAACGTCAGCAAGTCACAATGAGCAAGGAGGCGAGACTGCTTACAACGGTAGCTAGTGTCTTGCTGAGCGCACCCACCAAGAAGGAGAGTCCCGGAGAGAATTTATCGTTGCCCTGGGCGAGCATAACGATGTTCTTGACACGCTCAAACAATCCATACGTGATAGCGGGGTTGACGGTAAGGATCAGACCGGGTTTGATCCCAAGCCAGAGACCGCCTACACCCTCCTCCTCGATGATTTCCCTTGCAACACCCAGGAATGAATCATCGTCGGCATCTTTTTCCACGTCCTCGGAGCTTTTGGTCTTGCCGACCTGTTGCCTGGTCGCAATGACGGAGACGGGAATGGTGAATATCTGGGCGAGCGCACCAGCCACTGCACCAAGAACAAGTTCCATTGCTGTGCCAATCTGTGGGGGCTTCGATCCTTTCGGTAGCTTACGAATGAGGCGGTTGATGTAAGATGTCCGGACCATAGAATAGAAGAAGAAGTAGGCATATTCTGTTGAATAACTGTGAGCAAGCTGGATGGTCACGTTGGAGATTGAGCATACGCATAGAAAATGTGTTTATCATGGTAGCCCCAAAGCCGCGGTAGAGACCCATGATGCCCTCCTTCTTGAAAACCTGGACCAGGACACCGAGCATGGACTGCTCGTCTTGACTCTGACCCTTCGGCAACGCTTGGATGCGTGTTTTGGCACTGATGCACACCGTCAATGGTCGCCAAGAGGCAGTAGAGAGACACATACACGTCTAGAGGATATACTACACTGTGACCGGTCAACTCTGCATCATGTTACGGACGAGATGAGTACTCACGCCGTGCTAAAGCAGCCTCCCAGTGCACCGGCTAAAGCAGCACCGAAGGGTGTCAGCTTGATGGGCTTGGACTGTACAGACATCGTGGACACTCTGAAGAGTATAGTCGGACAACAAGGGTAAAGGCAAGCCTCGGGAGTGGGGTACCCATAACCATTTCACATGCGCGCGCGACGTCACTGTTCGGACGCGTCAGGGACGCGTCTGTATAAGTCTGAATGCCGGAGGCTTAACCATAGTCTGCATATTTGAGACGCGTGTCTCAGAGCTTTGTGTTACTTCGTCGAGTCGAATTCCCTCACAAATCTCATTGTACATTGATTCTCTGGTCTATGGTGGGCCGATGTGCCTTATATTAAGTTTTGTCAGTACAATATCGTTGCAGAAATTTGAACAAGACATCACCGCTTATGCGTCGGTACCAGGCATTGAGCCGGGTGATGTAGCGAGGCGTTTGTTGCGAAGCAAGGAGAGGGCGCAACGGTCTGGAAGACCAGCTAGACTACTCTGGAGGAGTGCGGAGAAGTGACCGAAAGTCCGCGCTTCTGAGCAAGTCTGTCGCAATAAAAAAGTTGTTGCTACTTCTGTACATTCGACCTAAAGAGCCTGGATACCTGCTATGACCTGTTCTGCACTCCACACCTCCGCAAACTCTTCGTTGAGCTCCGCCAAGGAAACCCTGTGCATAGTCTCTCCGTCAAACTCATCCAGTCCATCTGCACTCTTGCGCCCAAAGGCGGCAGTCCCATCTGACACCACGATGACCTTGTATTCCATATTTCCCGCCATCCTCACGGTGGTGGACACGCAGTGGATTGTCGTGAGGCCAGTCACCACGAGCGTGTCGATCTTAGCGGCTTGTAGACGTTCGTGAAGGTCTGTGCCGATGAAGCTGGAGTTGACGTTTTTCACGATGACGGCTTCGGTTGAAAGCGGGGCGGCGTAGGCCTGTGGGAGAATCATAGACGTTTTAGAAGGGTGAAAGGTCGATCCGATCTCTTTGGAGTGGTGATGGACGTGGTACACTGGGAGAGCAGCATTACGAAAGGCGGTGAGGGTGGTCGCAATGTTTTCCTCAAGGAGAGGAGTCGATCGGGATAGCTTGGTGTATGGAGGGTTAATAAATGCTGCGCCGTCGTCGATCAGAGCATGATGGCGTGGAAAGAGGAGAAGCACTGACCTTCTTGTACATCAATCACCAGTAAAGCAGTTGTGTATGCCGTGATTCGCGCCGGGCTTGGCTGGACTGCTGACATATCACTCTAGGTTGGCGTGGGGAAGGTTCAGAGAGATGCGCAATCGATAAAGGCGACTCGAGTCATGGCACTCTGCCAAGTGTTATCAGTCGTAACAAATTACGCAGCTGATGTTTCCTCTTGTCTTGTCGACCAAGTACGACGGAAAAAAGGCTGCTGTACTTCCTGTACACATGGCGGCAAGAAGAATGCAAAATGGCCGTACCGAAGATGCTCAATAGGGCGGGCGGCTGTCAGATACTGATTCGGCCTGGACCCAGTGTTCAAGTTGTACACTTCTCCGTGTCCTCGAAGATATGTCGGCTGCTGCGCCAGACGTTCGAATCCGCGGTCAAAGTAGGATTTGTATCATGAGTATGTACTGCAGCTGATGTACTATACTGTTGTTGAATACTTACTTACCAGGAGCTGATATACAAGACTCCTCCCATTCGCGGGGCTGCGGGCCGATCCCGTGTGCAAGAAGGGAATTCAGGAACATGATGGCTAACAAGGTACAGGCAGGTACGAGCTGATTGAGGCGCTCTTCCTCTGCTCTTACCGGCTCTCACGCGCTTTGAGCTTTGCCTAGTCGGTGGCCGCACGCTGCCATGCATATCTCGTGTATGTGTGTCAATGTCACTGCACGGCGCAACTCGGTCCGCTCTATAGAGTATGAAGCTGTCCACATGTCAGACGGGATCGTATCTTTGATTTCGGCGGCGCCCCCTGTTGCAATTGATGGTCTATCCATCACCGCTCGGCCTCACCCTCTCGGTGCCCTCTCGAGTCTCCTTCATCCATGAATGACACAGCGAGCGTCAGTTCCGGGCCTCCCAGCTATCCCAGCTCTCTCTTGGCGCGCTCAGATGCAGATCTTCCGTCATATAGTCCTCCCTTGTCCACTTTGCGCCGCCCTCTGGCAACACCACAACCACAAGCACAGGTCAAACACCAGTACGAGCTGAGCTCGGGAAGTGGCAGAGCCTGGGCGACTTTGAAGCTTTCTAGTCGTTCGAGATCGTCGCAACAGCTGCCCATCTTTGCCGAAGGTGACGACGTCAAAGGAATTCTCATCCTTGATCTTAAGAAACAGGAAACATTCAAATGCATCACTTTGACGGTGCGTATTGAGCACTCTGTACGCACAGAAGACACTGCACAGTATTGAGCAGTGTCTCTCGTTTTGTCTTAAGTTACCTCGATGTTCAAAACCACACAGATACAAGGTCAAATTTTGACGGGCCCAACAAACGAATGGAAGTTTCTGGAACTCAAGACCGTTTTGTGGGAGCGCTCTGCATTGCACGAAAAGCTACATGGCCACATGGAATGGCCGTTCTCTGTGGAGATACCCAAAACGATCACGGAAGAAGGCGCAGGACCGCAGCCGTGTAAGTTGCCACAAACCTTCTTGGAGAAGACGATGTCGGCCACTGTGCAGTACGATCTCATTGTTGAAATGAAACGCACTACATTTTCGTCGCCCTCAAAGTACGTTCTGTGTCGTTCGAAGTTCCTCATAAATATCTCACGCTATCACCTTGCAGGTTGCGGACAATGTTTGCCTATGTACCACTTACGCGACCTGGTCCAGCTTCTTCACTACGGCAACTGGCATATCGAGACGGAAGCCCGCTGCTTGGTCCAGAGGTGGATCCCGACGGGTGGCTGGGGCTTCCTTCTCTCACCATTCCGGGCAAGGTATTTTCGGACCGTCCGGTCGACGTCCACTGCAATGTCAGTCAGCTTTGACCGAAGCAGTAATGTCTCTGACCTTGACAACGATCTAGCTACATCTAGCGACCCCAGTAAGTTGCGGCTCCAGCTCTATTGTACTGGCCTCTGACGTTTCATCAGCTATCATACACCAGAGGAACAAATATACCGTGTCTGATTGAGATATCATGCGCGGATGCCCAAGCACTGGATTTACTCTCTTCGGGCTCTGCTACACCGATCCGTCTCCGAAGATACGTGACCACATACCACCAGGGCGGTGTCGACTACAACTACACAAGCACCAAAGTGAGAAATAGCCGCCGTCACTTCTTTGATGCCGAAACTAAGTGGGAAGAAACTGTTGACGATGTTGCGGCTGTAGTCTGGTGGCCGTTGGACGAGGACAGTAGTCGAGACGAAGAGGCAACACGCCGCTTCCAAGGCGAGATTAATCTTGACCGGGGCCTCAAACCAACGAGTAGTTTAGGCAATTTTCATATCAGGGTTTGTGCTCAGTGATTGCACATGCCAATGTTGACAGTCAGCTTCAGTATACTGTTGCGTTGCTGCCAATTGCTGCAGCTGGCTTCTCTCACACAAGTAGCTCAACACATCCGCTTCTGGAGCAGGACGTGGAAATCGCCACAACATTTGCTGCTGGTCCTCGACCAATATCCTATGCTCCGCCTCTCAACGACAGAGCTACTCGCGCGTTGGGAGGAGACAACTACATGATACCGCCGTACTCTCCTCTTGTTGTATAGTAATGCATAGATTTTAGCTCTTTTCATATATGTGATATCATTGCTTTTCTAGCGGCGTCCCGTCATTTTTTGCGGACCCTCTGTATTGATCATCATGATACATCATCAAACTTGAATATTTGAATCGTCGCCCTCTGCTTACACCATACGCCACAGGTTGTCTTCTGCCCAAAAGATGTGAAGAGTGTCTCGAGGGTTCGTTGAAGCTCCGAGGCCTCTTCTTTGTCAATTCCGTCACAAGCTTGGACACGGACCACTAAGTCTCGCCTGTACATTGACGTCCGTGTCTGTTTCACTCCTTGGTATTGCGAATCACCGGCGCTTAAACTCTTCCAATGCTTTGCGGACGACGGGAGGCTGGGGGCGATACCCGACGGCCTTCGCAGCAAGATGAAGAAGGCGGCAGAATTTGACGAAGCCTTACGCGAGGTGGAAGATATCCTTTGCGATAATCCCATCTTCAAGAGGTGGTAATGATTCAGACGCAATCAATTAACTTAAGACATGGCGAAGTCAAGTTCAGTGCATCTCTCAAGCATGCCTGCACCGTCTCGAACCATCGCCTTTTCCAGTGAAAGGCATGCATATCTTCTCCGCCTAGTGACGCCGCCCTTCCGTTGACTTCATATCTTTCCCTCAATCACCCAAACATAAGACACGACACTGTATGCCCTCGTGGCATTAGCAGCACGTCCCAATTCTACATATTCTGCATTTAGGAAGAAGATATATGTATTGGAAGAGCTCACGCAAGGATCTCTCACGTTGAGTTCTTTCGAGTTTTCAGGCGTTGCCGCCTGTCCCGGTCACACCGTCGAGGAGACCGCGCTTCTGCGTTTCAAAAGTCATTGTACGGAATCATCAAAGCTACCTACAACTCCCACAGGGAAGGCGAAAACATCGCTGTGGCGCTAGGGCTGCCTACGGGCACCACCGCTTGACGATATTATATGGGTTCGAGTAGAATGTCCTTCGACACAATCACTATATAGTGCTACAAGCTCGGTCAACATGCCGCTATTGAATGTATGTCGTACGACGCCCTCGAGGGAGATTGACGGAAGACTGATCGCTGAACAGATCTATAGATCGACGCGTACTTGGGGATCATAAGGTTCCTCGCCACTCTGATCCCAAACGCGGATGATTCGGTGACCTTGGGAAGTGCCTTTAAATAGCATGTGCACAGTAGTGGTGGCTGGGAGATAACGCACAATCAAGACACTCATGTTTTCGAGCAAATGTCAACACAATACATCCAGGCCCATGTTTGGGTGCTTTCGTAGTCGATGCACATCTGACTGGGAGATTTTCAACAGAATCAACCAAGAGACCTGCAGAATCAGCCACGCTTATCGACGCTTGCACCTGCGATCACTGGTGGACTATCGAGATCTGAGACGCGTTCCGGCAGTTCCTTGTGCGCGCGCTGGGAATCGTATCATTCATTGTCCCCACCCTGTTGTTCTCGGTGGGGTTGTACACCGAATGTTCCTGTCGGCCTTCGATGTCAACGCTCCTTGTCATATTTACCGTGCAAGGAACTGATGACCGACGTGGTCCAGATGGTCCAGTGTATGAGACAGAACTGGGAAGCGGAAAGTGAGCGCGGAACGTCGATACCGCAGGGCTTGTGGAAGCGGGTACATACTGAAACAATCGTGACTTCGAGTGAGCTCCGAAATAAGATCATCCCTCAAAGGAATACACATGCATCTAAGATGAATGCTATAGGCTTTGAGAGAGAAGGGCATTGCTGTAGCAATAGTCGGATAAGACTCACCTCCGGTAGCAAGTAGAAATTGCTGGCTTTCTATGGTATGTCGGGAAGACGGCGGTGTTTGGGATGATTGCGAGGCTGCTACAGCTGTAATGGACGTAGGCAAGACGAAGAAGCAGGACGCGTTTTTGCTACTTTCCTCGAGTAAGAGTGAAATCAGGAATGTCATTCTCAGTGCTTACGACACGGGAAAGACTCGCCGGACTCGACACACCGGATACTCTGTCAAACCTCAAGGATTCAGAACATATTTTCCTGACCATCAACAAGTCCTCCGAAATAACATGTCAGTGCCTTGAGCTTGTTGCCCATCCATTCTTCCTCCACCTCAATATACTCCTTCACATCGGACGTCAAGGTAACGCCAGCCTCGTCACTACTCACCAAGGCACCAATTTCGTCCAAATTTGAGTTCCGAGGGAGATAGTATGCCACGTTGGGTGTGAGTTTTCGGGTTAGGTTGAAAATATCTGCACCGTGGATAGGCTGGATAGAAGAGAGCGAGTAGGGTAGAGCTGGAGCGTCTTCTGTACCACTCTGCTTTGTCGGCGATGGGAGAATCGATGGTGAACCGTCAAGATACGAAGGACCGCCCCACGGAGGGCTGAGAAAGACCACGTCGATCTTGCGGGGGGAGCTCTGAGGCAAAGACGCGTACGACTTGGCAAAGGAGATATAGTCCGCCAGGATGAATTCAATATTCTCAGAAACTCCGTATATTTGCGCGTTATGCCTTGCCAGAGCGAGACGGATGGGGGAGGTGTCGAGGGCGATGACTGTCGGTCGGAGGCGATGAGGAGCACGCCGGAACAGGCAACAGGGCAAGCTACATACCTCTCTGGCAAGTTTTGGCGAAGGCGATAGCATTCCCGCCGACGCCGCAGAATGCATCGAGGATTGTGTCGCACCGACATCGTTCGGCTATTTGGTCCGCAATGAGCTCCGGGGTAACGCTGTACCAGCCTTCTTCATCGAGGAGGCAGCCAGGAGACGTCGAGTATAGAGAAAAGTAACGAGTACGTTGAGAGAAGTCTATGGATATTGTTCAACTTTTTTGGAGGAGAAAAGAGAAAAGTCACAGTAAGATGACGGACATTTTTGCAGATGCTCAGGAACCTCCGAACGATCTTTGTAGTGCTCCACAAGGCCAGTGGCGTCGTATTTCGATATCCAGCAAGGCCCGTACGCGTTTTCTCGCTGTGTCGAGACTGTTCCCTCGTTGAATCTGGGTCTTTTTTGCGGTGGTTCATCATCATCCACTATGACGGCGACAGAGGCCTGGGAGCTCTCGGCCGGGCTTTCTGAGGTGGATTGGCTAGTTCCGAATGCCTGCTGCACAAAAGCCGATAGGCCGCTGAACGGTGCGGTGCGTTTACGGTTTTTGCCCATGACGGGCGGTGGTGGTCCTCGATTGATCGGAACTCGAAAATGGGCTTGTACCCGAACTGTCATGATCAGATCCTGTAGTCTCGCCTAACTCTGCCCGACAATGTCAGAAGTGCCTCAGACTGACGTGTCTCGTCCGTCGGCGCTTCCCACTGCACGCCTACACAATCGTGGCCCGCCCAATGTCACAGAGCAGAATTCTGCCGAATATCTAGACAACATCGAGGAAGAATGGAACAAACGGGTCGACGTTGAGATTGAGACTCTGGTTGATGGCATGGTCGACATTGTTGGATTGGCCGCTGTGCGTTCAACATACTTATCTTCCATGTCCCCTGCCACTCACTCTCCTCGTGAAGATTGGCGATAAAGACAAGTACCGCATCGCACAAGAGGCTTTTCAAGCTCAGTCTCGTGCTGAGTCTATGGTGCGTCCCATGACCAATCTACTCCGTGGATTTCATCTTGCTCATCTTGCTCTAGGTTCGCGCAGCGAACTCGTTGCTTTCCATTACTCATTCTTTGAAGCTTCTGCTCCTACTCTCAGACGAACAACAGATTTCTCAGAAGCGTGACGCAGAGCTAAAGGTTATTCGCGAAGAGAAATCGGCCGCAAGAAAAGAGTGCGCCGCTCTTCTCAATGAACTTCTGGCTCGTCCTCGGACGACAGAAAGCCAATCCCAGTCCGCTATCGAGCAGTAACCCATCTCGCCTCTCGCCTCTCGGGGCGCTGCGGATCGCTCCGTAACTTGGCCCGAATGATTAGTTTCTATGTACACTCGAACAGTAAACGGCATATGTGGGTGATATGTGGGTGACAATAGGGCTGCTACCCACACATAAGTAATTCATTGTGCGTGGTTTCTCCCCGGACCCCCGATGCATCGTGTTGATCGAAGCCCAGGCTAAGATAGATCGTGTGATATGCTCATGTGAAATCTCAAAGTCTTCCCGCGAAGACTTATCTTGCTCAGTTTGGGTAGCTTGGGTCCCGGTGGGATGATCGGGAGATCCAATGCGCTCGATGTGCTACGACTACGGCTTTTCATCGGCAAGTTGGCGTACAGTGCGAGAGTTGCCGACTTCCAAGCTACGTACGTGAGTATCGCGACTGCAAGCTATGTACGTGATTCGCCTGCTTCATATAGACTCCTGATTCAGATGTAGCCCAGCAGTGATACCAATCCTCGAAATCCAGGAGAGACCTTTGGAGGGGTTTGCTTCTGTCTCTCGACGCAAAAGCTACTCGATGTACGGATCTCGAAATTGACTCTAACGAGTTTCATGAAAATACAGTACAATGTTGAGTTGAGGATCGACACCTTGTGCGCGAGTGAGTTTCTCATCTTCCTGGAATGGATGCTTCATAGGACATGCGTGCATAGCATCATTCCAGGAGAACATTCCTCCATTCCATGCAGAAGCGACAGCTCGGAGATTACACGGACGCGCCAGTCTGAAAGCCTGCTGGGATTCACCAATGTGGAATTCCTCTTGACAATCGGTGAAGCTGAGAATCAAGACCTCCTATGTTCAAAAACTGCGACTCCGGGTGGATGTACTGTATTGATCAAGTGAGGAAACCAAGGGGATCTCTCTTGACCTTGATATCGGCCCGAAGAATGTTTTCAACCGTTGGGGAGGCTCTGAGAGGCGGAGCTTGCTGCCGAGGTAGACTTGACTGCTCAGTTGGCCCTACATACTTGGCCTGAAGACCGAAGCGTGCTATCAACACCGTTGATAGTGATGCTTTAATCCATGCGGACGTGTCAAATTAATTGAGCTGGAGAACGACCAAGAATACACTGTGACTACGGCACTGACCAGCGTCAGTGTGTACGCTCTTGTGACATCGAAGTCCGCGGCCCAGAGCAAAGCTCGCATCGTTCGGTAAGACTCAGAGTGTCCACAGCAGGAATTCATTAATAAGATACTTGTCCTATGTTTCCGGCGAGGAGCGGACCTACTATGTCTCCGGGTTCCGGGGAGAAGCGAAAGCTGTAGCGTCGCGCCGAGGCAAGATGGGTACGAGCATAATTGGGCAGTAAACATCCACGGGGCTGCATTTCCACGACCTTGGAACAGGCGCTGCAACGCCATAGGGCCTAGCGCTCTGAGAAAGAGCCAGCCGGAACTTGCATATTGAACGACTGCGGCAACAGCCGGCGGCTGCATTATAATGAAATCTGCTCCCATCGGGAAGGATCTAGCAAAACGATCAGGAACGCCACAAGTCGCCACGTGTAGACGGACGACGGAAACTAATCTGACCAAAATTTGAATCCCTGTACATGGTTGGCGAGAGGCCAGCCTGGTGTATCGGGGAGGGCAGCATGCAAACGGGGAGATTGCGGCGGCAGAAGACAATGTCGATAACAGATTTACCTTTCTCATGATGAGAGGGCATCGCGTCACGTAAGGAAGGTTCGACAATCGATCTAGATGGACCAGGAAACTGGATCGCAGATTGCTCATATAATCCGGAATGAGCCATGCAAGAATGAGCTGGTAAAGTCTGGTACTCAGTTCGCCAGAGAGTAGGGCCCGCCGCGACAGTTTCGTGGAAGGCGATGTAGCCTTATTTTGTCGAAATTCGACCCAAAAGGCATGGATTTACCACCTAATTACATAAGTCGCCTTGAGATCTAAACTGACCGGCGCCTTTTGTGTACTTGTTTTCCGTCTCGTTCTGCTGCTTGCTTTCGATCCACCATCACTCGTCTTTCTGGCCCCGTCCGCGTAAGCACACTGCTCAGCGACCAATCGAATACGGTCTGACAGCGCCTGGAAGGCGGTGCCGTTGCTGGACGACGTGTTGACTTGGCGCGGTGAGACGCTCACCACATTCGAGAGCTTCGTGCGCGCATTCCCTCTCACCTTCCAAGTGAGTATCTGGAACAAGCAATGATAGTATATTGGCTTTTAAGTGACCTTCAGGCATCTACAGATCCGGCGTCATCGGCAGATAGCCATTGTCCAGATTCGCAGCGACGCCATTGACCGTCCCCTGAATCTTGCTCGTCTCTTGTTCGCTCGATCCCTTGTGCTCCGTCCATGGCTGCTGCCCACCATGCAGCACCAGACTCTCGATATTCTCACTCCCTCCCGCTCCCGACGACCTATGAAAATCGTCGCTTGCCATCGCTCAAGGACTTGAATTTTCCCTACCGTCGCCTGCCGCCTATTGGCCAAGAGAATCCCCCCGAACCCACTCATGCTCCTCCAGTTGCCTCGGCTTCTGCAGAAAATTCCTATCAGCCTCAAGGCCACTCCATTCGTCACCCAGAACAATGGCGACGCGCCAGTTCTCAGAACGCCATCCCTCCGGCTGCCCTGCACCACCATCACCACCAGGAACCTCAGCAGCAACATACGCCTCCCCTTTCGGCTGGGCATAACCAATCTACCCACAAAATGGTCGATTATCAGTCTAGACAAGACACCAATGGGTATTTGACTCCCGGGGTTCCGTTGTCAGCGCAGATGGCCTCTACGGGCGCGCCTGCCAACCCCAACATACGGAGTGGTGAGGACTTGTCACATCTACATCCTTCCAAGCGGGCCCGACCAGCCAGCTCCTCTTCTTTGGTCGATGTGCCGCGCGACACACGTCCACAAGCGGTAAGTAAATGAACGTTTCGACGGTTGACGTTCGCTCATTGTTGTTTTCGCGCCGATTAACAGTCTTCGTATACGCCGGCTCCCCAGTATGTCTCTTACATGCCCCCGCCGCATCAACCACAACCTCCCCCGAGCCCGTACCACGCCGCACCGCCGCACTCTGTTCCGTCGCCTCATGCCCACATGCACCCGGGATATGTGTATCAGCAGTCACCATATGCGAGATCTGCGCCAGACGCGCATCCGCAGTCCCACCATATGAGCTACACGTCTTCTGCTCAGCCGCCGCCGCCGCCCCAACCTTCGGCTCAGGATCATTGGGAACACCCGCCGGTTCCTCCGCATCACTCCTCGGTTCCTCCGCATCATTCGCCCGTCTCTCACCAGGTGGTACACATGTCTTCTCATCCCGCTCCTGCCCCTCCTTCGCAACACCCGACGCCAACTGCTCACCATGCGTCGTCGATTGCTCATCATCATCAGCCACACCATGCGCATGTACATCCTTCATCTGCCAGCCACCACCCGTCTGACTCACATGTTCTACCTTCGACTCATCACTCGGCAACGCCTCATCATCATCCAGCGCCACCCCACACATCGTCTACCCTCCGTCCTACAACAACAATAGCGCATCATGCGCCCGCCACTCACCATACACAGTCTCAACCGCATCTGCTTTCCCAGAACGCTGCCCATCATGCCATCACGTCGCAACATACACCCACGCATCATAGTCCTCCGACAACTCATCACATCGCGCCGGCTCCACATCATGTACCTCCTTCCCCTCAAACTCCCTATCATCATCATCACGTTACGACTGCCCAGACACACGCATCCGCTTCAATACCTACCCAGATTCCCGTCTCGGTCGCGCCTTCCTCCTTGCACCACTCTCTTCCAACACATCATGCGCATCATGCTCTGGGCCACCCGCATCCCTCGCATGGATCCCATGTCATGCACCACCCCCAGCCTCAGACTCAACCTCAGCACCACCACCCGCAAGCTTCAGCCGCCCCTCATTCAATACAGACCCAAGCGCCGCCACGACCTCAATCTCAACCACCATTCATGAGGACTACCACGTTGGTCCCAACAGAGATTGATGCGCGAACATATGCAGCACCTTCTCCTCAGCAAAGCTCGAATGAGCACACCACTCTGGTAGGCGAGGCTCGTTCTTTTTTTTCGCATGTCGCAAACCTGTGTACTCATGAAGTCGATAGATAATCAAACAATGCCACGTACTCTACGAATTTGCATCTCGGTGGTGTAAGCTCGATTTCGTGCTGCAACCGGTCAAATTGGTTGACACTACCTTGCAGCTCACGCCCCTTCTCAACACCAACCGCTTCCCGGAGAGGTTGCGGATATGATGCAAAGAGCCAATTACGTTGTCAGGCTTCTAGAGGACTTGCGTCGACAAGTTAATCCTGATGGCGAACGCAAACCCAGTCCGACCGCGATACGCGATGATCATCGCCCACCTAAACGCCCTTGGGAGGACATGGCCCAGGAAAGTGTGGCGACCGAGCCCGAGAGTGCGAGCTACTCCGAGGTACTGCTTTCCCTTTTGCCACAAAGCCCAAACTCAACTGTATTCCAGAGTTATAAACCTCACTCCATGTCTACCAATCCAAGGCCAACCTCTGGTCAGCTTCCTCCGTCAAACCATCAGGATGACCACCCTGCCATCCAACCTCAGGTCGAACAGCCGCCGCAATCCCAATCTGCAGTAATCACCCCGTCTGAGGCCGAGCAGGATATGGAGCTCATCCGATCCAAACGAGCGGCGACTACGAGTGGATCCGTCAACGGTTCGCCAGGCCAGACAAAAAACAAGTACAGGAAGCGAAGCGTGAGCAGGGTCTCTTTTGCATCATTGCTCACTCGATTGATCCTTGTCCCGCGTCTTTTGTCTGGACAGCGGGCGAATCCTCCTGGCAAATGTCACTCTTGCAACATTCGCGAAACACCCGAATGGCGACGGGGACCAGATGGTGCCCGCACACTATGTAATGCTTGTGGTCTTCGTATGTTACTTTATTCTTGGTATCTGGTCCCATGCTCACCTCGGTACAGACTATGCCAAACTCATTCGAAAGCAGGAGAGACACCATGGGCCCAACGCACCTGGCATTGACATGGAAACACTTCGTGCTTCCGCCAAGGCAGCAGATCATGAAAAGACACGAGCAGCGACGAGCAAACAGCAAGCCAAGAAAAAAGCCGAAGCTGCTTCTCCGGACCTGAAAGCTTCGACGGCTCAACCCATCCAAAGTCATCACCAGGGGTCCTTCCAGGTCATGACACCCGCACCGCTGCCTCTGCCACCACAACAAGTGCCGCCTCCACCGTTGCCTTCGCAGCAACAGCAAGCTCCAGTACCACAGAGCCATAACGGCTTACCGCCTCCGCCTTCGGTCCCGCCTCCACCGGTATCTCAGCCTGCTCCTGCGCCGCCTCCGCCCTGGGCGGCCCCTCGTCCGTATCCGTCTGAACAGCTACAGTCTTCTCAGTCTTTTTTGAGAGCCCCGCACGCTAGCCAACCTCCAACCGCCCGCTGACATCAGCGGTGTCCTTGTCGTTACTGATACGGGACCTTCCATTATCCTGTCATCTAGCCCTCCTCCGCTCTTTCATCCATGTCTCGTACTTGTATCTGTTTTATGTCGCGTGCATTGCTTTCGCTTTCTCTGCATTCTGCTACCCGTTATAAGGATTTTTGTTATTGATGCGCTATACTTACTGTTCTAATCGGTGTATTCCTGTTCTTGTCATACCTTGCTATAGCTATGTAATCTGTAAAAGCATTGTATGCTGTCGAAAACTCGCGGTCGTACAGCATTTTATGCGTCGGCCACCATGATAGAATGTCGAGAACAGAGTTAGAGGCGCCTGTCATCTTGTTGTGAGATCGCAGTCAATCTCAATCTCACGGCGCGTATTGTTATGAGATCTTTGATAGTGATCAAGATGCGTACCCCATTCGGGTCCTTCAATCTGGATTTCCACGTCTACTCGTATGGCTTCCTAAGGTGTTATCGCGCTATGAAAGCAGTCGAATTGCGGTTTCTTCCGCCCAGCTGCCTTTCTAGCTTACCTTGAGGGCAAGATGGCCAGAACCATGCTGTCTCCGTGGAAGTGAAGATCTAGGAGGGACCTGAGCTGTCCAAATCTGATGATTCCGATCCATTATCGTTACAAAAGCGCAGTTGACACACGATCCATTGGTAAAGCTTAAAGTCTCGAAGGGTAATTCAGACACTTAATCATTATAACCTCGAGATTTACTTGTTCCGTTTTTGGATACGTCAACAAGAGAAACGCCCTGTCGCTTCCAAATCTCCAGCTGTCGGTCCTTCGCGATCCGACCCGTTTCTTCTTCAAACTGTTTGACTGACTTCGGCCTTTCTCCGTGCGGTGTTGCCCTTAAGGCATGTCTTCTGGAAGGCCAAAAGTCGAAGGTGGCGGAGTGAGTAACGACCTGGGGGTATTCAAGTTGTCAGCACTGTCGCGCCCCCATGACTGTAGAAATCGACTGACCCGATTGTCCCAGATAGCGACAGAGTTATTCTCCCATTTGAAGCGTACCTGATAATCAGGATTTTCGCTGATTTGATGAAAAAGGAAGCTCAGGATAGCATCTGATTCCGCCTTGGGCACCCCCACAATGCGACGGGTAAAGCCTGGAGAAGCCTCGGTTCACATACATAGAACTAGACAGACCCATACTTACCTGGATTGACATACACACTCTTCCATCCCGTTGCAGGGTGTACTCTTACAACGGGATGAACCGTCTCTATTTCCCGCCTGCGAACGGGCAATCCTGCAGCTCTGGCACCTTCAGCCTGTGCTACTGCGCTGTGTACGGCCTCCAAGCCCTCAAGATACACCTGAAAGCCAGGACTCAACCCAGAGTACAACGCGTACCTAGTACGGTGTGAATATCCTTCGTGGTCTTTTCGAAGAACACGCACCCAGACGAGAAGTGGGTATCTCCGCCGACTTCTGGTCCTGAAATCACCTTGAGGGAAGTCGTGCTAGGTGGCTGAAGTTCGTATGATACCTGACGGTCGTGAATCAGAAACACAGAGAGCGCGGCACAGTAGAGGCCTACATCGGTATGCCAGAGCTCAAGTTTGGAGAATGCAGCTGGATCGGGGCGCCGAGAAGCGTCATTGTATACGACTGCCAAATTGAGATCAGTCTCGGGTCACAAGTTGAAGGAAATTGGTATACCATGAACTTCTTCCAAGCCCATTTTTGGGATTGGCGTCGTCGCATGCTTATGCAGAGGTCCGAAATGGCGAGCCAAATCAAGTTGCTGGTTGATATCAATATCTTGATCATGGAAGACTGACAGATCCGAGTCAGGATCGAGAGGAAACCGAGAACGAGAAGAGGAAGCTTGCCCACAACCCCGCGCTCAGCGACCAATAATGCCCTAGCGCTTGATGAGCGTTGTCAGCCTACATGCATACCGACGAACTCACAGCTCGTCCTTCTGTAGATCTGACAGTTGACTCAAGGCGATACCTTGCAGTTCAGTACCAATGGCCGGAGTCAGATGTCGAACTTTGGATGCACCGCCCAGTAGGGCACGTTTCTCTGGATCAGCTTGCAGTGCGCGCTCGACGACATGCTGTTCTTTCAGAGGCTCCCATGATAGATCAGGAAACCAAGGCTTTGTAAGTGTTTATTAACATACCAGCGCTGTGAGGCCCAGCTGATATCGCGTACCTTGTATTGAGCGAAACGATACGAGTCATCACCGTCATCAGTCAGTGACGGTGAATAGAATGGATTGAAGACTCCATCTTCCTTTCTCTTCAATGTAGACGCGGGCAAGTCCGAGGTTGCTACTGGAGCCATGAAGGTTCCGTTGAGAAACGAATGACGCGCTGTGACATGTCAAGACTTGAAGCTTTATAGGTACACAGTGTAATTCAGCGAAGTGATGTCGTGCTTGTCACCTGGCGCAACAGAGAAGCCAGATGGCGTCACTTCCAGTCATCGAGTTCATCGGCAAGGTCAGAAGTCCTGTGACGACAGTTCGACGTCCAAGCTTGAGCGTATCTACGCCTTAACAGTTCAAAGCAGATAGGCCGGAAACTCGGAAGGGGCGGGTGACGAAAAAGAAGATCTGGCCAATCGTTCCACAAGGATGACAGTGTTCCTCTTTTTTGGTCGAATCGCCCAGGCTCAGTGCATATGGGTGCTCTCCCCAGTGGTGTGCTGCTTGCAACATGGTGGTGCGATGTTTGACGATATATCTGCATATACCCAATCAGGCATAAAACCGAGGTAACGCTAATCGGGCGGGGTTGCCAAGAATAGCAATTACCTTGTTGTGATTCTGACCGATAACTCTTCGGTCATTTCTTACCTTTGAAAGCTATGAGGAAAGAGGCATTTACAGTGTGACATATGTACCTTTACGAATCTTTTCTTTGAGTCAAGCAATATACCTCTGAGATAATGCATGCCAGAAGCGAGGATGATATGTAATATCTTTGAATGTACGGTAAGCACATGCTGCGCGGCTGCTTTCCCAGTGTCCCGGATGGCAAGACCCTCTACTGCACTGCCAACTAAAAACGATTGTGCCCCTCCGTTATGTCTGTCACAGTTTTGCCTTGTCCCACTTGGATAGCATGAGCATCATAGGGCGACAATTTAACCAAGCTGAACCGCGCTTACCCAGGGATACAGCTTTGTTGTGTGCTTCCCCACTGTACCTCGCATCTTTGGTGCCCGTTTTTGAGAGAACGAAGTCAGTAGCTCCGTGAAGTCTTCAGCATGGGCAAGCTCAAGGAGAACCTTTGATTCCAGATCATGCGTTGCCTCGACAGTTTCGCCAGGGTAATTCACCATCGCCTTGGTGAAAGCAGCTGCAACCTGGCTTGTATTCTTTCCCAGTTCTTTGGCAAACTTGAGTGCCGCAGGGAAGACGTCCTCGCGTTTTTCAAACATCTGAAAGTACAAGCCTTGAAGCAGCTCCGAATCCGCTGCAACGGGTAGACCAGATAGCAGCAATGCTTTAGCACGAGATTCGCCGATCAAGCGGGGGAGTAGAGTGCTACAAAGACCTGCACGAATACCATCTCAGTTTCAAGGTCTCTCGTCAATCTGGACGCGTACCCTCCGGAGCGATGCCAATTCGCACAAAGGGGAAGGCGAACTTGGCACTGGACCATGCAAAACGGAAGTCGAAGGGTAATTGTAAGGCAGTCATGCCAGCACCCGCCTTCAAAGGATAAATCAATAAGACAAGGCTAGAAGTGATAGGGAGCACTGACGGCATGCCCATTGACTGCAGAGATAGTGATCTTTCTGCAACGGTAGACTGCCAACGCGACCATACCACCGAAGTCTGCGAGCATGTTAGCCCGGTAAAGTCTCCATGCGAGAGCATATACGGACTTGTATTGGCAGTGGCAGATTCGATCCCAGCTAAATCAAGCTGTCATAGATTAGGCATGCTCGGGAAAGATTCGCACATAATACGCACTCCAGAACAGAACGCTGGCGCGGTCGGCTCGGCAGTAAGGAGAATCACGCTAACGCGGTCGTCTTTGTCACACAGCTCGAGAACGGACATGATCTCTCGCGCCATAGGAAGAGTGAACGTGTTCCTCCTGCAAACATCGTGAGTACTAGAGCACGGAGTGACCAAGCGATGGATATGCACTTCTTGGCTCGATTGAGAGTAATGATAGCCACAGGACCATCGAGATTGACGATGATGTCCTTGAAGGGAGTCGTGAGATCAACGATTGACGAAGCCATAGCAAACACCCCGAACTCGAGGAGTCTTTAAGTATCCCCATATCCTGGGAACAGCTTCGGAGATCAAGGTGGCATAATCATTGATGGTGGGATTTGATAGGTGGTTGACCACAACAGGCGATACACAAACCGGAGTACAGGGACGCCACAGTCCGCGTAAATCTGAGGCAGAATTCGTACGTTCCGCGCTCGGCGCTCAGCGCTCAGAGTCAGGTAGACTGGAGAGCTACACCAAACGTCAAGAGGCATACGGTGCAACAAAACGCCTTGAGTAGAGGGGTGATATGAATCGCCGACAAGCCCTGAGGCCTGACGAGCGATCATCATGAGATGGAGAATCATGACAATTCAAGGTCCCCGAGCGGGCCCCAGGTGGTGAACCTGTACATAACATGCCAGTGAAGAAGCCTGCTCCTGGATAACTCAAGTCTCCTGCAGAGACACTTGCACCTTGTTGTATGTCAGCACGTATACCGGTGAGGCGTTCATCGATTTACCAGGCCTAGTGGTAGAGTACTTCGGCTAACGTCCGAATACCGAGAACTCCGAGTACTGTAAGTCCCTTCCAGGGTTTGGGCTGTCGTTGTGTGTAGGGGGGCTCTAGCGGAGATGAACTATTCGCTATCGAGTACAGTCGAAATACTCACATGGTCAAGAGGCGCATAGTAAAGAACTGCCAAGTTAAATGAGTGGGTTTTCTATCAGTCTCCGTTCCTTTCGGTCAAGCGCCAACATCTGAACCTGAATTGAACGTCATGTGCGTGAAGTTGCCTCCTCGGCGCAGGAACACTTCGGTACCGCCACACTCGGAGTACTTGATGCGGCGGATAACTATGTATGTGGGAGCGCGTGTAAAAGCGTTGGCCATCCATCGGCGATTTGCAGCGGCGTAGCTTGGGTGTAGGTCGGGTTGTCCAAGTGATACGAATAGGCGGGTATCAGAGAACAGTGCGGTTAGATTACTATTCGGCAGAGTCCAATAGCATACATTGGCCATCTATACTGCAAGCAAAAGTCGCAAAGTCAGACAAAAACGTTTTCTCCATAGAGCAGGGAGAGCCAAGACCGGGCGTTCTTGCGAAGCGACCATCGAATGTTGATGCAGATGGTCGAGACCAAGGTGACGGTCAATTGTTCTGCAGCGGCAGCAGCGCTTAGCTGTTGGTTCGGCTTCGGCCGCAGCAGCCGCAAGGGCCCGGGCCCCGGGCATCATCGAGACATGAATCGGATGCAATCAATCACTGGCAGGTCCCAATACAGTATACCTTCTTGTACACTAATACCATGAAGACAACCCAGAAGTCTTTCGTCTTCCTATTGACCATACTGGCTAGTATTGCTAGCATTCTCTACTACAGCTGTAACACTGACTTCCTGCCATCTTCGTCGTGGAGTTGGGTCTTCCCACCCAAACATTCTCTTCCCATCTACGCCGCAGAGCACGCACCTTACGTCTACCTTTCTTCTAACGAGTCCTTCTGGCCTTCAGACGTTGCTGTGCATTTACAGCATACCACGCCCAAGGTTTATTGCACTTTGCCTTCTCAGACTCAGAGTCCATTTCCTGATCCACTGTTCAGATCAATTTCGTTGCACTCGCTGGCACTCACACGTTGTTGGATCTGAATCGAACCTCTCATTCTGCTTTTCTATCTTCGAATGATAACGTAGAGACGGCTCCACAGTGGCTTACCTCTGTCTCGAATAAACCAGCCAGATCGGGATACTCTGCAGCACCTGCAACTATCATTGCGGTCGAGAAACTGAATGGTATCGTCGACGTATTCTACTTCTACTTCTACTCCTACAATCAAGGTAAATCAACCTCACATGCACAGGTCTTTCAAGGTTGCTCACTCCCTAAAATACAGGTCCCACCGTCATGGACGTTAGATTCGGGAACCATGTCGGCGACTGGGAACACACCATGATTCGCTTTCTCAACGGTGTGCCTCAATACGTATACCTCTCCGCTCATGAGTCGGGCACAACGTACACATACGAGGGCATTGACAAGCTCCACGGCCGACCGGTCGTATACAGCGCAACAGGCTCCCATGCCAACTACGCTGCACCTGGGAAACATGAGTTCGAACTTCCTGACGGCTTACTCTATGACAGGACTGATGCCGGTACACTCTGGGACGTGACAAAGAACTTCAGAGGGTATTTCTACGATGGCACGTCCTTCACCGGCGCCGGTGGAGTGGGGACGAAGCCAGGACTTGAAGGTGTCACTTGGCTGTCTTGGCTCGGGCGCTGGGGAGATGAAACTCTCTCGAGCGCTGATCCCCGCCAGTATAGTTTCTTTGGTCAATATCATTATAGCTCTGGGCCAACGGGTGAGTTGTTATCATGTACAATGTTGTCCCCTGTTCCTAGGCATTAAACCGAAGTCCCATAGGACCCCTCGACAAGAATCTCGAACGTGTTTCAGTTTGCGGAACTGCCAACTGTGACATTCGGACGTCGACCGCCAATATCGTCCCAAACACTAGGAGCGGTGACGCTAAGTCGAAATACGGAAGCATGATCCCACAATTCGTCGCGTTCAAAGCAGAATTGATTGCTAGGAATGCATCCTTTACGATCTAGAGCTGGCTATTTTCCACTTTATACTCTACTTCAAGTTCCAAGGAAGCTACTATCTATGCAGTATTGATACGAAAGTATGTGGCTCAATTTAGGCAGGACAGTGAGCCAGACACTCTAGTCTAGGGGATTTCTAGAGCAGACCTCACCGATAATCTCCATTTCCTCCTTCCGATACGTATCTTCTATAATACTCAGCGGCATTTCACCATCATTGAAAGATAGCATTTGTGGCGATTCAACTGTCCATTTCGGCCAAGTGAGTTTGGAACCCACGTTTCCGGGACCGTTCGGGTCCAAGGAAGTGACAAAATGTACAAGGGCATCCTGCAAATCACCGGCTTCTGGAGGATATGTACTGAAGGTGAGGTCTGCGCCGTGGAACGAGCCGAGCACAGGGAGATCTTTGGAGCGCTTATATACTAGAAGACGGATGTCAGCCCACACAGATTCGGGGCAGTGAGTGACTACCAACTGTATGCATAGACGTCCTGCTGTCCCGATATCGCAGCCGAGAATAACCGGCGTGGGGATTGGAATGTAAAGTCGCCTTGAAACGCGGATAATCGTTTGAACTGTGGCGTAATAGCGTTCTTGTCTCCAGTGTCAAATGGGGAGCCTTCCGAAGGACTTTGAGGATATAAGTCTCTCAGAAGGGCTATGTCTTCGTCGGACGTTGCGTCGGACATGATGGCTCTGATGACATGTTCGACGTCTTCATCTGTCCTGCGAGTACATGGCAATCAACCAACTGCATGACCTGGACAAAGGCCAACATACGTGACGTTCCGTTGAGCCAATGCGAACATGGTCCCTTCGTCATCGCAGCTACCTATGCAGAGATCAGATAAGCATGTTACTCAATTCGTATAAATGTGTATTCACCAATAACCACCGGCACTTTCGCGATCTTTTTCATTTCGACCAATCGTTGGGGGTGATCTGGGAGCAGCAGACCATCAGCTCGCGGCATGAAGGGCAGCGCCACCACCTGCCTTTAGAGTCAGCAACGAAGACAGTAATGCAACCAGAATGACAGCCTACGTTGTATTCGAAAAGGCTAGGGCTCTTGTCAACCGCCTTATCCAAGGTGCTGAAGGGTAAGCCTCGTAGACACTCGAGAGTGTCCATCAATCCAGTACAGTTGGTTCCTTTGACAAGGGCGTCGTAATCTTACAGCAGGATTAGGGCCATTTGAAGCGCCATATAATCCAAACTTACACTTCTGGCCATCCTCAAGATTGCCGACAGGATAGTGCGCTCCCGACTGTAAGAACGCACCACGGAAGAGACCTTCCGTATCACCGCCGTTGATGAGCATATGGTACGCCGCGGATATAGCACCCGCAGATTGGCCCCAACTATGATAGAAGAGGTTAAATTGCTCTACCCAGCAAAGAAAGGCATACGCACATAGTGACTTTCTCTGGGTCGCCCCCGAATGCGACAATGTATTTCTGGATCCATTTGAGAGCTGTTCGTTCTGGACAGAAATAAGTACTGGGTGTCAGCGTTGGAGACTACTGGACTTACGATCGTGCATCCCAAGATTGCCTACACCAGCCGCTCTTGCTTCTTTGCCAGGAAGAAAACCGAATGCTGCTCATGATGATGAGTAGGCGCGTCACGTTCAGTTTCTCTACGAGTACCCACCTGAGAGACGATAATTCAAAGAGACGTAGATGATGGGCTCTCCCAAAGCAATAGACCGCTCGACAAGACCGGTCCCATCGTAGAGCAGGGCGCCACCACACAGAAAACCACCTTGATTAATGAGATGTCACAGACATGGGAGACGTAGAGATGACTGTACCTCCATGTATCCACTAGTACAGCGATGAGGGGATGCGAATAGTGCGGTGAGTGTGAGCTTACGACAACAACGGGTAGTTTACTTGTATCTGAAGTCGAGTTGGGTTTGACTACATTGACAGACAAGCCTGATAGCTGAATTTCAGACAAAGGCAGGCAATGCACGACTAGTATTATCACACATACAGTCTTCGTCAACAGGAATGGGCGTTGATTGGAAGGCTTTGTCAAGCCATTGTGCCGTCACCTCGGGAAGACCCTCGGTGCTTGGAGGTTTCATGTTCTGTTGTGGACAAGCAGGTCCAAACGCAGTAGCGTTCATTGCGCCCGAGTATGGTGTTACGGCGACTGGAAGTCTGAAGCGAAGGTCGCCCACTCTGTGTGGAATTGAGCGAGTCGCTCTGATGTCGAAGATCTCGAGCAAACTCACGGAGCTTTTGCGAATGGTATGCCAAGAAACTTGTGCACTGAGCCTTCTGCGATCCCAGTCAGGTCAGCAGAATCCAATTTCAAGACTGGCTGAGCAGCAGTTGGATCCAAGCCTCCAAAGAACCATGACTGCACGAAGAATGCGACGAAGAAAGCCACTGAAGGTATGGTAAGGAACATGGGAATCATGGTCGGGACTGAGGGGATGCACTGGAATGAGGCAGGTAGGTAGGTAGAGGCACTGTGCGGCTTTTGTGAGGTGTTTCGTTGGTGTCGTGAAGCCGTAACTTCCGGGTCTTCGGGGAGGTTCCGCTGGACCGCCATCCGAACGCAAGTGACAGTGACCAGAAAGGGAGCACAAACACAGTACAAACACGGAGAGCTTTCGTCTGACAGGCGCCTCGTCGTTGCAAGAACTTTGGCATGTCTACTGTTCCTGCCACAACTCTGAGAACGGTCATGGAAGAGCGAATTGAAGCAAAGCCAAAAGTATCGGCCATCTCGATTGATCGAGATCACGGTGTCTAAAAACACACTTTCTCTTAGACTTCGTGGTTGAATGACCTCTTTCCTTCGTAATTGGCTCTCTGGCGCCCCCGAGCAAGCTAGCACGCCCTCTCTGCCGACTCCTGAGATTAACACCATCTCTCCCCATGCATCCGACGACGAGGACGACGGCAATGCCACCGAGACCGAGCACGACAAAGACAGCGATGAGCCGCCCGCCTTCCCCGCCCTCAACAGCGCCCAGCGCAGCTCATCCAAGAGTTTCTCAGACACTCAGCTGATGCCTCCTTCCGGCTCAGCTGTGCCAAGCTCTGCCTCCTCTTTGATGCCTCCGCCGACAACGACCAAAGCACCCGTCAAACCCTCCAAGAAGAGGGACAAAGTCGCCCTTGCTCCAGGACACAGTCCACTAGATTGGGCGAGATTGAAGTCGTCGGGACAGGATCTGCGGGTCAGTCACCTTGGTTGCTATCTAACAGGCTGTTAATCGTCGCCTGTCAGGGTGTTGACGCCTTGAGAAGGATACCGCCGTCGGTGCTAAAGCTGCATAATAGGCGAGACGATGCCTGGTCAGCCTTCAACGGCAAAGTATATAACATAACACCATATCTGTCGTTCCATCCCGGCGGCGAGCGAGAGCTCATGCGCGTTGCTGGCCGCGATGGAACAAAGCTATTCGGTGTGCTAGGTTCTTACCTGCTCCTCTTATCCCGCTGATCATTATTCAGCTCTCACTCACGCTTGGGTCAATGTAGACTTCATGCTTGACGCTTGCCTCGTCGGTTTTCTGATACCCGAGCCATCCTCATGACCCTACTCAACGCCACATTTATCTCTTCAAAGACACATGGTACTACGTTCGACATTGTACGTGTGTATGTTTGTACATCTTGCTTCAGTCATTGTAAATAGTCGTCTTCGGACTCTGGACGAGGCATTTTGACCTCTCGCTTCCACGGCCTTACGAAGCACACGTAGGTCACCACAAACAGGGCTTTGTGAACTTGGCGCACTGCTAAGACCAGCCAGACTGAGCACTCTGAGCTGCACATATGATAGCGCTATAATCCGATGTCCAGAAGAACTTTTTGTATTCAAGAACCAAGAGAATCCGAACCGAGAACCTAGCAGCACGCAATGGACACATGAAATCTCACATCACAACGAACGATGAACGAAACCGGAACAAACCGAGATCGTTGAATGGCCTGAAAGCGGTCATCAAGGCTGATAGTGCTCTTCAAGGACGGTAGCACGCAAGGCATCTTGTGCGCGAGCATTCAGCGTAACGGATTCGGTACTAGCGGAAACTTGCCGTAAAAGGCCGTAGACCGCGATTGTGTGACGGACGGAATCAGTACGAGGCCGTCAGTGCGCATTTCGTGGACGGTACACGTCGTCCAGACTCAGTCGCTACGGAGTGTAGGGGCCAACTTGGGCTCATATATTTACCTAGCAGGAGACTGTCAGTACACAATATGCAGTAGGTACACGCTTGGGCGCTGAGCTACAGCGAGCTATGAGTACACGAGTCAATAGGAACGAGTGTAACTACTGATCTCAGTGGTGATAAAAGACTGAGGTCATCGTTGATGACGAGGAGTCGTGCGTTAGGTCTTCCTGTCGTATAGCTTTGCCCAAAACCATATAGAAGCGTCCATTCGAGTGAACCTAGAAGACCAGTACATCTGGAATAAGCCGAGCATATGAATGTACATCAGCCGTATCGAAGGCGCTAATACCCATATCGAGACTGGAAAGACGTGAGCTAAGCAGAAGAATGAGTGATAGAAGAAAGAGGGTACGACAGCTTGATCTCGCAGATGGACTCCTCCTCGCTATTGGTACAACTGTACCCTTTCGGGGTGTCATGAAGTATATAACACAACATTGAATTCACCACTTGAAGCTCGACGGCCCGGCCGTCTTCTCAGTACTGTTCATACTTACAAAAGTCGTCGTCTGTCTTTGTGGCTTCCTTGGTCTGCCAGGAGAGACCACAGAGATACTGGTCATAGTCCTATTATGTGAAGCTAGGCTCCTGGCTCGTGACCAACCGTGACGCAGCACGTAGCTTTGCTCTCAATACTATGGCTTCGCAAACGTGAAAATTGCAGCCACGTAGAAGAGGCGGATAGTCCCGAGCCTAGGAAAAGTGAGCCAGACGAAGGGCAGGAAACTTCCATCAATTATGATAACAGCAGGTCGGTACTTTCCAGATTTGAATGTCACTCTACACTGCCACTATGTCAAAGCGACCACCAGAACCTTGCTCGAGTACGAGGAGCCGTAAGCGGTTTCGAGAGCTGGAAAAGTGCGCAACCGTTTCTGCCACAAATGTTAGATACTAACAACGGAATTGCCCTAGGTTTTTGGGTTACTTACCTCGACCAGTCTTTCCGTGTCGCTCACTCAGAGTGGCCCGCCTTATTTTTGCTCTCCAGCGGAACCCGCCTAGAAGGAAATCAGACGGGAAGGACGCCCATGTCTACGACGCCGCTTCGCAATTGATGATCCCGCTGACTACATCCGCCGTGACTTCTGCACGCATTCCCTCTAAGCGGATAGGACTGTGACTTGGTATGGGCGTGTCTGTAGACAAGTAGCAAGATCTAGCCAATATTCGAATACCGGATGACCATTCTGGAACTGCTTTTGCATGTCTTGCGACTCGCCAGTGTATCACTGTATGCGGCGATCGGTCAGGTTCAACAATATTCCATCGCTTATGCGCACTCGGTCTGCTCAGCGGTCCAGTTTGCAATGGTACTGGCAGGACGCGTCTTCTGGAATAATCTCCTTCCGGGTGGCATGGCCATCAACGAGTCTTCCCATCGCGCCACATATCGGAATTGCGACGGTAAGTAACCTGGCTGGACGAGCTGATATCTAAGCCAGTGCATGTGACGACGGTTGCATTTATTCGCACAGGAAAAGACAGGAAAAGACGATAGTCAGAGGTTTGTGTCGGGCTCAGAGAGTGGGCCGAGACGTCGCGATCTCCTAGGCTGTACCGCGCCGTTCAACAGGCATTCCAGAGTACGATTGAAGCACAGCGGCGCACCTTTACCTTCGGACAAAAGTGACGTATCCTTGGGTGCTCTCCATTGAGCCAGGTCTCACCAAGCTGACCGTCTGAAAAGTCTGGGCAGATGCTGCAGTGTCTTCTGACCGCGCTGCAGGTCATGACGTTCTCCTCGTCGACCGCTGATAGGGAGTGTTGCCGCGAAACACTATGTAGTGAAGGTTACAGTACAGGGGTTGACTTGTTTAACGTGATCATCGGGGTGGATTGCATCGCCCAATCCGGCCATTTCCACCTTTCCATCCCCCATGCTCCGCTTTTTCTGTGGCGACCCGGTGGCGACCTAATGGCGACCTTGCTAGCTGCATGTCTTCCCGGCTCACGAACGACAGCAACAGAAGTGGCCGTGTCTGTCCTTTCCCCCCAGTATCTTGCCCTTCACAGCTGGACATCCCTCAAGTCGACGCACTCGATTTCGGAATGCACTAAGCCCTCGCGAGGTCATCAGCAATGTGTTGACTGCTGAGGCGCCTTCTCCTCTGTTGCTGCCCACCCCAACGCGCCCTTCCCAACGCGCCCTTCCTGGCATGAACGCACACTCCACCGGGCTCGCCGTCCCATCCGAACCTACTGTCCACGATAGTTCGGACTACACCGTCTCCGCAGAAACAGGTCGTCTATCAGGCAGAACCACCCCCAAAGCGTCAGTGGTCGTACCTCACATTTCGTCCGTCATATCACTTGATTCCGGAATGCACTGAGCCCCCGCGAGGTCGTTGCCAATGCGTCGATTAATATCTCTGTTGGTCATCGTTCATCCCATCTCGACATACCTTCAATGAATCCCTGATTTGTCACCCACTCGCCGTCCAATACTGTCAACATTAGCTCTGGACTGCATCGTCACCTCTTCCCAAAGGTGCTAGGTAAGTCGTCCAGTGGGCCGCACCTTTCTCAGAGCTACAGCGGTACTCCCTCAGTTGGCATCGTGGCCGTCAAGAACTATCTTTTGCAAATAGCAGTCGTTTTGCACTGCGATCGTGTGCAATCTGACTGCAGAACGGTGTCATTGGCGACGTCTTTACTGTGTGACTGTCGTCGCGCCAGCATTACCACGTGGCGAAAACGGTGCTCGTAGTGAGATTAACTGTAACGATACGGCGCTGAAGCGCTAGATGGTAAGCATAGCCCCCGAGTTTTGCTTCAGACACCAATTCTGCACCTACCAGAACAGACGATCCCGGTACGGTCTCACTCCAATCGTGACAAGTATACTGGGTGCATATACGTCAGTGGTTGCAATGAGCATCCGCCATCTACCGTAAGGTATACGAACAGCCAGAAGGTGGATCGTGCGTTCGTTCGACTGGAAGGATACAGAGTGAAGAGGGAGGCTTGGCTTCACTGGTTTTCCCTCCAAAGTGCCACTTGCCAAACACTGTCATACGGGAATATCCTGAAAAATACTCGCAGACTACGGTGTGTCGTCGACTTGGCACTCACCCATGGTTCCTTTCGCGGATCACACTTCGTGGCAGTCTGGAGACGACGGAGGAAGTCTACATACCCCTCTGCCCACAGACAATGTCCAACAAAGTATGACGGTTTCGTCTGAGTACTTAGCAGATGGCGCCTACGGCACATCTACTTCACCGTCCCGGCTCTACGTACGCTTCTCAACCCCAGCAAAGTTTTCTTACAGCTGATGTCTCATCAGCCTCTTTACGAGGAATACGCCACGAGCGATCTGGCGTACGGGTACTACGATGCTGGAACGTCCTACTCTGACGAATACAGAGGATATCTCGATTCTCTACATCCAACTCCCCCCTTATCGGACTCAAGCATGCCCACTTTGAACGAATGGGACAAACTCGCAGCGCCGCCGCACACGGGGAGCAGCACCTCCCAGGCAAATGCTCCCCGTGGTTCTAGCACCGGCGGGACAGTGGCTGACTTGATCCTCAGGTCAAAGGATGGCGTATCGTTCCCCGTTAACCGGACTGTCCTCCTCGTTGCGTCGTCGAATAATTTCAACAATCTACTCACTCCCGGTGACACTACTGTTTCCTCTTCACCTGTACCAATCAACGAGACCTCCATCGCCGTGTATCTCGTTATCGATGCGATCTATGCGTCCTTTGACACGAACAGCTTCATTCCCCCCAGCGATCTCGATTGGTCCTCCATGCTTGGAATGGAGCCGCTCGTCGACGCGGTTGGGTGCATGTCAGTGTACGGGCTCCGTACGGACATTGCTCTGCATACGTCAAGCGCCCTTCACGCCCAACTCTGTGAGAAAATACCCCACTATCCTTTCTACGTCTTTGCTCTTGCCGCGCATCATCAACTCGAAGACATTGCCGTGCGCGCTTCGAGCCACCTTTTGTCTCCTGCTACCATCGAGGTGACAGACCAAATGCGGCGATATATAGGTGACGCCTACTATGACCGCCTACTCGTTCTCCACAGTGGTCGTCTTGCCAATCTCAAGCGCATTCTCGAACGACCGCCGTCTGCACACGCGGCCAATCTGTTGTGCACGAATCAGAAGCAGCGTATAGTGACTGAGTGTTGGAAGGATAGTACTGCACTTGTATTGCAGGACGCGACACCAGGTTTGGTTTGTATCTGCTTCATTGTCGGCGATTGAACTACTGGCCAGACCTCTCCCCTCAGCTCCTTGTCGGGCTGATAAAGGGATATGCCAAAAGTCAAAGTTTCCATTGCCCCGAATGCACGCACACTTTCAGTCGTAGGCTGTCGCAGGTGGCTGACGAGTGGGCAAAAGTTCCAGTAGGCTCATAGGTTCTTCACGGTGTCAGGCTGACTGGATTCCAAGTGTACGATCTGAACGAACTGTCCATGCCGTGTATTGATGATGATCCCTGCGTGCGATACCGTTCAAAGTACATGTGTCTTAACATACGTAAGTTGACAGTGTCTTTGTCCGGTGATAGTCTTTCTAGTATAGGTATCGACTTGAATGATACTGAATGCCAGTGAGCGTTGTCCGCATTAAAGCAGCATAGGTCGACACTCGTCTGTCAGAAAAGAAGGCGAACATACCACACTTGAACAGGAAGACAGCCATCGGTTCTTGGAAGTTGACGGTAGGTGTGAAAGGAGAGTCAGAATAACCTAGTGACCAAAATGCACTGGGTTGGTCACTGGGCGGCCCGGGAGTGGCCGGTACTAGGACCACCGCCAATAGGGTTCCATCTTCGATCCCAAAGTGCCAAATTTCGCTGATTTTGAGGCCGAACTACGATCCATAGTGCCAAATCTATGCACTTTTGACACCCTAAGTCTAGTGCCGTCCAGGGCCAAATGATACCTGCCTCGGCGCAAGTACAGTGCTAAGGTGCCAAATTTCTAAGGTGTCGGGAGCAGTGGGCCCGGCCATGGTATGTACTCACCTCAACGCACCTCTCGCCTGCTGCTGAAAATACCGAGCGCCCCAAGGAGCGCCCTACAAGTCCGATGCGAGATGTGCCAAAAACAACTTTCTTGCAGGAACTCCGATTTTTCGTGCCAAATTTGGACAAATCTGAAAAATTGGTGAGTGCCAAATTCACCAATTTTGGCATCGAAGATGGAACCCTATTGGCGGTGGTCCTCCGGTACTGTATTAGTAGACGTCGACAAAGCGTCTTGTACCGTTGCCGGGAAGTCCATGGTCAAAGTCCGAGAAAATCGAGGTGATCGAGAAGCACGCTGGTTCGAGTCAGCCTCCGGCATGAAGGATTCATCATACTAGAGTGTTTGTACCACACTCACTTCATCTATCCTTGCTCATAGAACACTCTGTAGCACCCGAACATGCGCTGGAGAGACAATACAGGCAAATGCGCGCCAGAAAAATGTCATAAAAGTGATGACGCGTCGACTCGGAAAATACCGTTATCAGTCAGATCGGGTAAGTGTGGCGCACTCTTCGCAAAATGTGCGTTTCCGAGTTAGACAAGGGACTCTGGGACTTTCAAAGAAGCGGAGACTTACATGGAGGCATCATATACACTAAATTGTCTATATCTTACATGCCAGTTCGTCAGCAGTCCGTGAACGACCTCCATCCATGAAGATCGACATTGCTGGATTAATTCCGGTTCTTGTGACGGTCCCGTCGGAAGAAAACACCTGTAAATGTTCTACATCAGCCACTTCATGGTATTACAGTGGTCCAAAGCTCTCTCTGGATTGAATACAAGCAAAAAAATACATATATATCAACTGTTTGCTGCCCGGGCTTGAACGTTTGAACCGTCAACCCTCCGAATGGAGTAATTTTGACCATGGACTTCCCGGCAACGGTAGTCTTGGCATTCTCGCTCGTCGTCATCCTGGTCTAGGTCGTCTAGGTACACCCAACTTGGTCCAGGTACATCCAAGAAGGTAGGACAACATTAGTACAGTACAGCTTATCTCACATGAGCGATGTCGCTCCATGGTAGAATCAGGTCATTCTGGTGGCTATGTCCGAGTAGTAACATATCCCTATCTAGCAGGATCCGACTCACGAAAACAGCAATATGACAGCCGATTTCGCATGAGCGATGTCGCATCATGGCCCCAAACCATTCTGGTGGCGAGTTCCATGTTCCTGGCTAGCAGGATCCGACTTGATAACTGGCATACGCCTTTGAAGAGGCTTAAAGCGTGCGTTGGTGAGGGAGTTGTGATGGCGAAAGTTGGCAGAGAATACTGACGTCTGAGTATAGATTCAAAAATTCGACTAGCCGTTATAGCTACATATTAACGCGTACATATGTTACAGAAAGCAAAGTTATGATGTATGATGGTAGCCGATACTGAGTGACTTAGCAAGCATGCGATATGGCAAGCCTTCGATATCTTCGATGCTTGCTGGTCAAGGAACTTGAGCTGACATGAAGCGGCCAAGGGACTCGATGTCCAGAATAGGGAGAGTGGTTTGCGAAGCATAGAGGAAAAAGACGCTTTGCATAGCAGAGAGTTGAATGAGGCGAATTGTGTTGAGGCCTTGTTGCAAAGCGTGGGTGATTTCGAGCGGGCCATGTTGCTGGAGGTATGACTCAGCAACACGGAGCCTCATAAGCATGTCAATACACTGACCGAATTATCCGGAACGAACAGCTGCTGAACACTCGTTCCCGGATTGACTTCGACGATGAGCAGGCCCTTTTCTGGCCAATCGACATGCAGTTCCTCCGGAGCAGTGTCCATCCTCAACGCCGGAATAGGTATACAATAGAGGTGTATCTGAAGTCGAGGTCGAGTGGCCGAGTGCACCTTCTGAAACGCACTTTTGGTAGTATTGTCAGCAAGCATCCACCGCAGACGAAAGGTTTCACAAACGTCCGATCCGAAACATGAAATCCCAATGTCGCAGCCAGAGCCTTTTCTATTGTAATCGTACATTCCATGACATCCGGCGTGGGCGCAGATCGCAGAGAAGCCCATATACCAGGAATTGCTGTCGAAAACAGGGGATTCGAAAACACGGGCTGTGTGAGTTCTGGTTGCGGCTCTACCTTCACATCGGCGGAAACATCGGTGTCAACGCGAATGCTGGCAACGCTTCCTCGAGGTGTCGTGTACCTTCCCTTCGCAATTGACGGGTCTTCGACTGGCCCGTAATACTCGTCGTGGCTCGCTACAAGCTCTCCAGGCTCATACCCGCGGAATGGCGTACTTGACCCACCCATACTATAATCTCGGTCACGATCCTGCTGACTAGCATCCCCAGCAACCGAGGATCGGTGATGTCGGTAATGACCTCTGGAATCTCCGGTTGGAGATGAAGAGTGAGATTGAGATTGGTTAGCTCTGCAGTTGAGAGATTGTTCTGGACGAGAGCTTGGCGAGGGGTACTGAGATTGTAATGGTCGCGATCTATACGATGAGGAGGAAGGGCCATAGATTGTATCTCGCTTCCGAGAGAACCCATTGTGAGATCGCGAGGGAGATTGAGATTGATGAAGCCGAGAAGAAGACTGTTGATTGTGTTTCTCTGCAGAACGATGGTAGGGATCGTGGGAGCGTTGTCGGTCTCGGGAACGACGTCGCTCCCGGGAGCGCGGACGTTCTTCCGAGGAATATCTCCAGTCTCGCGAACGAGATCTTTCTCGAGGGCGAGGACGGTGATTAGGCGGACGATCTCTGTCTCGCGAATGATTAGGTTCTACTGAGCGATATCTGCTACGCTGTCGAGTAGGCGAAGAGCTATGTCCGTCATTGTATCCCGCAACAGCAGGTCCAGCATTTGATTGCAAAGATGAACTTCGGCGGTATCCGTTGGAATTGTGGGATGAGGACGCGGCAGACAGTACACCCTCCAGCACCCGTATTCCAGGATTCTGTCGCATTGCCTTGGGGGCAATCGGAGGCGAGACCACCTGCGACAATGTCTTGGTTTGTTCCACTAAAATGTTGTTGAGAAATTCTTCTGCCGATTTCTCGAGCGCCTTGGCCGATTCGAGTTCCTCTTGTGCTTTTCGCAGCGTGCGCATGACTGTCTGTCCCACCTCTTCGGTCACGACTGCCGCGACCTTTTCCTCGATGCCCGTCAGATCCACAGCCCGTTCGGGATTCGCTTGCTGGCGCAGTTTCGCATTTTGGACGACGGCAGCCCGCACTGCATCGCGAATGCTGTCGGAGAATGGGGGAAGAAGCTCCTGCTGCCTGTCGGGTGTATTTTTGGTGGTCTGGGGATGCGACACTGAGGTGCTGGACAAGCCGCCTCGAGGGGGAGTGGATATCTCGTATGGCAGCGCGCGTAGGCTGGCTGCGTAATTCAGGCCTGGGATATGCGAGTCGTCAGAAGACATTTTCTGCCTGTCTTGATCGACAATGAAGCCGCTGGGTGGGTGCTGGGGAAACTTTGATGACCGTAGTGAGGATTTCGTTGCATTGCCAGTTGACGAATGGCTGGCGGTCTGTTGTAGTCATGGTCAACAAATGAAAACAATACCATGAAGAAAATGAAAAAAGACCAGCGACATACGGCATCTACCGCCACTGGATCATGGACGTCGTTAATAGGGCACTTCCCGTGAGAAGGCCCGGCCCGCGGCGTCGAGGCCAGGCTGCTATTGCCGTCTGAGTACATCCTTGATCACGTTGAAGAGACAGTCGTCAGAAGTCGGCTACAGCGACGACCTGGAAGCGCTTGCTTCCCTGTCAATAGGATCTTATAACGCCGATCTCAGTTCCGCCCACTGTCAACGTTCTAGCCGAGACGTTGCTTAATATTGCCATGCTGCTCAGAATTTGGGCGGTCAAAGGCAGCAAATGCGAGGTGCTACATGACCGCCGGGACGCGCCTAATATCAGGCGGTGCACAGTGCACTACTATGTAAGCGAGTACTCAGCAACGCTGTACGTGAACTCCAGTCCACATTCGTTCTCTCACCTTCTGTCGCGTCGTCACGGTCGCTCAGTGCCAGGTCTCCAGCCTATGAATGGCACTCATCCCAAAGTTCCATGAGATTTCATGATCCAGGCATCAAGGGGCTTTATGAAAATGCTATGGATCAACAAGTCCGTTGTTGCAGTCCACCGGCGCTGATATCGCGGCAGCCACCACTACCCACTAATGGTGCTCATCTCAGTTGATCGAGTCTGCCTACGGGTGACTATCATCTCAGCCGCTTCCGTCCGCCATCATACCTACCATCTGGTCCTCCTCCCAGAATTCATCGATCGAGAACTCGGAGGCTGACATCCTCGCGCGGAAGAGACGCGTCTCTATATAATCCTCTTTCCATTGGACCAAGGATAGCGCCACCACCACAGCAATGTTTCTCTAAGTCTTCTCACAACTCACCGCCGTCTGCTTCGCCTTCAGGATTTCCTGACGGTCTACCACGATGTACAAGCCGCTCCGAAGCAACCAGAAGAAATTCCGGTGCTCATGAAGAGGTCGTGCGACAGTAGGAATGTAGCTTGGGCGATACTAACATACCTGAACGGCTCAAGGAAACATACTGACAGAATTAGAATGTTCACAGCAATTGCAAGGAACATTCGAACATTCTTCGAGTAAGGATCTTGCCATTACGACTCCATCGCAAGAGATGACATCCTCCGCAAGGCTCTACCTCCAGTCCAGGTGGGACGCACCAGGACGCCGCTTTAATCGCCTGTTTCCTCCTCACGACGCTGCAGGTCTCATTTTTGTACAACGACATGGGGTCAGAAAAGTTCCAGGTTTGTACCCTGAATCAGCCCGCGTAGCGAATTGCCCCATCTTCATGCCCTGACAGCCGCGTCAAAGTCGTCGGCGTCGCCTCGTCCCATATCGCAAATTCTACCAAATCTATACATGCTCCTCAATCATTGCACAGGAGATCACTCGGAGCACTCCGAATGTGTCGGCGGCTGTCTTCTTGCTTACCCTGCATATATCACTTCGATGGCGTACTAACTGGTTGCATGGTGAAGGCGATTAGAGGGGACGAAGAACCCCAGCACGATTCAGAGATGAATTAAAGGGCGCACGAAATACTGACACGCAATGTGTTGTAGTCGTATTATCTGCAGCCTTGGAGTTGGAACGTATCCTGTTATCCAGGTGTTATCCAGAACAAAACTCACGTATGCGAGAAGGATCAACGAGCAGGCTACAGTACCCAAAGAAATCAGCTGAGGGATCCAGAATGAGTAACCTTGAGCTGGTAAGCGCTAGCACAGACGTACGTATGGTTGACAGAGAACAAAGGGCCCAACTACCAGTCGAGTAGACGGAGGGGACGGCCTCGAGTATGTGCTTTCTTGCTGTCGAAAGATATCCGTACACGGTACAGGAGGTTCGAACCAAGCACATTGACCGGAGCAGACGCAGCCGAAAACAGTGCGGACCTTTACCATCTTTGAGTTCAAGATAGCTTACTACTTAGAATACAGGTGAGAAGACTGCTACGTCGACGATACCGAGGATAAGGACAAATAGAGATAGCGAATACCAAGTTGTGTATGTATGTAACAGGAAAAAAAACGACAGAAGTTACGACAAAGCGAAGAACAGATAACTCTCATAAATAGTGTTGTTACAGTGAACAGAGAGAAGAAATGAGGCAAGGAAGAAAGATAAACAATGAAGATGATGCAAACACGGTCCGTCCGTCCGCGGCATTCACATACCATCCGCGAGGATGATATATACTCGGGCGATAGATATCTTCGTCAACACTCTTTGGAGCCGTTGGGCCGTCATAGAAAGGCACATTACATATCTGCGCGAGATGACAGATGCTGTTAAAGGGTACAGTTAGGTTGATTGAAGGGTGGGGAATGGGGGTTGTGCTGTTGCTGGCTGATGATACAACTTGGGTGCAGTCCGCGTGATTGATACAACATAGCAGAGGCAGAAGGATAGAAGATGAGTCCGGGAGAGTGCGCGGATAGAGAGCTGTACTTTGCAGCGTCACCGGGTTCTAAAGACCGGATGGCGAATAAATATCAGGAGTACGAATGACCTTGAGCTAGCTCTTCAACAGATCAATTCCGGCGCCTAAATGACGGTCGTCGGGTCTCCTGAGATGGCCACCCGGAGGGGGAGGAGGAGGAGGAAGATTCATCCCAGTCCGTGATTGCTGCTCTCCTTCAAACAGCTTTCGCCCGACGTCGGCCCGCAATCCGAGGTTCATCTTGTGTTGAGGAGGTTGTCCTCGTAATGGCGACGGCGAAGCGTGTATGAATTCGTGGATGTTGAACTCGTGGGTCAAAACTGGTCTGGGACTCGCGTCATGAGATTTTCGCAGCCCAGATGGACTAGACGGAACAGACGAATGCGACGAATGAGAGGGAAGCGAGGCCGGAGGAAGTAGCTGCGAGGGTGTGTTAGACCTATGCACCGGGCGGGGCATGCTGCTCCCGCCTGGATATGACTCTCTGCGGCCAAGGTCGCTTCCAATGCTCGAGATACTGGACGTAAACGATGTTTCACCGCCGCGAGTAAGGCCAGAAGGAGTCCCACGATGATTGACCCTGCTATTGTCATGGGTATTTGAATCACCGGGCGCGGTGGGAAACAACACTCTGCCTTTGGCACGCAGACCATTACTGCTGCCACCGAGGGCACGGAACGCGGCCTGATCTCTTGCATTGTTCGCGTCCTTGCTGGGACGCGCCGGTGACGGTGACGTCGCCAAGAACAGCATCAGATCGGCTGCTTCGTTGTCCGTGGGCGCAGGGCGTGGGGTAGTCTGTTGTTGGATGGACGGATTGTCTGGGGGCGTCGAATCCCTAAATGAAGAGCTAGGCACGGAAGAGGCAGCTGAGACGCCCTGAACAGGCGGCGGTATTGGGAAACCTCGCGCCGGTCCCTGCGCATACGCGGGATACGACTGACTCGAGCCTGCATCAGAACCGTCAAAAGAAGAGCGGGGAGATGAGGCACTTCCAGTCACAGAGGGCCGATGCTGCAGGAGAAGAGACGTGAGTGTCTTCGCAGCCTTCATGTCAACGTCGCCATCGGCATCAACATCATCATTCGCTCGCGACGACTTGGAAGCGCGTCCTTTGCCCTTACGACGAGAAGGGCTGCCGTCGGAGCGTTGACTCTTCGAGTGCGCGCGCGTTCCCTCTGCGATGCTCCGAGCCACGTTGGCGGCGTGGTCGCGCGGAGATGGCTCCGGCCGCACAGAAGCAGCAAGAGGCGGGTCGTTCGCGTTGAGGATAGTGCGGGCCTGTTGTGGCGGAGGCGGAGCAAGAATAGAGGTAAACAGAGTCTGTCCGCCGAGGCTGTACCGTGCATTGCCGCCCGGGTCGCCTGTAGATCCGTTTATGTTGGAGTAACTGTGGCGGGAGGTGAGACCAGAAGCAGCATGGGCTGGCCCAGCTGGTCCCCTCCGAAGCGGACTACTGGTGCCAGCCATGCCCCCAGCGGCGTAGGTGGTCGCGATGCCGTTGAACCCGGCCGCGGTAGGTGGTTTACGTCTGGCGGTATTGCTGCGGGGGAACGGAATGGAGGGCGTCGGACCCTGTGATTGCTGTTCCGCGTCACGGACAGTGGTATACCGGCTGAGGGCAGGCGTCTTGTGCGACGCATAGGATAGGCGGTTGCGCAGCGAGCGAGTGAGCTGTTGCGAGGCGAAAAAAAACGATAGGAGGCATCAGCACGAGTTCAACGACAGCACGGAGAGCATAAGGGTCGGGACAGCAGGCAGGCGAGCCCTCCAACCGGCGTTGCCAGCAAGACAGCAAGCCATCTGCGGGGACGCCACCATCTCGGGGTATAGAACGACGCGTCGTAGGACAGCGATGTCAAGGGGTCACTCACGTTTGAGAGCTCTGCCCTAGCAATCAGCTTCTGTACGGACTTCTTCTTGCTGTCTCGGTCAAAGCGCTCCATCGAGGGCGGCGGCGTGGACTGGGATGGCGTCGATGCATGGGGAATGTAGGCCATCGGCGGTGACGGCGACGTGGCGGAGGAAGACGGCGTAGCCATGGACGCGTCCGCTTGGTGAGATAGCAGAGACAAGGGGAGAGGTGTGCTCGTCGCTGTGGACGGCGGTGGTAAGGGGGCGCTCGATGCTGGTCGGTTCTGCTCTCGATGACCGTTTGTCAGAGACAGGGCACGCATGCCAAAGACGTCGCGTCGCGTGTCGGCAAACTCCGGGTCCGGCTCAAAATTCGCTTGAATTACTCATGCCTCGGCAGTGCCTCATATTTTCCATCCAGGTACCGACAACGTAGGCGCCGGTACTGATAATGTATTACCACTGGCCTCCTCGTCAATTTCGTTCCAGTACCACCGGGGGAGAAAGCCCACTCTGTCCTCTTTTCCCACAACTTCTTCCACGAGGTTATCATCCAATTTGACAACGTTCACACCGTCTTTCGGAACAAATTTGACTCGCCATACGGTTTCCGCTTTTTCCCCGCTTTCCTCCAGAATCTTCCTCACGAAGGAAAGAAGCCGGTCTCCCCAGTCCAAGCAAAGTGACGGATCCCAAGCACCAGGCTTCCCACGAACAAGACGTGGTAATGCCGTCGTTTTGAAGGACTGCACCTCTTTCAGTTGCCCAGGGGGTGTACGGAATCCGACAACGATCTCCTGATATCGATGAGATCAGCCCTGCATCTGTATCGTGACCGAACAAGCAGCTGCTCACAGGTACCCCAAGCAGGAACGATTGAAAATAGAACTTGAGCAGCTTTCTGCTCAGTGTGAGTGAATGGGGTCAGCGCGGTCCGTGTTGACGACAATCGCAACGACTAACTTCTCAAACTTGGCTTCATCTTGAGGGCCACGGATAGCCATGGACGTCTTTAACTCTACAAAAGAGTCCGTGTCACCTGTGTATTTGTCTGTCGACTGTTAAAGTATGATCACACGGACAATTTGGACGCCCAGACCTCGAACGCAATCGACCTCTCCTCCTATGAGTAATCGTTTGTCGCCAAGCTTAGTGCGAACGACACCGCACCACTGGACGTTGGTGTCGACGTCCCCTCCCCAGCAGGGAGGCTCAATTTGCGCTTTCTTTTGAGGTGGGTGCTGCCGTCGCGGCGTATCCGAGGTTCCATATGATTCAAAGGCATAGCCATAATACATGAACATACGATGACGAGGTTCGACGTTGTTTCTGCAACGACAAATGCAATTTGTCAGGCAGAGACGAAACATGGATAAGACATAAATGACTTTTCTTCGAGTTTGTCCTCCGTAGTATGTTCCTCGAGGTACATTCTCTTATTGACATACATGACATTCAGATGCCAGCCGTCGCGCTCTTCATACGGCGCTGTTAAAATTCTGCAGGCATGAAGTCCCCACACAAAGAACGAAACGCGACGCGACGTACTTGGTCATGACACCGCGCCACGAAACGACAGCTACATCCGAAAGGTCTACTTTGCGACCCGTCTTAGCACGGCTGTAGGCTTTCAGAAGTCCATCAAGCCGGCCCTTTTCTTCTGGGCGTCGAATCCAGCGGTCATAGCCATAAGACAATTCGGCGCCTATCGGCGGATCCACGAAATACCTCATGGCCGAGTCATCAAACGACAGAGTGCGAGAGGAATCATAAGAGAAGGATAGGATGGGCATAGGCTTCTGAAATGGTGGTGGCGTAACAGTATGAGCGCTATTACAGTTTGGGTAACGGAGTCGTCCAGACGTGGTCAGACGACGTTGTTTGGGAAGAGGCTCGTCTTTCGGGACATGCAAGGACTCCTCCGATAGTGAGCGCTTAGGCATCGAATGTAGGGGATCCCAGAAAGGCGAATGAAGAACTATTTGGTGATGATGGTAGCAGGGCGACAAGTGTCGTCGGCCCGGGCCGAGATCCGCAACCTCAACCTGCTTCTCAAACCCATCAGCCAGCTTCCCCTCCAGACTCTCTCGGGCCTTTCTGAAGACGTTTATTGGCTATTGCTTTACTACTTACTCAGACTAGTCGTTCAGCGCAACGAAAATTGCTGACAACTCGTGGACCACATTGCTGTTTACTCGTACCGTTGGTCAAGACGAACAAAGAGAGTTGCTGTCCGAATCAGCGTGCTTTCTACTGAACTTCTTCTGTTTCGGAACCCAAGACCTTTGTCTGGGTGATGAGCTCACTATAGGCCTGATTTTTTAGGTCTTTGTTCACTCTGCGTTGGCCGGCGGGACTGGCCACTATTGTTCGCCTAATTCAGCCGTCTATGATAAGCTGGCTCGCACTCAGACTACTATATTTGCCATTCAGGGTCTTGGTATTCACTGGATGAGTCGAAGAGGAACAATGGCGCATACGCGGTGATGAGTGGCCTCAATGATCCATTGTTCTCCCAAATTACGCGCTGGGCCATCGCTGATAGTATAAGAAGCTTAGGCGCGAGACAGTTTCTGTCATTTCGACTTTTTTCATTCTCAACTCTCCATTCTCGACTGTCTTTCTTCGAGTTACTTTCTACTCCGACATGCATTTCTTCCGCACCAGTGAGTCTCTCCTCTATTTCTTCGCTTCTTTCTAATTGGACGCCACTCAGAGCCCCGCGCTCCCTCTGCCCAAGTCTTTAACGAAATCTCAAAGAAGTGCAACAACAAGCACTGCGACTACGTCAACTCCCCGCAGGCCGTGGAGGGTAAATACGTCTGCGCGAAATGTCGCAAGGGAACCTATCGCATCGATGCTCAAACAGCAGAGGCAGGGGCTATCTTCATACTTGAGAAAGACCGCAAGGACATAGCAATGAACAAACGCCACGCCCAGAGACTACAGAGGGAGGCCGCTGGATTATTGGTCGCCGAGAATAAGCGAAACGCCAACATGCACGACAGCGGCAACTTGGGTGGATCGAGCCACAGGGAACAACGTACTGAGGAAAGGATGACGAAACTCGCCGAGAGGGATCCTCATCTCGAGCGACGGCCAGCCCAGAAACGTCAAGGCACTTCAGACTCTCCTCCGTCATCCTACTACACTCCGCGCCAAACTAAACCACTTACTCACTTCGAGATCTACCACGTTGTCCACAAATCGCCGTCCCATGCGACAGTTGGACCAAACCAGACGTTTTGCCATACCCCACCTCGCGAACCCCGGCCACAGCAGCCGCTTCGGCCCATCAGGCGTGACGACTTTCTGTACCCGTATCAACGTGCCCCTCACGAGAACGCAGTCCAATACAGCAAGGCTGCCACGCATGGTTTGTGATAACTTCCGTATCACGATGATGCTAAGCTCATTTCGATACCAGGATACTTCTGAACGCTCGAACGATTGAACTTGAAGGACCACGATTGAATCAGCGACAGGCTTCGCTGACAATTGTACCACCATCATACTTGTACTACAAGTAGCGACACGATTACTCGTATACGACTTGAATTGTATTGTCTCCGAGAATGAGTTTCGTTTCGGATAAGCGAGGCGTCTGAGTCAGGTTTGACTTTGAGTATTCACATTAAGTGGTCATGTTGAATGACATGTTCCGTTCGGAGCAATGGGCGTATTACACGTGTGCTTCACTTGCTGGTACTTATGAACGTAGTCCCGTCACCCGAAGCTACATTGACACCACCCCAACCTTTACCCGTACTGACCTATGGCGGTCTCTCCTTCTTACGCCCCCGTCAACGCCATCAACTGGGAGATCAGAGATCTCTCTCACCACGACGTATGGAGCAGGACCGAAAAGCCGGTCTCAACAAGTATGTCTTTTGGCAGACTTGAAACCAAGGGACGAAAAGGGGACTTAACGATTTTGTAGACAGCGCGCATGACGCCCATGTTCCGCTAGACCGCCAAATCGATCAATGTCGCGAGGAGGTGAAGAAGATTGTCGATAGGGTCAGCGCAGGAAAAAAAGAGCGAGCCTTGATGAAGGAGGCGTTGGCGGAAGCGGAGAGAAAAGCAGTTGAAGCCAGGCGCCGCATTGAGGAGCTCGAGACCCTCGTTGCTCAGGCGTGGCAGCATCGTGGCACACCCGGCGCCACTGTTACCATCGCAAACCCGCAAGCGTGGGAGAAGGAGAAAGAGGAGCTCTTCATCCAACTCGGCGACCTCAAGCGGGAGAAAGCTCGAGAGGCAGAAGAGTACACCCATATCCAAAGCCGCCTTGAGGCTAAAACCGACGAGCTTCATCGACAGGCATCCCAGCAGGCCGAGGAGATTCAGCGCCTTCGAGAGCAGGTAGAGCAAGCCACACAGAGGGAGTCGTTGCACACGAAGCGTATCGAGAACATGCAAAGGATCCAGCGAAAAGCGACGAGGGACAGGAACGACGTGCTTGAGACTTTGGAGGTCGGTCTCGACCAGGCGCGCAATGAGACCGCAGCGTGCAAAAAGCAGATGGAGGAAATCCTAAAAGAGACGGAGCAGCAGATTGCGGCGGCAGAAGTGCGGGGACGCGAGGCTCAACTGAAAGAGTTGCGCGCTCTTTCCCCGAGAGCGATGTTATCGTTCCTAACCTATCCACAACCAAGTCGACCCGGTGGAGTATGGGGCTGGTTAGCCAGCGCTTGATCGTATTCAGTCTCGTAATATCATTGTAGGCGCCGAGCGCTGTCGACACCCAATGTCAATATCACACTTGAAAATGATTTGATACGTACGCACTTTACATCTTGTGCCAAATTGTTGAACGCAGTACATCATCGGTTTCAACAATGGAGTGGCCGGGAAAGTATTGTGCAGTCCTGCAACGCCCTCGTTGCCAGTGGTCTTCGTTTGTCGGGGTTCTGCCATCCGTTGTCCGCTATCCAGGCCAGTATTCTCGTCTCGGAGAGCTCGAAAGTCGTACTACCAATCTCTTCTTTGTATGATGAGATACAAGGTCCGGTGAGTGTTGTGTTGGCACTGCGATCGTTGCCGCCACATTTCCGCTCCAGCTTCCCTCTCATGCTCAAAACCCCAAATGATAAGGACATGGACTGTAGTTATACACTTTCACAAGTTGCTTTAGCTTTCGTCCGAGCATATTGGGGGAACGCACCTCTGTCAAGCCATGGCCCTCCTCGCCGTCGGTCACGCCGTAAGTGCCTGGTACAATGCGTCCTAGTGGTTTTAATGATTCAAGAATACCTCATTCTACATGACACGAAGGAAGCTTGAAAAGCCAGCTCGGTAATGGAGGCCTGATGATGGCGGAAGCACAAGTCTGCGCGCTGTCACTAGTATAGTACTGTGTACCAATTCGGGAAAGATCCTCGCCTCCCCGGGTCCTTGCTTTTGTCAGATAGGTCATACCAAGAGGATGTCATCTACATTCAAGATTACATCACGTTCAAACAACAGATAATATTGATACAATCTCGCACTCCATTCTACAAGTATTACACGCTGACTTGTACCAATCCTCTAATGCTCTCGGGTGCGAGTGCAATCAGGTTGACTGGCACTCGCTTCGCTAGAGCCAAAAGATTCAAACGAATACGCTTCATCTCTTCACTCTCCTGGCCATCATCCTCCATCACCGAACCAGGCCTTCGCGCAGCGGTCTTCAAGGCCTCCTCCACATACCCCAACACCTGCTCCAACTCCTGCGTGGTCTCCAACCCATATCCAGGAAGGCCCGGCACGTCCGTCTTCTTAAACCTCTTTCCTTCCCACACCTCCTCGCTCGTAGCCACTTCGTCAGGCTGCCGTATGAGGCTCCCCATATCTATCTTTTCGCTCCGCAGGTGGATCAGAGGGTAAATATACTCCGAGGCGTATATGCGTGACCTGATTTGAGCTGGATCGTGTATGGTAGCCGTCTCAGATTTGATGGTCGGGTCCGCAAGCGTCGCTGCCTCCTTCAGTAATCTCGAGGTCTCCTTCAAGATTGAGTGCTGGCCGTCGGTCAGAGGATTGACAATGTTCCGTTCCACCCAGTTCGCAACGGACATGCCCAGCTCGAGTTCGTTTTCTGGCATACAACGGTGTGACCGCTTAGGCCGCTTCAGGAATTGCGCCAAGCTGCGAACATATGCGTATCCATCAACGCCGCCATACACCAAATCACGAAGATACGCCTCCGCCTCCTTCGCCCGCCGCGAGTTGAAATAGACACTATCATCATCGCGTTTGCGTTTCATCCCATGTTCCTCGACATCGAGTTGCTCCCTAATCAGCTCCGGAACGAGCTCATCGGACACACCCCTGCGCTTTGTCTCGTCGGCCATGTCTCCTCCCAGAACCGATAGGGTGCCCCAGTCCAACGTGTGCACTTCGCGTTCATATTTCTCCTTGATGCGATCTTCTTCCTTCTTCGTTCTAGTGTAGCTGCGCTGGATGGACCAATGTTTTCTGATGGTAGACACTGCCGGAATCTGAGGGTCTGAATGTGCAGAATAGGTCACGACGCCAAGATGGGTTGCGGGCGGCTGAGGTTGGGGGGTCGCAGAACCACTTGCTTCTGGGTTCTGGAATAGAGGTGATGAGTGGAGAGGTACAACTTGAGGGCGCGTCAGCGAGTCCGGTGCTAGCGCAGACAATATTGTGTAGGGATCCTCCACTGATAGAGAATGAGCAATGATCAACAAAGAGATGACCAATACATACTTTCCCAGTAATCCAAGCTCCCATCGCCGTGAAACGGAGGCCCTTCCTTCTCAAATCGGAGTCGTTCTTTCTTTGTCTTGTATTTTTTGCCTAGAACGACATGAGCATCAGCGCCGCAAAGTTTAGGAGAGTAACATGCCTTTCAGCTTCAACGCAAGCATTGTCCGTGCCATATCGGAGTTTGGCGGGAACACGCCCAATCCATCCTTGGCACCAGGCAGATGGCCATCCGCTTCGATGGTCTCCGAAAGCGCGTTCTTTGAGTCGGGCTGCTGCGTCTTCTTGTACGGCCCACGCGTACTGCGTCGGTTGGACAATCCGTTGGCTAAACCAGACGCGGAGACCACAGACTGTGAACGTCCATTGCGCGCCGGCTCGTCAACGTCCATCGGCACAGTGTCGTCGTCGCCGTCAACGTCGACATCAACGTCGCCCTCGTTCTCAACATCGATGTTCCAGTCCGTCTCGTACTGTATCACCGCCGTGCTTGCCTTTGCGATAAGGTCCAGTGCCCAGACCTCAATCTTGTCTGCTTCGGCGAAGTAGATGGAGCCTGGTGGATTGAACGCCTTGGCGTTGGCCGTCACAAGTCGCAAGTCAGACTAGGCAAGTCAATGAAACTTGTCCATCGGGGCGGCATAGGACATACAGTAAAGTCCTCTAGAGATCTATATTTCCCCTTTGCGACCTTGTTCGACATCGTCCCGAAGTCCATGGGCCGCTTGACAACGGCCGTGTATCCTGGAACCTGCGAGACGTCCACGGGTTCCAAGAAGAATGCATAGTCGTCTTTCCTGTGTATATTGTGATTTCTCGTATCAGAGCGCCGATAGTATGCACGTACTTTTTTATCTGCGCAATCAACCTGCCCAGGACCTCCTTTAACGGCTTGAGCTTCACTGGGCGGGGCGGCTTTGCCGGTTTCTGCGACTTGAGCGCCTTTAGCGAGGGCAGCTTGAGCGTAATTCGAGGCTGCGGTGGCAGTTCCTCATCGTTGTCGACAACAGCGAAGGTTTCAAAGCTTTCGTCCATTTGCCTGGTGACTGTTCCTCACGTGGCAGGGATTGATGCGTCGATCAATATTGTCTTGATTCTAATTTCTCAATCGCGTCGAGCATTGAGCTGTGAAAAGTTCACCGTTCCAGTCCGATATAGAGACTTTATAGTCGTCTCTGTATATTCTACACTGTCTACAGCTTTGATCGTATACGTTCAAGAAGCGAGGCCGCATCTTCCTCGTCAAGTTCTTGCCTCGACTCGAACTCCATTTTGTGCATTTGTTCTTTCGTCACAGTGATTCGTCTATCCCGCGGCTGCGTCGTGCTCTTTGAGCCCAGCACTGGGGCCGGGATTATGTGGTAGTGTACCTTTTTACGCGTTGTATGAGTCTGACGAACGTGGCGCAAGTAACTCAGACCACGTACGTGGGGTACTGCTTGGGCATACTCTTGATTGCACACCACGTTGAGTCCCGTGTTATACAGGGCTTTGTGTCCTTGGTGAGCCAAGCCAACGTCAACTTCTTCGCAGAGCGGTGACTCACCGAGCGTTAGAGCTTTTGCTACTTTCGAAACAGCAGCGCCTACAGCAGAAGCGTACTCTTCAGGAAGTTCTGACAGCCTGGCGTAGTGAGCCTTGGGAATAACGAGTGTGTGTCCTTCGCGTAGAGGCAGAATGTCTGCGACGCATTGGATCATTAGTCAGAGGTGCCCGACAGGCAAGTGCTTGTAGGAACACCTAGGATAGCGATAACCTTATCGGTTTCGTAGATAACAGACGCGGGCGTTTCACCTCTCAGTATGCGACAGAAGGCGCAATCTGGATCGTCATGCCACACAGAACGCTCTCTGTCCAGATGAGAGTCGATAATAAAGGAAGTCATCTGAGATCTCGTGGCTGTGTAACGGCTTCGGGCTCGGTGTGCCCTCTTATCACTGAACCCTTAGAAAGCGAAATTGCCAGGAAAGTGAAGCCAGAGAGCCAATACATATTCATGTGATGTTCGGGATTGATTCAGCGCGACGAAGTGGTCAAACACATAGGTGAAAGATTCATCAAAGGGAATCAAAGCGGTAGAGGCGGCCGAATAAGGAAGGTGCGCGCTCGATCATATTACCGCCGACCGGCGTCCCGATTTGGCAATGAGAGGCCACGGCCCACTGGTGAAATGAATGTCTGTCTCTTGCGCATCAGCGTGTGGCAAGTAGAAGAATCGCTGTATGTACGTGAATTATTGATCAGTGAGACTATCTTGATTTCTCTGGTACAGAACCAGCATCACGCGCCAAACTCAACTGCCGGTACTGTAGCCTCTTCGAAGTTTGAGTATATCCATCTTGTACAGCGAATACACTCAATGGTTCATAGCAAATCCGCATGGATTTGACAATTGTATTGTCTCGCGGATTCCTGGAGAGCCGTTCACTATTTGGACGGTCTATCAGCGTCTGCCCAGCAGGTAAACATTGGATCACTCTGCGACTCGCAGATTCAGACAAAGCAGCCTTCATCATCTATTAACGGTATTTTAGTCTACATATAAGTCGCGCCAACTGCGTGGTGTGCTTCATGGCGTGCGCGCCTGCGTGCACCTTGTCAAACGCCCTGCCATCTGGGAATATGTGGCCGCATCAGGCTTGGACACGTACACTTGGGCATTTTTGACCCGGAAGGCGCTGTAACAGAGTCTGTACAATAAGTTATTGAAATACACCAAACAATCCTGGGAACTCCCACTTCAAGAAGCGACTAGTTTGTCAATCGCCCGTCTCTCCCTCTCTTTCGCACGCATATTGGATTCTTTCAAACGCAAAAGCCCCGACTGGATGCTCTTCATGTGGACTTCGACTGGTATGGTCGATCCCGTAAGCCCAGGAGCCCCAACCCTCTCGCGAATGACCTCCAGATCGCTCTTCATTTCCTGAAGCGTGTGCATAGCCGACACAACATGGAGGAGAGCCGCTTTGCGATAGGTTGTTACGGCCCTCAGGAGGGTAAGACCGCTGTCGTACCTCCGAAGAGTGGCTCTGTTTCCTCCCAGTACCGTCCAGAGTGAGGAGAGAACCTCGTCTTTCTGGGCGTTTATATCGAAATCCTCTCTCGAGATAAGTTCGGCAATGAGATCGAGGTGGGCTTCGAGATCAGACAGATTCTTCATCTGGACTTGACCCTCCATAATGAGGCGCTCGATGGCGCTTGACAGGTAGTCCATGGACTCCGTGAATTTCCCTAGTACAACTGCATCTGTGGAGGGTTTCCACACCGCGTACCAAGGCGACGAGACTTGGTTGTTACGGGCCGCATCAATGGAGGCCAACGCGTGATTATTGACGGCTACGACTCTACAGAGACACAATGAGTGAGTAGTATCGCAAAAAAAAGAGACGAGCAGCTTACCCATCAACCGCATACTTGACACGGGAGCTCAATTTCTGCAGGCCCTCCGACGTTGCCCTAGCGTCTGTCACAAAGTTTGACAGAGACTCGGCGACTTGATCTCGCATCTTCAGCTCGCTAACGCTAACCAGAGTGATCAGGTCCTTGGTAGCAATCTCCGACTTTTTGATCTCCAATGAGAGCGTAGACCCGCCAACTGAGTCCTCAAGCATCTTCTCGAACGTGTTACTCTGCACGGCAACTAGAGCGGGGAAGTCTGCTTGCTTCGGACCGACTGGGCTATGACTCGGTGATGCACATATCGGGAGGAGGTATGAGGAGCCTGGTAACAAGCACAGCGCATGGAAAGCCGGAAGAAGAGCATTCCCCATCCATCCCAACATCCAGAGAAGGATGTAGAAGAAGAGAAAGATCGTCAAAGGGAGCTTGAGCAGGCTGATGACCCAGAACACTACATCGAAGGTGTATCGAGAGACAAACGATACTCCATTAGTAGCACCGTACTTGAATTGGGGAACGTACGCCAGAGGCGGGGTCGGGTATTCTCTTTCCACTCGTGAGCTACGAGAGTGTCGAGCTTCGAGACGGTGGCTAGTAGGGGCTCGTGTCTTTCGGGGACTTGTGAGTGGCAGCAGCACTTTGCGCTTTCGCGAACTGCTGGTTGTGGCAACCCGTCGCCGCGCCTGCTCAGACATGGTCACAGACCGGGTATCCTCGTCACTCGTGTCCGAGGGGTTGGAGCTCGTGTCTTGCCACTGATCATCCTCTTTTGCGGATTTTTTCAATGCTGCGCCGCTCTAAGCCAATATGTGTGTCACATAAGGTCAGCCAAAGGAAGATGTCACTCACGATTGATAGAGAATTGGAGCCTCGGAATCGACGGCTTGTCGCAGAAGACATGACGGTTGCTGATTGGGGTGAACAAGCAGTGCGATCGCGTTGTTTGACAAGTAGCCTAGCCTGGGAGTGCAGGTATCCATGCATTACCATGCGTCATCATTGGGTTCATCATTGACACGTGGTGCACAAAAAAGCTCAAACCAAGGCCTGGGCAAGGCAAAGAGAGGAGGCGCCAAAAGCCCGCATAGAGGTTGTAGTTAGTATCAAGGAAGCACCCAGGAAATACCCAGACAGCACAATGCCCAGGGATGCACATTGCACGAGGAGGTCGGCACTGGGCTCGGAAGTACCGGCACCCGATCAGGAACATATTTGTTCGGTCCAGGTTCGACTCGGGTTCGACTCAAGTTATTCAACGTCCAACATTCGTCTAAATATCTTTTTCTTTCCGAGAATGTATCATTCGAGAGGCAAGGTATTTCCGAGACACTGTTCTGAGCGTATCATTGCACTCAGGTATCCAACGAGGTTCTGCAGCATCCTGCGGGGACAACGGCAAGTTTCACTTAACTTACTCTCGTTGTCCGCTAAAGCTGATCAGACAGAGGTTACTCTTGCCTCACCTTCCTCGAATATCAAAAACGATCGTGGGAGGCATGGCGCACTTGATACTCATTCCCTCTGTCCGTCCGCTCTACACCGGTGGCTTCGAGTCTCTTATGGCACAATTGACGCACGTATCATTCTGTCCGCGGAGGGCACCTTGAGTCTTTCCGACTTCTTCGCCTCTCACATGCTTTAGGATAATGTTGCTTCATGACCCTCGGGACCATGTTCCGATACTATTGTATCATAATCAGGAGTACAGCCTCCTACGTCCCAATGTCAACGAGGAAGACTGTGGTGTCGAGGTAATCATGTTGGCATGTTAAACTTTCTGACACGAGGCCTCAGGCCTCATCACGGATATCTTCATCGCTAGATTCCAAACTCGAAATCTAATTTCTCAAGGATTGGTAGACCTGCTTGAGTGGACCCTCGGCACAAAAGCTTACAGTCTGCATCGAAGAGCGTGAATGATGGAATGACAGGGAGAAGCTTTGTGACGCAGGCGCACGAGGACTCGTCAACGTAAGTATCCTTTCCTTGCGCCAGCAGTCTTTGACACTGGCCCTCAAAGTATGGCACAGCTGGAAGATATCTCTGAGTGCTTGACAGCAGAGCTTTTGGCATCTAGAGACGACACCGACAGCGGAAATCTCAAGCTGCCAAGTCTGCAGTCTGTCTTACATGGTCCTGAACCGGAGCCTTTCTCGGGAGCCCCAGACGAACTCTCTGCTCTGGACGAGACTGTACAGTTGGAGACTATCACTTGGGACTTTGACAGCCAGCAGGCGACGGAAGAGGGGATCCTATTTTCCGACTTGACCTCCTCGTCCGGATGCGCCCAAGAGTCTCCGAAATGGACTACCATCCCCGTTACTTTCGAAACTGACGACGGTTGCTCGTCCAATAGCATTCAGGGATCATCTTCACCTCCTCGATTTATTGCATCCCCCTCGCGCAAAGTAGACGAGCGGTCTTCAAACTTGGGACTCGTGTCCAACTCGCCCGTAGTCTCCTATGTCCCTCTGATCACACGTCTTCAGGCAGAAAGGCCTGGGCTGGACATCACCACTGTCCAATTCTTGAAAGAGCTCTCTGTAGGTTCACTCTTGCCCCGATTATCTCGAGACGAAAAACTGACTGAATCGAAGACGAATCACCAGGCCCCAAGAGGCTCGGAGGCTTTTTGGGCATATGCTCTTCCTGCAGTACTATCACCAGAGAGGCTTCTGCGAGAGTCAGACTTTGTCGGCGTTTCTACGAGTTGTCGTTAGTACTCCCTTATCTCCCTGACCGTTGCTTCTGAAAGGATTACAGCTTCCCGGCCAGCGTCTGAAGCTTCTGAGACATACTGTGTTGACACACAAACAGATACTACGGCTCGCGACGATGTGCATTGTGCATTCGCATCTGCAGACGAGAATGAACCGGAGACTGTGTTTACAGACGCCTCCGTTGTGCGCCCCAACGTCGAAGCTGATGGGTTACAACGTCTTCGCGATGCTACACAGACAGCCAGCAACAAACTGCATGGACATCATTCCTCTCTATCGACCGGTACTTTCTCCCTTCCTTCGCAACGGTCCTACCATGCCAGCGCCTCTTCTGTTGATCCCAGAATGTGCTACGATGGCTCACCACTCTCACCTGCCGCCACCTCTATCATGTCTACCCTCGTGGTGGCGGCGCCTTCTTCACTCACCGACGTGAATAGTTTAGTGCACGAAGGCGAGGACTGTGATACACAAATCTATGCTCTTCCGGAGCACGACATCCCGTCTACGTATAATGCGAAGGGCATTCTTCCCAGCGCCTTTGACTCATCTTCCGTCCCTGTCAGGGATTTTGTCGTTCGCAAGCTCTCTGCTTGCCGACATGCGCCTCTCCCGTTTTTGCGAGACCAACTCGTCGCTTCGACTTGTCACTCTTACCATTCCAGTCACTCGAGACATGCAACCGATACTTTCTCTTGTGGTTCAGATTCGGATGCTGTTGCCAAGTCACAATCTCAGCCCCTTGCCATACCCTGGACTCCACCATTGAATGATGCTATCTCAGTGCTCTTCTCTCACGAGCATGTACAGCAACCAGACTCGCCAAATGCAGTTCAATCGGCTCGTCCATCATCTTTTGAAAGAAATCATCCGCACGAGACTTTGGAGCGCCCGTTCTTCGGTCAACGAACGCCTCCTGGCAGTGTGATCACACAGCAGATGATGGCTTCAGGAGCTGTAATCGCTCGTCCGTCAACTGGCAAACACCGTGCTACAGTGTGTGATGATAGCGATGCTCAATTCCAGGCTGAGCCTGCGACAGTACCGAGTAGTGACTCTCGGGAATCGGACAGGACACTGATGGAGTGTGGGCAGCTCAGACAAGGAGCTGTGGGTTTGGAGACCGACGTTGCTAGACTCAAGGCTCGCGAGCTGCGGGTAAGGCAGCACTCAAGCTGGTGGCATCGATGGTTTCCGTGCGGGAAGACCATGTCAACAACTCCAACCTTCGGTGATACCATTCGGGTACCCCCGTTTCCTGACCTCCATTTCGTCACGAGGGGAAATGAAGAAAAACTCTCCACGTCTTTGTATACGTATGATCGGCATTGTTGGCAAGTATAAATTGGGCGCGCTTTGGTAATCGCCAGGGTGCCTAGGATTATTCACGTTCAACATCCGTATGTGAAGCTCCTACCAGAGAATGTGCTTTGACTATTTCGAGTACTTAATTACTACTTGAATTGGATCCTATGACTGTTGGTTTCGTCTTGGATAAATGCGCAATCGTCTCATCATCAAGATCTAAATGGGCTTTGACCAGGTCGGGAGGTGTAAGTGCGAGCCACTGGGAACGTCAGCGTAAGAGCTGAAGGCGGCACCAGTTGCTGACCTGGTTGAGACTGATGTCCTGGAACCTATCGGTGTTAAAGATCTCTAAGAACCTGAGCGTCTCGTTCCCAGTGTTCTCAACGTAGTGGCCTTTCGAGTCCTGTCATTGGCATACAACATCACAAGTCCTGTTCGACATACCCATGGCAGTTGGCACGTAACCTGTTAATGTTTCCCGAGATAAGATTTCTGTTACCCTGGTAATGTCACTTACCAATGTCACCCGGCTGATAATTGAATGTCCTGGCGGTACCTTGCGATGCAAAGATGGTCATACGCGCACTTCCTGTGCTGTGATTTCGCAAAGACTTTTAGAGACCTAGGTATACGACGACACAAATAGAACCTACATGAAGAAACTCCACTCGTCCATAGTTGGGTGCCAGTGAAGTTCTCTGGTGTGGGGTCAGAGCAAGCATTACGCACTATTGCGGCAGGTTTACCTTATGGCACCGGGTTCGACAGTGACCTCAGCCATCGCTATCGTGGTGGAGACCTTGAAAACAGTCGAGTCGACGATCTTGACACTTCCGCCACTCAACTGAGTAGCCGGTGCTTTCGATAGCGCGAAGGTGTAAGGATCGGGAACGGTACCTTGGGGACTATCTGGTGCAGTAGCGTCGTCCGCCGGAACAGCTGCATGAACGTGCTGATGAATATACATACACATATGTATGAGAGGGCACAAACCAGCAGGAAAAATGTACAGCTCCTTTGCCGGAATGTGAGCGAAGGCATCGGCACTTGTGGCCTGGAAGTTCTTCATGATAACTGGGTTTGATCAGTGAGGGTTTTTGAATTCTCTATATCAAAGGTACCATCGTATGGGACATGTGCCAGCCAATCCGTTAACTGAGGTGATCGTTAACGAAAAGTTCGATGTCAGTGCGAAATAATTCACCAAGAAGGTAGAATCTTCACTAAAGGCCCCATCGTCGAAAACCTAAACATTCGACTCTGACCCTGACTCGATGCTGGCGGCGCGATCTGGGACTCACCAAAAGGAACTCGGAGCCTTCCTCGATGTCGCCGGTGGCTTGTAACGAGTGAGGAATGCCTGGGGGAAAGAACCATAGATCACCGGGGCCCTTGTATGCTTGATGTCAGAACGGTCATCAAGCCGTACACGGTTCATTCGGTACGTACCACGTTGGCGAGGAAGTTGCGACCTTCTGTGTCAACGGCAGTGACTTGTGTTGTTCCCTGATCAGACAGCATGAGACGCCAGGTAAGTGAGCGAAGGGTGTTTGCTACTTTCAGGACGTATCCCCACTATTTGTGGTCAGATCAATACAAAGATTCATTGCAGTCAAGTGAGTGCGGCCTTGCCTCGGAAGTTTTGTGCCAGTGAAGTTCGCTGGAATCATGTCAAGAAATGCGCCGTGAGAATTGAAGAGAGGCCATACCGGACAGCACCTGCCTCGAGTCGCATGTTGACGCTGGCCATAGCTGATTGCACTCTTGAAAACCTAAGCGCAAACAAGTCCGATACTAAGCCGTACCGGTAGCAATCGGCATAACACCGACTGATAAACTTACTTAGCCAAATATTGTGATTGTAGGTGAACATGCGTACTATTCTCTTGTCGAGCCCAACCACCGGTTTGAATACGATTATGACTCATTGTGAATGGCCATTTAGCATTGCTTCTGCAAGATCAACGTCTCATCATACCTGACAAAAATGTCTATATCGAAATGAATCTCACATAGTTCCAGCGTCGGTGGTGGGCGGAGCCAATAGATCCGGGTTCTGCAGTTGGACAGGAATGTTAGGTGGTCCAAGTATATCCGCGCCGAGCTTTCCGCGTTCAGGTACAGCAGCAGAGGCAGGACTGTCCTCCTCCCAGAGTACTTCGTTGGAGTCTATACTGATGAAGGGAACAGTAGCAGTCGATTCTGCCGCTGTACCAGTTGAAGACGCGACGGTTGTGGAGGAGTCGGCACTTGCGACACTAGCGGACACCACCACAGATGCTGACGAAGTAGCGCCACCGCTGGACGCAGGGGCAGAGCTCGCGAGGTGGGCAAGGAGAGCAAGAGCGGAGAGTGCTCGAAGAAACATGAGAGATACACGTCGAGGGTGCGGTGAGGCTCAGACGCTTTCAAGCGGACTTTTATAGTCATCTCGATGGAATGATACGTGTCCTGTATGAGGAACAGATGATAAGAGCTTATAAACATAGAGTATTGACAGGCAGAGAGATGAGCCTACTATTGAGGTGTGACGCGGAGAACTGAGAGATGCAGAGCAGAAGCTGACCTTAATACATCACATGGAAGTCTGGATATCCCATTCCACGAACAATAACGCGCGTAATACGCGGCGGAAATCGCAATGTCAAGCGATTGGGTGGTAGTGAATGCCCTTTGCGTATTTTCTTCACGACTGGAAAGAGATTATCTGATTATTTTGTATGAATATAGCTGATGTTATGAATAGCGCCTGAGCATAGACAAATGGGAGGTCAGCTGTCAGTGAGTTGGTCTTCGAACAGATGATAACGCGGTTGAGCGCACCGCAAAGACCTTCGAATGCGAACTATGTAATCGCGACGCATGAGCCAGGAAAGAAATCGATGTGTCTACTTCAGGCTCAGAGTGATCCACTTCAACAATTCGAAAATCATGATTGCGGACCATGCTATGGTCGCGGTTGCGAGTGCCAGAATCCGGTGCTCAAGACACAGCCCCCGTTCGCATCCGTTTGTCAGCCGCCCATACGACGTATCCAGGGTACGCGGCGGATGTGGAAACAGATCTGATAAGATCTCGTGAGATGGGATGCGACAAAGTTCATGGAGCCGCGAGTATAGCGGCTGTATGCCTCGGTGACTTCGGTTATCAGCCGGTTGGGTCTGCTGGTTCCGTGGGAGGGGAAGCCTTGCCATGTCTTGACTGATGTTGGAAAGAAGCAGAGAAGGCCGCTGAATCCTACTGAATCGGCACGAGGGCAGAAAGATCAAGCGCTCACGTATGACTCCGGACTAGGTGACTTACCACATCGAGCCCTGTGGCCGTGGCTGTCAGTGTATGTGCCTGCGGCTGTTCTGAAATGATTTCGACATCTGCAAAAGAAATGGCGAGGATAAATCAGAGTATCAAAGACGTTCGAGTTTCGTACGTCAGAGGCTAGCTACCAACTATCTATGTACGACCAAGCAAAGGCTTCAATGATAACAATGTTCAATTGCAAAGCATATACGGCCAAGCAAGCACAAAGCATACGAGTCCATTCTGGGTGTCTCCCTTTTGCTCTCGGTCCTGGATCGTGTACTTGGAACTCCTAGTAGTCTCAATATCTGCAAGATCAAGTCGAAGACGGCCGACTGACGCGATTTAGTACGGTCCCAGTCGTTGAGTCGAACGAGGAATCCAGTTCAATTAAAGGCCAACGTTGACTGTTGTAATCCCGCGGCCTTTGATGCTGGTATGTCGTTTTCGGGACGCTGCTATAAAGGTTTGTATCAAGAATGCCATACGGCCTGGGAGGGTCATCGACGCTCTTTGTTTCTACTTAAAGCTTGAGTCAAAGCCCATTTTGACGTTATAACTGTTGACAACCATCGTCCGTTCCAGATGACTATGCAGTAGGTTTATGAGTAACTCCAGCTCGTCTCTATAATACCGGCCTCTCTTCCCGACGGAGAGCTCGCTAGCATCAGTCTATTTGAAGTGAACCTAGTGGTCAAGTCAATTTTGATAACTTTGAGCGGCTGAGGGGGGGGGGAGTCTGGTTCCATGCAGGCACGTACATATCCGTGACACACATTCACGAAGGCCTGACAGAGGCGAAAGCGTATATGCCCACACATACCCAAGGGGATCTGAAGTTGCCAACTTTGGTAATTGAGACGGTTCCGGTACCGTGGACTTGATCATATCAACTCTCAGCTGTGGTCAGGGTATCGAAGAACCCGGAAGTCCGGTTTTGAGAAGGTACAGTACGCAACCCGACCTACTATGTACGTCGACATCATCCACGAGGCGAGGCCACCAAAGTCAACTGAGCAAGATACAGGCACTCGTGATAACTCATTGAAGAGCGAAGTCACCCCTCGCCAAGCCATTCGCGTACTCTAATGTATCCACTTCCGACAACTGTGCGCCACAAATCACGGCATGGTGTCACCCCATTGTGCGTCTTCGACTGATGCCCATCTTTCTGCTCTTTGAGCGCTCGGCGATGGTCGGATATCCAGATGCTAAGTATACTTGAACCCAGGAACATGAAACCGGCGAGTAGCGCCCAAGTGTGTATTTATGACGTGAGAAGGCCTTTTACACACTGAGTCTTAGGCATCTGCAGGTCGTAGGCACCCGCATGTCGTAGGCACACCGTACATGACGGGCTACTCAGGTGTCCTGTTGGCTGTTTATCAAGTCACCGATTCAAGTGCTAAGCTTTAAACGACATGTGACAGCCTCCCAATAGCTGGTCCGGCAAAGACGCGACATTATCACAGTCGATCTGAAAACCATTCATATCCTTCCGTCTGCAAGGGTCTTTGGTGTACGCAGCGATCACTCTTTCACCAACAATTTTCCTCTCATTACCCAACGCATTTCGACGACCACGGGAGATCTGCTCGGTATGTCCTCCCCCCAGGCGGCGTCGCCAGGCATGCAAATAATGATACTGATTCTTGTCTGTGTGGTAGCGAACGTACAGAATGCGAGAGTGGAGTACACTGACTGAGAGCTGGGAAACATTAACATGAACGTAGCAGTAAGATAACACTGAAGACTGGTGCCCTGGGCGAGTACAACAATAAGAGAAATACAGATAAGGAGAAGCCAAAGTCTGGTTGATGTCTAGACAAGGGCGGCGTCCTGGAGGTAACCGCGGAAGATGGAATCTCTGACTATAATCAAAGACTTGGTCAGTCGTGCAAGAAGACGTCGCGATATATCTTTACCGTTTCCAATGATACGTTGGGTAGCTTTGGTATCCTACGATAGGTGTTAGTCCGGTGGAGCAGTATGTTTCACGATATACGCACGACAACACTGGTGAAATGGGTATAAAGCACACGACGATTCTCGTTATTCCGCCGATGCACCTGGAGGAAATGGGCGCGGAAATATTGCACAACAGTCTCGTAATCATTAGCGCGTTCACCAAAGGAGGTAATGCTGCGCGTGGTTGTGAGAGGAAGAAGCAGGCAACGGGGTCGGTACGTACTACTTCTGGACTCGGAGTCCCGATTCTATTTTGGACTTCAGTAGATCAGTCTTATCTGTTGTGCACATCAGATCCGAAGATGTATGCAACAACAAATCAGACACTTACTAAGGAACAGTACAAGGTGGACGTTCTTGAGTAAGGCATTGGAGCATATTTGAGTGAAAAGCTGGAGTGAGTCATCTATACGATTTGTCCTGGGATCCTCCTCGAGGTACTATAGCGAGGATGATAAGCAAAAGCAAGGCCTGAGAAAAATCTTGTGACTTGCCTGATCGAAAGCGCTAACCGGTGCGACAAAAATGATAGCGTTCGCATCATCAAAGTATGGAATCCACGAGTGTCGTTGCCCGCGGGCACCGCCAACGTCGTATAGATGCCAAGCGACAGATTTGCCATGGATGGTCACATCAAAGATGTGCTCAGCTACGCCCATGGTCTGTATCCGAGCATGAAGAATATCATCTGAGCAGAGAAGGTGAATATATGCGTCGAAAAAGGGTCTCACAGAGCACACACCTGTAGTGGGAACGTAGTTCGGCGCGGCGACGCGCTGGATGTGGCGAAGGAAGCTAGAATAGCTCGTCTGAATGCTTATTATCAACTATGGAACGTAAGTACGCACAATTCTGACCACTCGTCGAGCTTGAGGCGGCGTTTGGTGATGAGGGCGCGGACAGTAGGATGGTTCCACAACTCCTTGATGTCTTCTTTGGATAGCTCGAGCAATCGACCTACTTCCTGCACCAACGGATCTTGGGGCACTTCGACAGCATGGTGCTTGCCATGGCTATCACTCGAGTTGCGCGGGCGTATACGTCCCAGCGCATTTTCGATGGTGCGAGCCTGCCAGCCGCTTCGAACAAAGACGCCGCCCTTGCCAGACCCAGACACGGTAATTCCACCGCTGAGCCGGTCAGCGAGTTGAACATCCGTAGAGACCAGCGGGGAAAGGCGGCGACGCAGGTTGGCGATGCTGCCTCGCGAGTTCGAAGACTCGTTGTAGCGAGACGGCGAGCGAACGCCGGGGCTATTTAGTGTAGGAGTCGAGCGACCATTAGAGGAATCGACGTCCATGCCATCGTCCCAAGTCTCGAGGGTAGTCAGAATGTGCCGGATGGAATGAACGACGTTGAAGTAGATGACTGTGCGCCAGGATGCGCGCTCCTGGTCGAGCGAATTAGGCTTGTACATGAGCTGGAACTGTTTCTGGAGCGTTGATTTGCCGCTCTCGGCTTGACCAAGGAGCAGCAGCTGTGAAGGCAGTCGTCAGCAAGCCAGTCAGCCACGCTCAGAAAGAAATACCTTGACATCGGCCCTCTTTCGCCTAAGCCGCTCGCGCTCCTGCCTAAGGTCCTCGTCTATCTGTTCCGAGATGCGCTTTGCCTCCGCCTCGGCCTGCAGACGAGCATAGCGCTCGGCGTCGGTCTCGAAGGAGGGCGGTTTGAGGGCCTCAGCGAGCGGATCGTCCTGGCTGTAGAGTGAGGGGGTCTTGATGACCATGGCCGACGATGATGGCGAGAAGGTAAAGAGGAGTCGAAGCCCATCAAAGCCCCGATCGAGATGTGACGGCGCGTTACACACCATGGTATATGCATCCCGCTCACACTCAGTTGGTTCATTGATCTTCCTTTCTAGTCTGTAACCCTGCATACCTCGCATGGAGAGATCAAGGTCTCCATCCTCTTGAGGAATACCGCGCATAATGCTTATAATCCGTTGTCATTCAGATAGAGATATTTTGCGAGGCTGTACCGAAAACAGCTGAAGTAGGTCGCCTTAATGCTCCTGCTCTGCTCTGGGCTGAATATCTGCACTGCCTCTCAGAATTTTCTTGCCCTCTGTGCTTCGAACTACTATGACGGCTGCATATTTCACCGGAACATCAAGGGGTTCATGGTTCAAACAGGCGATCCCACCGGCACAGGCAAAGGTGGCCAAAGTATCTGGGGCAATCCATTCCCGGACGAGATACGATCCACTCTCAAGGTCAGAATTCTCGTGACGACTCTTCCACGTTCAACTGAACTATCTCATTTTGTGGCAGTTCAATGCCCGCGGTGTAGTAGCAATGGCCAATTCCGGTCCAGATTCGAACAAATCGTGCGTCTCGGTGTCCGCACGTACATCATAGTGTATCAAACCCTGTGCAGACAATTCTTCATTACATATGCCAAGCAGGCTCATCTGGACGGCAAATACACCATCTTCGGCAAGGTAATTGACGGAGCCGATTCTGCGCTGGACGCGATGGAGCGTGTACCGGTCAACAACAAGAACCGACCTCTCAACGAGATCAAGCTTGATCATGTAAGAAGCTCTTCCTTGCTGTGCTGTTCAGAAAATGCCAATCATGCTCCTGTAGACCACCATCCACGCAAACCCGATAGCAGATGCGCAGCTGAGGTAGTCTTGCAGGTCATAAGAACGCGCTTGCATCGCACTCGACGAGCCAGTCATTCACATGATGTTGCAGACCTTGGCAGGCAGCATCAAATGTCCATGTTGGTTGATGAATATTACAAGAGATACACTGCTTCAATTTATCACCGTTTGATGAATCCGACCAGTTCTTTTTGAAGTTCCCTTTGTCTTCGGGTCTTCTCAAGATCATCCACGCTCCTCAAATCATAGACAACATCGCGGGTCTTGCCAAAGTAGACCTGTACAGGCATTAAGATCCACCGGGTCTCACAACACGGCCGGGCTTACCTCCTGTAGAAGGTTGCGCATCTTGATCTCCATCTCTTCAATCATTCTACCTGTATTGGTGATGTGGGATGACGGATCCTGTATCGTCCAATCCTGCTCCGTCTGAACGGCAATCAATATCAATATTGGGGAGAAACATCCCAACTGACCTGGCGTGTCATGCTACCGCTCAAACTGACCTCACCATCGCGCTTCCATCCCTCAGTTCCCTTCTCAGTCTTCTTATCTTCGCCCTCGGACCCGTTACGTGTGATGAGTTGCAGCATGACAGTCGAAGTAAGCTTGTAGTGGGCATTACGACCGCGTTCTGCGGTCTCAAAGACGTGAATTGAGTCCCAAGTACCGGAGGGTTCGTTGGGGGTTGCCGGAGTCATTACTGCATAAGAGATATTGAGCCAGATCATCTATCACGGTAATCGTACCTTTCTTGAAGAGGACCACACCGGCAAACCCGCCGTCATCGAGGTCCCAGAGGTACACTGATGAGACGCCACCTTCGTAATACCTGGTATTAGCTTCAGCCTTGAGGAGACCACACGACGCGAAGAGTGTACATTTCTCGGTACGTGTCAAACGCCTCATTGGCCGATATTTCGAGCTTGCGGAGCTTGGGCGTGGGGGTTGTGCCATCGTCTAAGGGCGGGTCGTATTCATTGGACCATGGGGACCTGGCAGGCATCAGGCAGGCTCATCGTGCACTGACTGACAGCAGCCGCGCACCTGTAGCTCTCCCCATCTCGGTTGTAGTCGCAGGCCAGATATTCGCGGCCAGTCGTTCTATCCGTCTTGAGCTGGAGGGGCTGGTCGACGCTGCCCAGCAGATCGTCCGCGTAGTCGGGGCATATCCCGATCAGAGCATTGACATTCTCCTCGGTGCGGGTGGGCGGCAGGCGCCGCATAAGATCCAGCATAGAGTCAACGAGGTCAGTCATGTTCGCCGCCAATTACAAAGTGTCACGACGAATTCAAATAAGTAGATCGATGTTGAGAGCAATTGCGAAAGTGGACGCAGCCAAGCATGCGCAAACCTCCTTCTGCCCAGTTGGACTGTGCGACTGAACACTCATTCAAATACAGCTACAATGGGTGGAGACTACAGTGCAATAGGACAAGGCGGCAATAGATGATATGTATCACTAAGCTGTTTTACACGATGTCGTCGTCCCGCAGCTCATGCGTTACTCCAGTTTCTGTGGTCACCGTGATCTGCTCGACAGTCAACCTTCCGAACGAGAAGTCGGAGGCACAGTGACAGACCTGAATATCACTTGGTAGTTCTTTCTCTGCTTCGGTTGTCCGGAAAGGGTAGAAATGCAGGAGACGTCTCAAGAACGACTCTTTCTCCTTGACGTTAGAATTTGTCTCGCCGGTACTGATGTGCACCACCGTTTGGGGAAACCGCGGAATGAAGGTAGGTCTAGCGAATGGATCGAGTGCGTGGCATTCCTCGTGCGTATTGGTGTGGGCGGGCGCTCTGGCTATCGAGGCACCGGCATGATACATATCGGGTATAGCATTGAGGTCCTTAGAAACGATACCGGATGGAAAGGTCGGGGTTCTCCGTCTCCGTTTTTGAGATCCAGTTGCCCAGTAAAGGACGTAGGCGTTGATGATGACCTTGCGGGGCACAACGTTGGATGATTGAGTATGGCAAGCCTGTTAGCACTCACATCTGCCCCACAGGTTCCTAGACACAGCCAACCTAATTCATGACCGCGCAAGCCAGCAAGAACGGCTATGTTTCCCTTCGTATATCGAGATTTGAAAACAAGTACGACCGATTTATATGAAATTTGCTTACTGTGGAAGTCGTGAGAGCAAAGGCTGACGCTCTGATGATGAATATAAGTCAAACTAGTCTGTATTCATCAAGTGACCAAGTCTTACACAAGTGCCCTCTTGGCAACGCGCTTGACCCGTCTATTCAAGGACCCAACACGCATGAGTGGCCAGAGAAATAGGCCAGTGAGAAAGATGTTAATGTAACTGAAGGAAGATCCCTGAGGACCGGCAGGTGAGGTCGTTCGATGAACTCACAGATCGTATGCTAGTAGGGGAATAGAAGATACAGTCTTGAGTCCAATCACGCAGACTGAATCCTCCGCTCGAAGGTAAAACACTCGATCTAGAATTCGAGTTTCAGCGTGCGTATGTCAGTTCAAATGGCCCGACTTACTAAACAGCATGAGAGCTATCACAACGCCATAGAGACAGACTGTGACAAGGGAAACGATGTACACAGGTGATTTGAACCTGCCGGCGCAGGATGCTGGGGACCACACGATGTACACCCTTTCAACTGACATGGAAGTCAATTTGACTCGATAAGAATACGGGCTGGCAAATCACTCACTCAAAAAAGCATATATGAGCAGCTTCGATGTCGCATAAAACGCGATGCATAGATATATGGCAGCCGAACATATGGATAGCTCAAGCTCCAGGCCAACTCCGAATATCAAGACACCGCCTGCAGACATCGTGAGTCAGCTGTGTGTCATGCCCGGCATAGCCAATGTGTACTCGAGAACAGAAAGAGCCACGAGTCCACAAATATGAGCAGGAGACACAGTCGAGGCCAAGGTATCTGAAGGATTGCAGTCCAACTAGTGAGCCGTTCGAGCGCAATGCGGCGCGAAAGACAGTGAGAGAGAAGGGATACACCTGTTCGATGCGTAGCCTTAGTACAGCATAGTCTGAGAAAGGGAAGAAGCGCACCGAGAAAATGAATGAGCGAGCTGCCCACCTGAACGCCTACGGAGGGAAACAGTAGGGGCATGGCGAGGGAGGCACTGGTCAGTACATGAGAGTCCTTTTGTGTTTTTGTGAGTTACTTCCATCATGCCACTCCATCTGTTGCCGGACTCGGACTGAATAGTATCTAATGCTCTGAATATACCCTAACGGGGACAGAACTATAATGTGCGTACTACGTACTTCAACGTCATGACGTGAAATATCGTCTTGCCTGCACTCACCAGAGGGTCAAGTCTGCTAAATCTCATCTAGGATGCATGGGGAGGCAATGGGAGCCGACTCTGTTGGAAACATCGATGGTGGCGTGGGAGGATGTGGCCCCGATTTGCCATACACGTGCATCCTTGTCAAGTTAGATAGCGAGGTCAAATTAGTGGTATGTCACTGACCTGTGAGTAAAGCCGTGCGGTCAGACAAATGGACAGCAGGAAAGCTCACAAGTCGTCGGGACACGGAGTCGGGTAACTTAAGTAGTATGGAACAGAAATGCCGGCACGGCACGAAAATGAAAATGAGATCCAGGTACGGGGTCATCGGACCGACATGAGAACGGTGGGCGCCACAAACTGTCAATTGTAACACTACAAACGGGGGGGAGGTTGACTATGTATTGACACAGAAATTGGTCTCCTTCTCCATCAAAGAGGAGGCGGCCAGCAAGTCAAACTACCACTCGAGCCCACTGTGGCGTAGGCGGTTGATCCCACCATGTTTGGGTGACATTTTCCATCTTGAACTGATTCGGTTCCGTTGTGCCACTGGTTTCCACCTCTTAGTAAGCAACTTTGTCGCAGGCAGATTACATCCACGTCCAGTGAAAGGCAGAGGTTTCCCGAGATTCCACTTCGAGAAGTTTGTTCAAGGTGACTGCCACACCTTTACTACGCGAAGTGAATGTATGATATTAGCCTGGGAGAGTTGGGCGTTATAAAGGATGAAATCAATTACTTAGTATGATGTAGTCCAAAGTTATCGGTGATATCAATATTCTTAGCATATGTGTTCTGATGTATGTGTCTTTGAGGGTGAACTCTGTATGGGATCACGTAGTGTATACATAGTCCAGTCGCGAAAGGCGGGGACGTAGCCTGCTCTCGGTCTCAGGTGCGAAGTAGTTCTTCTTCCGAGTATCGACGCCTTCCGACGCTGATAGTCCCATCTGGTTGTGATTACTTGAGTCGTGGACGATCATGTTAGTAACTAGTTGGTGACACAGTACATCAACAATCAATCAACCCATAGCATGGACTCGTTGACCCCTCGTTGACCCCGCTGGAGGGCCCTGCCAGTGGGAGGGTGGTGTACTACATTATAGAATGACGTTGATACTAGATCGTTGACAGTAGACATCTATAGCAGGGTCAGGCTGTCAGTGTAACTTATAAGTACATATACTTAACTGTGTAAGAGAGATGATGATTGATTAGTATGACGGTGTTCCTCGGTCCATGCGCCGGAGAAGTTGGTTTCATACATACTTGTACATACTTACAGAGTGTCAAACAGTGAATGTCATGACTCGATATCAGGTTTCGCATCGGCGGAAGGTCGCGACTGCGACAAATTGAAGTTGCGGTCCGTATCGTCGTCAATTTCATAATCAGTGGTCACCGTTACCTTTGGACGTCTTCAGCCAGCGGCAATCAGCATTATACGACAAACGCTTACCTGGAGCTCATGCGTCTCCCGAAACGGCTGGGAAGGGCCTCTCCTGATCAAAGCCTTGACGATGGAACTCGCCTTGCTGTGTTTCCCGGGACCGGAGCTTTGCAAAGTAGGGACATCCTCAAACTGCGCTTCGATAGGCGACAACGATTGAATGGCCACCGAAGTCGCGTTGGGCGGCAGATAGTCGTACGCGCCGTTCCTCGAGTCCTCGTTGGTGAGCGCAGTCTTCGATGATGAGGGTAGTCCCTTGTGGTTTATGAGGTTTGTTGCCAGCCTACCGCCGATTGCTTCGCGCCCGTTAGCGGCAATTTCGCGCTCAGAGGTGGCTATACCACCTCCTGTGGTCCTGCTGCCAGACGAGGTGACCCAGAAAAGAGCCAACGCGTTCGCAATCACCTGAAGATAGCTCAGCTTTCATGCGTCATTGAAAACAAGGAGGTTATTACATCCGCGCCACAGCTTCCGAGGCAGACCCAGCCTAACTGGCGACCTTTCATGACAGTCAGGATAGCCATGTTGATAGCGGACGTTGTGAGCGCCACAAGTGAAGCACTGTAAACACGGTTGGAAATCGCCGCTGTAAATCAAAAGACGTTGACTCACATCAAGGTCTTGAGGGCGACACGCTTGACTCGGGAATTGTTGAACTTGGAGCGTACGAGTGGCCAAAGGAAAAGACTGGTCAGGAACACGTTGATATACCTAGACAACGCGAGTGGTTAGGTTACGAGTGGATGACAGAACACACGTACAAATCATAGCCCAAAAGAAGGATAGACGAGAAGGGCTTCAGCCCGATGACACAAAGATTGTCGCTTTCGCGAAGGAAAGTGACTTTTCCTATCAAAGTTGTTTTGAGAGGTAATGATACGAAGTGATTACCATGATACATACCGATGATCATTGCCACGACGACTACCAAGTAAAGGGCTACTGTGGCTGCGCATAGGATGAAGACTTTGGATTGCAGTCGTCGCGAACCGGCAATCGGAGACCAGACCAGGTGAACTTTCTCGACTAACGAAATCTCAGATGGTAATTCAAAATGAGACGCTCGGGCAGCGACACTCACTGAGGAAGCAGTAGATCAAGATTTTGGAGGTAGCGTAGAAAAAGACGCAAAAGTAAATTGCTACAGCGCACGTAGTTTCGTGCGATTCCAGTCCAAACCCAAACGTGATGATTCCACCTGAATTCTTGAGTAAGCACCAGGTATAGGAAACGAAAGCAGATGCACGCACTGGAGAATAGAAAGGCCCAGGAGTCGAAGAAGGTGAGGAGGATGCACAAGCGCGGCCAAGGTATTTGCTTCAAGGCCAACCAGGTTGTTATGTCCTCAGACGCAAGCCTCCGGGACACGCAGTGTGAAAGAATAGATACACCTACCTCGACATGCATCAGCAATACAAGCTGCTGGCGGGCATGTACTTACCTGAAAGATAGATAATGGAACTGAGGACCTGCATTCCAGTCGAGGGGAAAACAAGCGAAGGCATGTCAACGAATCGATGCCGATGGGGAACCTGGAGAGAGGAGAGAGGAAAGAGGAAGTACTAGGGTTCAGACATTTATACTCACGATGTAATTGCTCCTAACACAAGGAACGTACACAGGATAAACCCCTGACTCATGGCTAGAACGATGCAGGAAGGCCTTCTTGTCACGCATAGATCATGCGTAGATGCAGGTACCAGTACTTGCTAGTCTAGCGATCTTGACAGGACCCTGGATAACCGTCGCAGCCTGAGAACCGCCCTGAACCGCCGTGCGGTAACATTTCCGACATTTAAAAGTAAGGAGGCATCTAGCAAGCAGGACTTGATCAAAAAAGTCAACATATATATCAGGGCGCTTGAGAGACTCAGACCTTTGAGGCTTCTCTGGTTTGGCAAGACCACCTTTGTACGGCTATGTGAAGCTGGTTGGCAGATGGAATGAGCGAGTTAGATCATCGGCTTGACGATGGACATAGAGGGGCTTGACTAGTCCTGTAAGAGACCCAACCAACATGATCCGCATGGAAGATCGTTACCTCGTCGACCAACTTGGCTTGGGTTAGAAGTGAGTTGCTGAGTGAGTGCATGATCTGGTGAATCAAGCGACTGAGGTAAGTCATAACATACCTTGCCCACGAATGAGTGTATCTGTTGGGAGTAATTAGAAGAGGCATCGTCAATGAACATCTGACGAACCAGTCAACGACTTCAATCGATGAAGCTTAACGATGCCTGACAGGGGTAAGTGACACATACTGTCGCGCCTCGAAAGTCTTCGCAGTCTTTAATTTGTAGACTGTTCATTTAGGTCCGAGCCTCGAAGTCAGTCACGCTCGGAGAGCGTCTGTCAGGGCATTCAAATATCAATCGGAGCCTCCAGACGCATCCCTGAAATACATATCTTGCATTTTGGATCACCTTGACGAAGTCATCGTGAGCATTGAGCTGAAAGACCAAGCTCAACTTGCTGTACTTATATCAAATCGGCAATTTTTCTTACGAGTCCTAGGGGTTTGATCGAGCGCCACTGTACAATAGTGAGTGCTTGTAGAAAGTCAGCTGGTACCAAGCATACGGCACACGTAGGGATTATTCGTGTGAGGCAAAATGAGCCTATTTGAGCAGCGCTGTATCGGGCCTGACGCTCAAGCATCTGCGAACGAGCTTAGCACGGACGTCGGAGAGGAGATACAATTCGCACCTTTCCATTCAAAACAGTTCTGGCAGCTATTAGTATGTTTACAATACCGTATTGGTCTACACTCGACGATGTACATAGATACGGAACAAAGCTACATGAAGTCGTCGGCGTTGCTACCAAAGTCATCCAGCGCCTCCTCGTACACACTGGTGTCGACTCTGGAAGAGGCCGCCATCAATATGCATCAACGCGAATAGAAACAAAGTGGCGTACCTGCTTGCCACCTTGGCAGCACCCAAGGCTGGCTTCAAGGCGGACTTGGGCTTCTTCTTGCCGCTTGCCTTGTCGCGCTGCTCCTTCTGTTTCTCGTTTGCAAGAGTAGTCAGTCCACTCGCCGCCTTGCGCACTTCGACATCCTTCAATGGCATTGCCAGCTCGCGGACATGATGTTCAACAAACGAGGCATAGAGAGGCTTGTTCTGATGGCGCTTGACGATGAATTGGATTATACGGTCAGAGAGCTGTATGAAGTCATCTTTTGTTCGAGGCTGGAAGGAGATCAGCGCGTCGAGATCTTTATTCGACGTTCCTACAGCGCCGCAGTGTTCAGATCATGGCCGATATCAAACGACAGCCAGCGTACCTCCCAGCGCAGCGGCGCCGAACAGTTCGGCCGCGTTGCTCAGATCGGCGTTGAGTTCCATCTCCTTGTCCCGGCGGGCCTTCTCCCGAGGGTCAAGGACAGCATCAGAGTCGTATTCGTCGTCGTCGTCGTCGTCTTGCTGTTTTCTGGCTGCTTTAGCCGCCTCTTTCTCGGCGATCTTGGCCTTGAGGGTACCCTTTTTCTTGGGCGGCGCAGCTGTGACTGCCGGCGCGGGCTTTTTCTCCTCCTCCTCGTCGGACGACGCCTCCCAATCGCTCTACGGGAACGTCGGCCGATGGCCAAGATGGTAGGCTAGCTGACGCACCACCGGTCCATCTTCTTCCTCATCTTCTCCCTCCCATCGTCCCTTTGCTGGTTTCTTTGGGATCGGAGCCTTTGATGGCGCAGATTGTGCTGGCGTGTCGCCATCGGAAGCCTCTAGTGGTTGATGAGCAGAATGAGAGAAGGAAAGAGGCAAAGCGCAGTGTGTTACCCCAGTCAGACATGTCGGATAAGGCGAAATCAAGCAAGAAAGCAAAGAAGGATATGAAACGCGGTGACTGGCAACTGTAAAGAAAGAAACTTGCCAGATGGCTTAGCGGTCGAGCGCATCAACCCCGAGTTCAAGCCAGATCCAGTGCAAGTGCTTTGCCTCCTACTTACCACCCGCCGACACCATGAACCTCAATCTGCCTGCCGTCGCCAACCTCCTCGGCGTGAATCCTCTCATGACACCCGAGCAGGCGCAGGCTGTCCGGTCTCTGCTGGACTTGGAGCAACACGTCCTCGCCAGCTTGAACGCTGAAATCCAAGAGGCGTCAGCCCTCCTGGAGAAACTCACTCGAGACCGGGATGCCCTCCAGGAAACACTGGTCAGCCGGCCAGGTGCGCAGACGACGGCTTTGCGGACTTTCATTCAGGAGCAGGAGCTGCAGTTGGCTCAACTTCAGGATGCCCAAAGCGCAACTAAAGTCCACCTGGCGCATCTACATCGCGAACGAGACGCGAACGCGAGTCGAGCAGACCTGAATGATGAGATACAGAGAGTCACCACGCAGCTGGACACACAGGCACGGCAGATAGGCGAGGTGCGCTTGCTGCTGGATTCGCACCTCAACATCCTCTCCCCCATCCGACGCATCCCCCTGGAGATGTTATCAGAGATATTCAGGTGGTCCATCCCCAACGATGACTACGTTGTTCCCAGAAGACGTCAGGCTCCTCTATCTCTCACAGCAGTCTGCAGTGATTGGCGGAGGCTTGCGCTCAATTCCCCATACTTGTGGTCATCTCTCTCTGTTGTGTTGACGCGCGATGCATGTCGCCCTGCCCCAACACTCGTCGAAGCATGGCTTCGGAGATCAGCCAATACCCTGTTGTCATTTTCAATTCTGGAAAACATCCAGGTTGAAGAAGTCCTCGCGCACGAAATGTCCGTAATCACATGTAGAGACATCATGTCCTATTTTTCCCCGCACTACACTCGCTGGAAGCGCGTCAAAATTCAATACACTGATTGGAGGATGCCCTCTGGTCTGGGAATCATACCACCCCGGACTAAACTCCCTTCGCTCAAAGTGTTGAATCTCCACCGCGAGTACTGGGTCACCGCGGAGACCCAAGAACTGTGCGGGGTCCTCGCAGCACCCGACTTGCGCGACTTTACGTGGTACAGCCGTAGTGCGCCAATCAATCCTTTGTCTATGATCCCTCCTTCTCAGCTTACGCGCTTGCAAATGTCCCGCCCGGTGACAAACGACGCCTATTTTGACATCATCACCCGATATCCCCTGCTACAATTCCTAGACGTCTACGTTCAACTGGTGGGAAGAGCATCGGAAGATCCCTCCGTCACACTCAATAACCCGACCATCTGTCTTCCCGACTTGACAGAATTCTCCCTGACCGTGGACACTTCAATATCCAGCTTATTCAGTCGCATCGTTGCCCCCTCTCTAGAAATACTCCGAATCAATCGGTTGGACGAATACCTCCTCGTCGACCCCCGAGCTCAGATCGTTTTTTGGGACCGAGACGAAATGAGTCTCTTCCTTGAGCGATCAAGGTGCGAGCTGAAGACGTTCGAAGTGAGAGACGGAGAGCTATCAGACAAAGAGCTCGTCCACTTCCTCGAGAGGTGCAGTTCTTCACTCCGGAATCTCATGATCTCGAGCGAGAGGTCACAGCGGCATACCGTCACCGATTTGGTCCTCCAGGCCCTCATGCCCGTCGAGGATGCGGCGTACCTTTGCCCGCATTTGGTGTTCTTGAAGTTGTGGAGATGTGTATCCTCCACTGACGGGATGCTTGCAGCTATGATCTCTGGTAGATGGGCGCTACGCTCTGAGGGCAACGAGGCGAGACTCCTGCGGGTGGCGATTGTGCTTTTGAGCGATGAAAGTCTCCATCCGGTGGATGTAGACCGTTTGAAGGAGCTGCACCGACGGCGGTCTGGTATCACCCTTGTTCGACGATGATTGAATCAGGAGTTTCATTATTGATCAGAAAGTAGGGACTCGGAATCCCACGCAGAAGGGTACGCCACCTTCTGCTCAAATGTCGCAGCTCAATGACAAACCCGGAAAGGCCGTTGCACACTGAGATTGTGGCTGTGATGTGATGAGGGAGAGTAAGCGGGGCAAGCAAGAAGATCGAACAGTTGACTTTGTTATTGCAGTCAAGGTGAATCACGCACACGCCCAGAATCTGTCGTCAGGCCTGGTCACCTACTCAGAATCGGAGGATTTCGGGAACGAGAAGCTTGTCAGTTGTCATTCCTTTGGACAGATGCCTTTTGCTTGCTCCGCTGCCATCCGACTCATCCAGACTGGGTCCCGACGTCTCGTCCATGCATGCAGCGGGCGGACGGGCGGGCGTCCCCTGCCCTACCATCTCACGAGACGCTATGGCTTGTTCGATAAGCATCTCAATCCGGAAGTGGGTTGTTCGAAGAGAAGATGCTTCCGAATACAAAAGCACACTTACCGGTCAATTATACTCCTCCAGTTTGTCATGTGCGATAGTAGTGCTTTCTCCGTCACACTAGATTCTTTTGTAGTTCTGGGTTAACTATCTTTCAATATCTATTCAAGTCTGACTGGGAAGACCAGTTTTGCGCAGGGCAATGATGTTGACAGTGGTCATCTCTTTGACACTTATTTGCAAGGAAATCAAGTCAAGGAGGCAGCGATGCGTACATCAAAGCGACATTGATCGCTTGATACAACATAATATCGTCGATATCCTTCTTATATGGAATGTTCTTCGTACAAGCTTCGAACACAGTCTGGTCTAACTTGATGTCGAGGCTTGCCCAAGTCTACATGCGTCTTATTCCTATCTGAAGCGGTAAAAAGTTTAAAATTAGCCTGGCAGTGCGCAGGTCATGAGAACCATACAGTAGCCTAACAGAAAAGGTATTTGCGGTTTCAAGTTGAATGGATAGCCGACGGTCAGTTCGGGAGCACTGAAAAGGTCATGTTGGAAGACACATCCAAGACTGAGGGTCCTGACTCCCTCAGACCGCGATGATGCAAATGAGGCACCAAAGTTCGAGACGGATGGAGCCTCCACAGAGAGGTGCTGGTGGTGTTCTCATCAAACCACCAAGTCCTCAATCTCTGAGGTCACAGCTCTCAATCCCTTTCACCGACGCTTTGGAAATTCGAGCAAATCCTCATGGCAGGATGTTTGCCAACTCGACGGGTGGTGGCGGCCGCGTGGGAAGCGGTGAGTTTGACCTAGCGAGGGCCAGGTCGTAGCTGCTATCCGAGTGGCTTGTCACCAAGATCTCATGACAAACTACAAACAATGGTCATCGCGCCGGAAGCAGCATTGCGAGCTCGGCTCAAACCACACGCCCAGTGGTTCGGATTTGTAGACCAATGCGCCTATCATGACTATCGCCGCGATGCTATCCGAATGTCTCTGTGAATGCCAAATTGTCATTTCCTCTCACTTCCTCACGAGATTGCAGGCGAGGCATGAACACTTCCATCCTGTCGATAAAAGATGACCGAACAGGAGTCATGGAACCTGGAAGGCGGACAAACCTCTCGCTCTGCACCGCGCTTGTAATTGCAGAGGAAGCCCAGCACATCACCACCTCCGAATGAATCTGTTTGTATGCGGCACGAACTGAAATGAGGATAAACATCCGACCTCAGTTTCGCATAAGGCGCACATCACATATATGGCATGTGTTCCTGGATGCCAGTAAGGTGTAATCAGAGAACGTGGCGCATTTATATTGCAGATCGGTCATCCTGTAATATTGTCAGCTCTCTCTATTCTGTTCTTGCGCGAGCTCACCTTCATCATTAGAATGTCACTCTGCATCCAGCTATGTCATCCCTGTTGAGGAAAGGCCATCCTGGTTCGTCGGAAATCCGGGAGATAATGATTCGAGTCTGCCAAGTATTATGACGCAAGTATGAAGTCATAGATGTCGTTGCCGACTTTTCTGCAGACGAATATCAGGTCAGAAAGTCATATTCACGTTGAGTGATGGACAGAGATCCCCGGGGGAGTCTACGTCGGTGGACCGTTGGTGTATTGGGTCGGGATCCCGATTTTCGCTGGCCGGTTCCCACACAGATACGTATTGGAACCAGCGGCAAGACAATCGCGCGGCGCGCACTGCTGGGAATGGCTTCTCCAGAGGAGCGACGCCGACGAAGCGATACTGTTTCCGCTGCTGATTGCAGAGATATGCGGATATTGGATGCAACACGAGGGACAATTTTGAGAGGAAGGAGTCGTCATGATGCAGTTGAGGTGCTTGGCCCACCTCGCCAGGCAAGGCCCAAATCAGGCCCAAATGGAGGAGGAACAAGCATCTCAGAAGGATACTGCTGGCCGTCTGCCTTGCGTTCCCAGATCGGATGGACGCTGCGAACCAACTGCCAACTGTCTGCGTCCCCGGACGAAATGCATGGTCCTACTCTGAATCTTTGCGCATGAACGAGCTGTAGCCTTGACAAACGACCTACCTGTCGACATGCGTAGATCATCTGCCTTGAGCGCCTGGCACAATGCGCCACCATTCAACGCCCAGCGTTCAGCAGCGGGAGTGGCCAATTCGCTGGTAAGTATTCGTTTGCTAGTGATTTATACTGGCCGGCTTTGGCCTAAGTGGCTCTTCCGGCCAAAGCCGGCGGACATGGCTGGACCTGGTTTAGCTCTGGCTTGAGCCGCCGCCTGGGCGGGATGCGGCGAAGCGGTAGTGAGATAGCTCACTATCAGTCTGCACACCATATGTGGCACAGATTTTGAAATGTGAGTTCACGTAGTGAGCAACTGAACACCACGCACGAGGCTATCAAGCAGCCTATTGCGAGTCGCTGGCGCATGGAGGGGATGAAGGAGCGGGCTGCAGGAGAACCCTGGTGAGGTGTTCCCGTCCCTTCTGGATAATACTAGACTTCTCACTGTGCAGTCAGAAGTCACGGCTCGCTGGCTGGCTGGCCGCAGTTCGCAGAATTCAAGGTGGACGATCGTACTTGTCAAGCCGTCGCTAAACCTGTCTCTGGCCCGACAATGCTGGCTCACGGCGAGCCTGGCCTGGGGCCAAAGCCAGTTTCACCTCATAGTATGCAAGGAGCCCGCGTCCTCTCTCGTTACCTGCAACAAAAGTTGGGTGCAGGACCGTCGTAAGGCGCTCAGTAGCCAGCGATGGCGTTTGAGGAGTTACACAGAAATACATCGTTTCTGTAGAGGTGGTACGCAACAACCCCACAGTGAGTCTGCGGTTCTGCGTGTGCTATATTTCAATGGTTACAGGCAAGCGACGCAAATCGCTCAAAGCAGCGGATGCTCACGCGGAATTTAACCTCTTTCCAAGAACTGCTCTCGACCCTTTGACACCTTCAAGTTTTGCTTGTACTTGTAAATGTAAGAACGGAAAGGCACTCTGTAGGTTGGACAAAACTATCGGTGTCTAGTTCTTTCTTTGCGAGCGTGACACCTTGGCTTCATCGGCTCGCCATAATAACTTCCAATCATATCGTCCGTGACCTTCACCAGTGCCCTTAACGGGACGAGTCCGTCCAACGGTATAAAGACCGGCTCGTGGGCATTCAGCCTTGCCTTTCACCCTCACCATGTCACTCCCGCCACCCAAAATGAATTATGGTACGTATGTTCTCCAAATTTCTTCGAGGCAACTCGAGCTAGAGGGAAGTAGCGAGGCTCGGAAACTCTGGCTTAAGGGTCTCCAGAATCATTCTGGGGTGTGCGATGTACGGTTCTTCCGAATGGTATGACTGGGTCATGAACGAGGACCAGTCCGTCCAGGCCATCAAGGAGGCGTAAGTCTACTTTCCATAGTAAAGGTTTCTCGATTTGAGTATGCCCTCGCTCAGATACGATCTTGGAGTTAATGCGTTTGACACGGCCAATGTGCGCCACCTTCTCGTTCTCTAGCATGTTGTTTCACATCTGCACCAGGTATATTCCGATGGACAGTCCGAGATCTGCCTCGGCAAAGCTATCAAGACACACAACATACCTCGCGCTTCCATCGTCGTCATGACCAAGGTACAATGATATTGCCTCGAGCTTGCTGTTCATTTCGCTCTGCTTTTTCATGCATCCTCACTTCGATCTGGCAGGTTCTCAACCCAATTCCTCGCAGTATGGATGCGCACCTACCTGGTGCCACCAGGATGGAGGCTGACCCTATGGGATTCGTCAATCAACACGGACTGACCCGCAAGGTATCCTGAATGTTTCGTTCCACCACCTGGTATCCGAGCATTGTTCTTCACAGCATATCTTCGACTCCGTCCGGGATAGTCTCGCCCGCCTGCAACTGGACTACGTCGACGTCTTACAATGCCATGGATTCGATGAGGACACGCCGATCGAGGAGACCGTGAGCGTTCTTGTTCAGACCCCTTGATCTGTTTCTGCTTACTGGTTGTAGATGAAAGCTCTCCACGATGTTGTTCATGCAGGCTTTGCGCGCTACATTGGTATGACCTATTGTACCACTCAGCGATGTGGGTCCTCACCGGCTTTCCGTTATCAACATCTCATCGTCCTGTTACAAAGTCAACGCGATGCAGAGTATGACTACGTTTGACACTCCTTCGTTCTGTGCTACTCACAGTTTTCATCGCGACAGGTTATGCCATCAGCGAGAAGTCAACGCCTTTCATTTCGATGCAGATTGACTACAATCTCCTCAAACGGGCTGAGGAGGAGGAGATGTTACCCGCTCTCATGGTCTGCTTCTCGTGATGTCACAGGAATACATTGTCAGATGTCCTTCTAGCATTCAGGCGTGGCAGCCTTGCCCTGGTCGCCGTTGGCGGGAGGCAGGCTAATCTCACCGGCAACTGCACGGCCAGAAGATGGGTATGTGATGACGACGAAGCTATCCTTCAGTCACTAATGTACTTTTTCACCAGTGAGAGCTCAGAGTGGCAGTCGTCGATCATCAAGCGGTAAAACCTCAGATTCTTTCCAGCAATTCACGGAGCTGACTGATTCAATCACAGGGCTGAGCAATTGGCCATAATCAAAGAGGTAAGTATGCCTCAGTTATGCATAGCGTGGACCCTCCAAAAACCCGGTAATTCAATCCATACCCTTGAAGTACGACGACCTGACTTTTGTATGCCGTATAGGAGTCGCGGCGATCGTCCTTCCTGTACCGTCTACACAGCATCTCATTGAAGCATGTGGTATGTTATGTAGGCCGATTCCCTTCATAATGAACTAAGTCGGGCCTAGACGCTTTTGACATTGACTTGAGCTCCAACGACAGTGACTTCCTGGAGGAGTTGTACCAGCCTCAGGTGTTGACTGCTCGAGAATCGACCCAAGCGATCTAGCATTCTTTGAGGATAAGGGTTCAACAAGGACAGGTATATTCGAAACAAAAGGCGATTGAAAAGGGTCTTCGTAATCTGTTTGTAATTGTACCGATGTGATCTTCCGTGAATAGTACGCGAATATGACAATTGAACTTTGTGCCAGCCTGAGTGTACTATCGTGCAACATGTGCATGCCAAGTATAAGCTCTTGTGACAAGAAATGACCGGGACCAGCTACTGTGATGTAGTGGCGCTCCGAGTTTATATCAACTGCAATCTTCGCAATACAGCAGCGGCAACGTCTGTGTGTGCACAAGGTTCGTCTCATGACACAGTTCGTATCCCCAGAACACTTCCGAAGGACGGTGCTCTTCCCAGTCACACGAAACCTTGAGTTCTAAAAAACTAAGCGAATGAGAGCTCATTCTCACTGACAGAGTCACGGTCCGAATCGCCTGCCTGAAGCTTGCCTTACCAGATTCCGAAGAAAGAGCGAACCATCCATCTACTCGATTTCATGCCTGTACCTCCATCGCACCGAAATTAGCGTCCTCCGAGTCGTCAATACAGACGGAAGACGTCTACTGCTGACATTGTCCAATGTCTCCAACGTGATGTTCACAGTGATTGACAGGGAATGTGTACGTCCACGCTGACTAGCTACGTTCAAAATAGAAGATGCAAGGTGATGCACGGCGCGATTCCAGCCAAAGATGCACGGAAGATGCACGCACTGAGAATCATGTTTGATGTCACGGCGTGATACTGTGCCTGGGAAGGTTATCTCTGCCACTACTTGACCTAGCTCTATATACTGGGGGAGTGTGGTGTGAGTGAGATGAAAATGTATTATAGTATCTATATGTATCTACTACTTTTGAAGCTTATTAACTTGTATCCACAATGTGTGGATAGGGCAAAGTGGCCTGCCAGTATCGAGCGCCACGGACATTCCGGATTTGGATTGTTGTGTCACAAATGGTCACAAGTTATGCAGCTGTGCATCTTCCGTGCATCTTTGGCTGGAATTGCGCCGTGCATTGCCTTGCATCTTCTATTTTGAACGTAGCTAGTAACTGATGCATGGGGCAAGTCGGTGGGAAATCACTGCCCTCTGAGATTGCAGCCTGAAAGCCTACGTACGTCAGCCATCCATTCTGTCTGAGTCGTTGTAAGTATCCACGGCGCTGGCCACGCTTGACGCTTGAGTGCTTGAGTTCCTGGGATTGCCTTGATCTGCCGATTTTGGTAAGTGTCACAGTCATTCTTGATCATGTAATAGCCAGGAGGTAGTACGCCACACTTGTCAAGGTTACCATTGCAGCCGCGCATCACATCCAGATCTCTGGCCCTGGGCGCTCCTTTGAGTCTAGTCTAAGTAATAGTAAGGCCTCGCGAGAGCTTACCTGATCTGATAGAGTGCTGTAACCGGATCGTTGCTGGACGTTGCTGGACGAGTCTAGTCATAGGCTAAAAACGTTACAATGTCTAGTGGGGTGGCCACATCGCGTCTCGGCTTTTCATCAAGAGGCCTTGAACTTTGAAGCTAGGAACAAAGCAAGAACTTCATGTTGGTGCTGGGCATCGTGAGAGTGTCAGATGTGTCAACAACTGACCTGTTTCAGACAGTTTCCGGTTGCGATTAGTTGTTCTGGAATTCGCGCAATGGGTTCGGGCAGCTGCTAGCTGGGCGCTGAGCGCTTAAGTGTTGGCGCTGGGCAGACAAAGAAGTGGACGCTTTGGTTGTGCTTATTTTCAAGAGATGGAGGTGCACTGCCACCACCACGCGCGTCATGTCAATGACATGGCTTCGAGCGTCAGGTTAGCTTGTTACTTCCAGTGTCCCGAAACCGTGAAATCCAGCCTGGTCGCCACGTCCGACAGCCCCGCCGCCTCGCTTCTATTCTGGCTCTCAGACCACCAAAGAAACTACTTGGCATTTTTAAGAGGAAAACTCGCCGAAACTCCATCGCCGTCGTCGACACTGCTCCACCTGCTCCGCTCCAGCAGTCATCGACCTTTGTCTCGTCGCGGGCCATGATTGCGGATCCGTCGCAGCACCCGCCGACAAAGGCCAATCTGAGGGCGTGGTGGAACCAATTCACGTTTGCCCAGCGCCTGAAGAAGGAGGCCGAGGCAAAAGGTGCGTACCCGCATCTGAGCTGGGCGCACCCTTGTGCTGACGCCATATGCCGCCGACAGCAGCCGAAGAGCATCCCGTGTTCGGTAAGCCTCTGCGGGAGAGCCTCAAGTACGCCTGCGTCCAGATATCGACCGCAGACGCCAAGGGCGAACTATATGTGTGGGGCTATATACCAGTGGTCGTAGCAAAGTGGTCCGTTGCCCCACTCCACTCTCAGGCGCATTGCCCTTACCCATCCCTTCAGCGGCCTTTACCTCAAAGAAAATGGTCGGCGCTCCCTTTTGCCGTCCGCCTGCCCGGCCCTCATCACCTTTGTCTGTAGCAACCGAAGTGCCTGGTACATTTCGGGTCAACGGATCCAACAAGCGGATGCGGGAATTGCAGGCCGTATTCGAAACACCCCCGCGGGTATGCAACGTCCTCATTTCCGTGGCCCCATCTCACTTGACGCCACATCAGTACGGCAAATCGTTAGACTGGAAGGACGTCCAATATACCCCACATGATGTTGCCAGCGTCTTTCGGAGATATCTCACGCAAATGCCTGTTGGTCCCTCGTTCATTGATCACCACTCCTTTTGACCCATCCACCAGGAGCCAGTGATACCCTACGATATGTACCATGACGTAAGTTCATCCTTTTGATGGATCCTTTTCGCTGCTCACTCCGTCGCGACCAGTTTCGGGACGCCCTAGGTATCGCTTCGCATTGCCTGGGTGCCTCCAACCTAACACCTATTGCAGCCAAGGAGCCATACAATCAAGATGAAATCATTGCCACTTACAAGCGGCTCATCCGGAGTATGCCACGACCCAACCAATACCTCTTGCTCTATGTCCTCGATCTATTATCAGTTTTCTCTCGCAAATCTAACATCAACTTAATGAACGCGACGAGCATGTCCACTCTATTCATGATGCCGCACTCTTGTTCTGACCCTCGTTTAGATCTTGCCGTTATATTCCGTCCGGGACTGATCTCACACCCTGAACATGAAATGTCTCCGAAAGAACACTCGCTAAGTCAGCGTGTGCTCGAGTTCCTCATCGCGCAACAGGACTGGTTTATGCTCGACATCCCTCCCCCTGCGCCTGGCGAAATCCCTCCCAATGCTCCTGCGCCAGAGCATCCTGCTTCTGAGTCAGAAAACGAAGGATCTCGAAGGGTGACGCGCCGGAGAACGACTATCGACCGTGGTACGCCCGACTGAATAGCCGATATTTATTCTATTTATCGCGCCTTTCTAGCGAAACACGGTGTGTTAGCTGAAAACGTTAACCTTTTACCTGTTTCGGAGTCGCAGGAGGGTGCAAGTGTCACACGAAGCCGGACGTTACCTTCTGGTCAACGAAGAGGGCAGCCGCCAGTCCGAGTTCTACGCAAGCAGAGACAACGGTCTCCGTCACGGTCCTCTCATACTCCACATTCACGAAGTGGAACCCAAGATGAGAGCTCATAGGCTCGTAGAGCCTTTGCTTTCTGCCCATACCCTCTACAACTCACATTCCCTTCCTTTGGTGCACATCTGGATTCGGGCCATGGACACGATCTTTCTATGTCGTCGCGTACATGTAGTTTTCTGCCAACGGACCTAATCTATTAATATCGCTGTATGTATATTAACGCTGCTTGTTTGTTCACGAATCGCAGATGCCATAACACAGTCAAAATTAGCATCCGCAGCAGCTTTCGAAGGAACTGGGCGTTTGTGCGTCTCAGCGCAACACATCAAACATCACTCTCACTTCACTCTTACTCCCACCAACCTCACACTCATTTTCCTTACTCATGTCGCGGCCATACAGGGACAATAGCCCTGCCCACTCGAATGCCGACCTTCAAGACTACTTTGACACTGTACCTGTGCGTAGCGTTATTCCTGCATCAGGACTTGATTGAGCTTTTCTTTCCTTCTTGCAGCCAGCGCATCGTATCTCCTCTGTCAATGTCAACTCCTCCTCCTACAACGACATTCCTATGCACCAACCTGCACCACGGATGTATGGATCGAGTCCCGCAGCGCTGAACTCATCGACGCAAATGAACACTTTCTTTCCCGAGCAGGAGCGAGACTTTCCGGACCTGCAGCCCATTACACAAAACGACAAGTGGATGGAGAAGGGCCCTTCGGGGGGCGGCGGAAAAAAGGTGAAGTGGCTGGTGAGTGTTCGGTAAGTACTGCGATCATTTCCATCTTGACAGGCGACATGTCTAGGCCGCTGGTGTCGGTCTACTGATATTGGTTGCTGTCGGTGTCGCACTGGGCGTTGCACTGTCCAAAAAGAAGAGCTCGTCATCCTCTTCCGACGCGTCGTCCTCTGGCAACTCTTCCTCCGACCCCAGCGTCTTCACCAAAGACGAGAACCTCCATGCGTCATTCTATGGGATCGCATATACACCTATTGGCTCTCAGTACCCTGACTGCGGTAACACGCTTGGTATGGCTTCTGCCTTAAAGACTATCGATATGCGTGACTAATTAGCTGTAAAGAGGGAGTCATCAAAGATATCCAAATAATGTCTCAACTCACCACTGTATGCGCCCCTTGTGTTGCAAGTCTCGCGCGCGCCTCATCTCATTCATCCAGCGCGTGCGACTATATGGTGCTGACTGCAACCAATCGGCTCTCGTTGTATGTTTATATCCCGACTTTTGAGGGTGATATTCACGACGTCACAGTTGGACGCTATTCAACAGACCAAGGTCAACATGACAGTCTATATTGCCAACTACCCCATCTCCACGGACGACAATGCGGCGTACGACCGGCAGCGCGATGAGCTCAAGGCTGCGCTTGAGACCTACGGAACAGACCACGTTTCCGGGATGACCGTCGGTAATGAATACATTCTCGAGTGAGGTTCTCGATGTGTCCTGATTCCACCAGTTCCTCACGAGTTTGGCGTTCAGCTACCTAGATGACAACGACGCTACCGACCCCAACGGCGCTGTGGGAGACGCAGGTGCCAAACTGCTCATCGCGAATATCAACGATACAAAGTCTATGCTGAGCGCCGGGGGCTGGGATATACCTGTCGGTAACGCTGACGCGGGGAGTTACTTCAACGATCTCGTCATGCAACAGATCGCCTACGGCGTATGTTTTTTTGTCTTCCTACTCGGCGGAGTGTGTGGCTGACTCTCACGTTAGATGGCGAACGTGCATCCGTGGTTCGCCAACGTAAGTATCGACGAGGCTGCCGGCTGGACGTGGCAATTCTTTCAGGAGAACGACGTAGAACTCGCAGCAACCTTCTCAAATAAGCCCACCATGTCTATCGCAGAGACCGGTGCGTATCTGTCAGTTTGGCCGATATGCAGTTCTTGACTGTCTGTAATGATCTAGGATGGCCAACGGTGAGCCTTCTTGAACTCGAAGATTCGGCCCATCTAATTCACGGTGTCTAGAAATCTTCCGACGAGAGCAATGCGAGCAATGGTCCTTCAATAGCCTCTGTAGGGAATCTCAATGTTTGTCTTTGCGCTCCCTCATGTCGGAACGATTCGATGCTCATACAACGACAGACCTTCCTTGACACATTCATCTGCCAGGCGAATGCAAACGGCACCGAATACTTTTTCTTTGAGGTAAGATGCCATGTAATTCGCGGTTGCACTTGGAGGCTTATATTTTCCTTGTTCAGTTCTACGATGAAAAGTGGAAGGCGCGTCTACATGCCGTAAGAAACAGAAAACCATGTCTAACCCAAATCTGTAGGACGAACAATTTGGCGGTGTTGAGGGCTGGTGGGGACTGTTTAACGCGAAGTATGTCTGTCCCTTACGCGTACACAAATCGTTGCTCACAGTGACATCTCCAGCTTGACTTTGAAGGATGGCCTCACTATTCCTGACTGTGTTCTGTCATGAACAACTTTCGCACTATTGGATTTTGAGATCGTAGGACTCTTGCTATCGTTGTTGTTGTTACCTATCTATCACGGACACACGTCTTCTTAATAGCGCTTGTTACATCGAACAAAAGATGGTGCCAGAATCGTATTTACAGCTAACCAGACTACACCACCGACTCGATTTGGTCTCGAAATCAGGTAGGAAAGCCGAGATCTGCAAAGAGAGCCAGAAATATGTCGAGATACGCTGGCAACCTGAATAAAACATCAAAAACTCAAATCGATCTGAGGTCTTCTGACCGTCACCTTCGAGAAAGGTTGGTCGCTGACCTCGAATACGGATGCGAACCTACATGGCCTGGCCCAGAGCTTGCAACACGATGTTACCAAAAGATGATAATTAGAGCGCGATGATACTGGGAGCATCACATCATTAGGCCAGTTCTGGGCTTCATTTCACTCCATTGAATCTGTTCGGGACCATCCACATATGATTGTACGCCACAAGCTTAGATAGATATATACAATGAAGTATGTAGTGAATTATACGAGAGCAGAATAGGGTATGCGAAAGAATGTGCTGAAAATGTATTCTGACTATTGTCCAATCCGAAGCAGTTAGACGGTGGGCACACTGCTGTCCGCCGCACCTTGGGGAGCCGCACGCTTCTTTCTCGTCTTCCGAACAGCAGGGGGGGCACTGGCATCGATGCCAACTGGTGCCTCACCGTAAATCTCCCGGTCCTTCAACAAGACCTTCTGGAAGAAGCTGTATCACAATGAGTGCGTGTTCATGCCAATATCAAAGGAACCCGCACCTGCCCAGCATGGCTGCATCGCCGTTGTATCTCTTCCGCCGAAACTCAAGTTGGTCATCGACGTCACCCCAGTATTTGTCGCTTGAGCCGTTTGTGGCCATGACATGGCGCTATAGCAAACTCATCAGATAACTGTGTACGGTCATTTGTGCAGTCCCATACCAAGAAGGCGACACGTCCTAGCAATACGATGTCTATCTTAACGACAGATTTCTTATAGATGCCGGCCAGTTTGTTGCAGAGAGCGGCAATGCCCATAGACTTCGGACGACGTTGAGAGGCAGACGGTGAGACCGGCTGTGTCGTTGGTGGCTCTTCTGGTACATTTCCGAGTGATCTCTTGAGCTACAAACCATCAGAGATTGACCGCCCGGCAGAGAAGGAACCTTACAATGTTCTTCATTTCGTAACGACGCGTCGTGAGCACATCACGCATCTTGGTCTCAATGACGGCAAACTTGACCGTGTCATTCAAGAGCTCATTGGTGATCATGCCGGGACGAGCTTTCAGGTTATCCTATCAGAGACGCTGGGGATCAGATACAGAATGATTGAGATGGATGGCGTACCGTAACTTGCTTCATTGGGCCATCCTCTCCCTTCAAGTATGCCGGAAGGTAACCGTCAAGCAAAACTTGAAGCGCCTCACGGTCGATGGCAGACTCGAGGATTCTTGTTAGTTCGAAGCTGGACGGCACATCATGAACTCGGACGTACTGCCAATGACTTGGGAATTATGTATAGTACTTCCGGGGATGCCTGTTGGCTCTGGAAGGCAATGACACTGAGCAGGCCACCAAAGATCTTGATATTCTGCTCAAACATGGGCAGCTGGAGGAGGTTATGATGGCGGATCCAGAAAGAAGTTACGGTTGACTCACCTTGCTGAACTTCTCCAGCTCGCTCTTGTTGGACTTCTTGAGCTTGAACTCTCGCTCGACTGTGTCGAGGAACTCGGTCATGGAATGGGCTGGTCGTTTTCCGAGCACAACCTGGCCCGTGGAAGACGAGGCGGCAAGAAGGCTGGGATCGTACACCTGTGCGGCATTACCAGCTTGTTCTCCGGTGCTGTTTCCTGCAGCGCATGTGTCTGAGTCATCCTCCTCGTCTTCAGAGCTGCTGTCTTGCGAGTCCTTGTCGTCGACCGGGTCGAATGGGTCAAATGTGCCATTCCCAAGCTCACCAGGGTGAGCTGGGTCAAAAGGGCCTCCTCCAATGTTGAGACCGCTATTGGGAGGGGGCAGAGAAGGGTCAAACTCATCGAAACCTGGAGTGGACATAATGAGTGACTGGAAATGGAGTGAGGGTAAGACAAGACCTGGGCAAACAAGGCGGAGCAAAAATTGATAGCGTGTCTCGCATCACGTGGATTTCCTGCCATTTCCCAGTCTGACGCGCTCAAGAATGCCTGCTCAACGGAAAAATACTGACCGTCAGTCAGCGTTCATTCTCAAACCGATTAGCACTGACTCTTGTTGACCTAGTTTTTGTTGACCGCGGTGACGGCCAACTGTGTTGTCTTGCTTGCACTTTCCACTTCAGGGGACGCGAGAAACTCTTGAAGAAAAGCTCGAAGTCTGGTCATATTGCGAATACCTCAGTACACAAGACTGCCGTCATTGCATATAGAGCGCACCTGGAGTCTGAAAGTCTTGCAGCGCGAATTGAAGAGAACGAACAGCTCTCTACCCATGCAGTACATCTCTCGCATCCGATGCACCTTGACTGGCAGCCACCTCCCGCGATACCAGATGAGGACGATGATCCATTTGACGACATGATCCAGGACGCACACGGTGCATTTTACGATATGCGTGGACATCAGATCCCATTTGCACGTTATGAAGAGGATCTGGAGAAAGAACGTGAGATGCGCATGAACGAGGAGATAGATCGACTTCCGTACATCAACCAACCTGAGATCTTCGGCAAATCTACGTCGCCACTGGCAGATGAGGATGCTACCATGACGAGTATGGCAGTTCGAATGTCCATCCTTGGTATGTGCTTTCTTGCCGTTGTGTGAGCGAGCTGATCAGCCGGTGTCTACGAGCAGGAATCACCGACGACGACGATGATGGTCAGGATGAAGGTGACGAAGCATTGCCGGCAGTGATTACGGATGACACGGGTGACTATAGTCCCCACGGTTCAAAAACGGTAATTGTCGTTACGCACTCGTGCACAGATACATGGTTTCACAAATTCTACAGATGTTTATGCTAGATTTGCTCGATAATCTACCACGACTACGACTGTCCGATGACCACCTCAAAGCAATTTTGTGGGTGATGCGCGAATGCGGAACGCCTGATGTACCTTCCTTTTCGGCACTGCGAAGACTTCAAACATCGCTCACCAAGGCTATCAACATCCCAACAGTAGAGCACACTTCTGCTCTAGGCAATCACTTCTACATGAATCACCCTTTGGACCTTTTCAAACTGGTGTGTTCAACTACTGATTTGTGGCGCATTTCCTGAGAGAATTACAGGACTGGTCAAACCCGTTCATTCGACCACATCTTCATGTCTATCCTGAGATCTCGGAGACCATTTCGGAAGCCTGGCAAGCCGATAAGTATCTCAAGGAGGTTGATCCCGATGACCTGTCGCCAATGTGGGCGGACTGGAAGTATGCTCCGCACCGGCACTTCTATGTCATTGAGCTCGCTCGGACAAGATCTGGACAGTATATCATTCCTCTGAAATGGATCACAATGAAAGACATTGTTTATGCACTGTCATTTGTTGCCGAGGTTGACCTTGATACTCGTCAAATTACTGTGTCTCCACAAGCACGAAGCTTGATCTCAGCCAATGTCCTCGAATACAATTTTGTGGACCTGAATGAATCTGTCGGTCCGTTCCGAGGTACTCGTTTCTCACTTGATTACAATCTACAAATCGCTAATGCTCAATCTAGATACTGACACTGCCGATGTTTGGACGAACAGGATGCCAAATCCGATACGTTTGACAGCAAAGGGGCGACCGGCCTTTGTCATTCGCATTCTGCCCTGGTGTGACGATGTTTCGGGAAATCGAAGCAAGCAGTATAATCCGCACATGAATCTATACAGCACGAATGTGAACGTCCCGCACAAGCTTCTCATGCAAGAGTATTATGTTCGATTCAACTCGACTTCTCCCGATACGCTGTCGCTTGAGCAGTTCGATGCCTTGATGTCAGACATGTGAGCGTCTCATCTGAGCTCTTTGAGAGGTCTCTCACTCTTGTTTCTCAGGCGTCCCGGTGTTTGGAAAGACGCATGGGACTGTATGCTCGAGTGTGATATCATCTTCCGTATACAAGCACAGCTCGTTGCAGCAGATAATCCTGCTGCTGCCGAGTGTAACTCTCAGTCTGGCTCCAACTCCAACTTCAACTGTCGATCCGACTTCAATGGTGGTACTCAAGATGATATTATAACCAATGACGGTTATCATGCACTCTTCTCGGTATGTCGGCACCTGTCTTCGTGAATTCGAGTTCTTGACTGATTGGCACACAGCCCGGGGAGCCTCGCACTCCCGAGGGTACCGTCGAGACAATCACGAAGCAGATATGGACAGCATGTCGCGGAGTGCAGAGCTCAGTTGACTCGATCCAGACAGAGACGGGCATCAAGGACAAGATTGCACTTCATTGGATGGACCTGTTGATCAAGAAATCGCGGGCAACACAGCATGATCGTCTTGGAAAAGACAGTCCAAAACAAGATGTGCGACTCAAGCATCTCCACGGAGACGCATTGCGAAAGATGAAGGATCTTGTCAAGGATGAAGTCCAACAGGAACTCTTTGACTGGGTTATCTTACAGCCTCCGGAGCGCTTTCAGGCTCTGCCCGAAGACTCTGGTACTTGCTATCATATGTCTACTTGCCCACTCTGATGTTCTGTATCTATTTAGATGACCGTAAGTCTCTCCGGGCAGGAGACCACTTCAACGTGCTTCTTCAAGTACGCGGACTTGATCCACATCAAGACAGTCCTGTTGAGATTCTTCATACAGTACTTCTCGGACAGGATAAGTACGTATGGCATGCCACGACAAAGCAATGGGACAAGGATCAGGATGCACTTTTCGCTCTCCGCCTCGAATCGTCTTCAATAGACGGTCTTTCAATTGCCCCGATCCGTGCCCAGTACTTGCTACAATACAAGAACTCTCTCATCGGAAAACACTTCAAGACACTACAACAGGTCGGCGTCTTCCACCTTGACTCGTCACTTGTCTCGCCCAAGATGTTCGATCTCTGGAAGGCGAATGGTGAGCTTGGCGCATACCTCTGGATGCCAGAAATCGACGACCTCGAGCAATATCTGGTACGCAATCATCGAGAGGCATCACTGCTGACTCCCTGTTGATATAAAATGTAGAAGGATCTTCAGGTTCTCATTGACAATGTCCTCGATATATGGGCAAGCATTGATCCGACACGCATCCTCACCAAGTACAAGCTTCACGTTCTGTCTCATCTGCCCTCCGATATACGGCGCTTCGGACCCGCAATACTCTATTCGACCGAGGTTTTCGAATGCTTCAATGCTGTTTTTCGTCTGTGTAGCGTCCTCTCAAATCATCTGGCCCCCAGCGAGGATATCGCGGTAACTTTTGGTGGCATGGAGTGCTTCAAACACATGGTCAGTGGCGGTTGGTGGCGAGGGGCGGATGGTCATATGCGTCAAGGTGGACGCTGTATCCGAGGCTTTCTTCGATCGAACCCCGAGCTTCAGCGACGACTCGGATGGACAGACAACTCGAAAGTACAGCCAGGTAAGCTGGTAGAGCTCTGTCAGCACAAACACTGATACTTTCCTTAGGATTTGTGAAACTACACGCTTGAAGAAACAGAACCCACAGATATGGGCTCATGCATTGGGAACAGAACTCATCGATTGCCTACATGGAACGTGGCTCCGAATGACACTCCCTGACGGGAGCGCCGAACAATACAGAGAATGCAAATATGCTATCTCGCGTTCGCGTGACGTGTGCTGTCTACAGTCATGGGTATTCTTCCAGGTGGAACAGGACAACGAAAAGATCACACCTTTTTCTCCACTCGACACCATGCGACCTGTCGACACGTCTATTCGTGTTATGTGTGGACAGATACTGAAGATCCTCATGCCAACATCTGGCACGCCTGTCATCGTCCTTCGGAGCTATTCTGTTTCAGAGAAGAACGACGAACGGCTCAATATGCCATTCCTCACGCGAACAGACACTGTTGTTGCTGTTGCACCTATGGTAAGTCACTTGTATGCGAGGAGGATCCGAAACTTACGCTGCATTCAGGATATCTTGTTCATAGTGAACGCACAGCACGACTGCAGCTCAGGAAGATGTTCAACTGTAGAACGATCAGTAAAACAAGGACGATCGGAGAGCAATCGGAAACGCAAAGTGATAGTTCACGGTGATGCAGACCGCTTCATTGTGAACATGCATGCACTCCACAATGCTCACCTGCTTCGAAGGACGTTGCCGTCGTCTCTGGTGAAGCCGATTCCATATCTGAGTGACCGGCGTGCTGTCCATGACGAGATTGCGGTGGGTCTTCGAGTAACTCGTCCGTTGCAGCGTGCAGAGGCACAAAAGAAAGCGCAGGAGACGCGAGCCAAGAATAAAAGTAAAAAGACATAGCATTCAATCTAGAGCATATATCGATCAGAACCGAGCAAGGTGTTGTCTAAAAAGTAGCGATAATAGCCTTGAGACGGCGCGGCGTCTCTTTCGGGCATTCTCGAGCTTCAGTCTCATCTGCTGTACGTGAAGCCTCGCCTTTGCTTCATCCAGAAGAGCGGTGGTAAGAGCACGTTCTAAGCCTATCTCCTCCCCTTGAGTAAGCTCGAGCTCGTCATTGACAATGGCGGTAGTCTGAATTGAGCCTAGTGCCCAGTCGAGGTCCTCTGATGCATCCATGAAACGAAGCTGAGCAAAGGAAGTTAGTAGATCACTGGCAAGAGTGTGATAGCAACGTACGTCTGCTTTGAACGACCTATGCCAACGCTCGTCATCCCGCAATACCATCTCCGTCTGGCCCGCAAGCTGTTCGATGGCAGAGCGAGTATCGAACTCCGGCTACAGGTACTCATTGAGCAAAATACATCACTATATTCCATAACACGCACCACCACAGGCTTTCTGTTGAGGTCGTTCACGTCCAATATCGCTTCATCCTTCGTCTCAGGCGTATCTTGAGCCGGGGTCAGAACAGTTGATGGTGCCATGGCAAGTCTCGATGTGGACCTGCTCGGATGGTCCAACTGAGTGCTGAGGTCCATTCCATCTGGCTGAATGGGTAGGTGCGGTAGAGGCAGAGGCCAGATCAGGCAGAGATGGAGTGGGAGTCATGAAGACATGTGGCATCGAATGACATTTTGTGATCATAAACACCTATTTCTAACATGTGTAAAGAAACCTTTGATTCAGCTCATGCGCTCGTCCTCCGAATCACCTCAGATCGAATTGGTGGTGTATAGTTCCAGATCCAACCTGTATTCAGAGCAAGCCTTTGCTCTTCACGATGCCCTTCCAGCTCTTGAATACGTATGACGAGAACAGCCCTACTTCGCCGACAGCGGTATGGAGCTTATGTGATTGCTCGAGTAGAGTGTCTAAGAATGCATATGCCGTCTTTGGCGATGTCAATTGGTGCAGTTCTGGACAGTGTTATTGGGATAGTCGATAAATTTTATATTGCACCCACCGGCGGCGCCATATACAGCGGCAATAGTAGCTCTCTGCTTGTACCAGTCGAGCTGATGTCAAGATACGTTGAGTAGACCGAGGTTTCAGATCTCTGAAGAGTCTCGAACCTGTATGGATTTATCCTGGCTAATTTCGCAGACTGCACTGGCAACGCGAGAGACATGCTTGAGTGCAGGAAAAGGATCAACCAGAGGTAACACTTTGGACGACGCGAGGAGGGCAAACGCCTGACATTGGTGTCAGCGGATGACACGCATAGCGATGGACAGAGGAAAGTACTTCTGGAAGATGTGGTAACACTGGCTCATTATATCGCAGTCTAGCGTGTAACACGTCTTTCACAGTCGGCTTGACGGATACAACAGTGCCCATATCAGTCAGACCGTCCTGCAGCCAGGCATTTATAAGAGTACGACGAGCATCATCACCGGACCCAAACAGCGCGGTGATGGCTAGGTCAGAGAGCGGTTCTTCATGGGCCGTCTCTCCAGGTAGAGAGAGCGCGGACTGAGCCAATGCTTGACGCGTAAAACCGTGGGTTGGGACAAGACCAGTCGCGATTCTGAGAAGCTGTGCCCTTGAAAAGTAATTCGGATAATGTCCAAGTCCCCTTCGCCGCGTTACCTCACCTTGACATGAGTGTTGGGAGTAGAGCCAGGCCAATGCCGTTGGATGCCGATCTTCAAGTTTTTGGACGGAAGCAAGCAACGTGTATTATGGACGGGTACAAACAAGGGTACAAAAGAGGTGTAAAGATGTGTAGACAGGTAAAGAATGTAGGAGAACCCCCCGCCATGGCATCCATCTCATCGCGTCCTGGGCATCAGCCGAAGCGATACCTCAACGAAGAAAGGTTGCTGGGGAGAGTAATCCCAGCGTGGCATAGTAATACGACGCCGTGGGTCAATCTAGGAGACGGGAACGCGGGCAGGCATGGAAAAGCTGAATCAAGCCCGAACTTTTGAGTCCCCAGAGGTTTTGTTCGAAGGAAAAAAAGTGTCCGAATCCCCCATTTATGGCATTCGCAAAAGTTTCCCACGCTCAGACTTTGTGCTTGTTTGCTGATTCCTTCACTTGACAATCAGAGCTCAAATTTCAAACTGAGCCTGACTTGAGCCAACTTTGGACGTATGTCAGTGCTGCATAAGTTACTAACGACGCGTTGCCTTTTGTGACTGGAACTACCTAGCTGCGTTCAAATGTGGCCAGCACATTGCAATTACCGATATCGGACCGAATTCCGGGTACCAGTAATCACAAGTGACCGGTCATTTACCGAGTAACACTCACTGTCATGTCAACCTCCAAAGCTTGACCTCTGGCCACCAGTATGTCGTTTTCGAAGCCGTTCACGGCTGCAAAGCTGGTCGACTCGACACTCGGTGCATTCGCCAATGTTTCACCTTCCAAAACACTCGACCATCTCATCCGATACCTGGGGACTTGGAGCGGAAGCGAGTGTGTATAAATATGCTCTATAACATTGCCGCAATTACTCATGGGATTGCAGCAAATTCTTCATGGTTCGTCTATCACAGCCCTCCGAGATCTTCGATGACAATACGTGATGGAACAGGTCCTACAATACTCACTCCAGTTGCTCGTCCCGCTCTTGAACCTTCGCGCTCGACTCCAATGTCGCGCCGGCCTCAGAAAACTACCCTCTAGCGATACTGCGGTTGGTCTATCCAAATTCGCGAAAATAATAAGCGACTCACGGACGTTGTGGAGAATCTGGGGTAAGCACATTCAATTGCCGATCGCTCAACACTCAACTCCTACAGGACTTCTACCAATCTTCCAATGGCTGATATCCTTGGAAAGGAAAGCGCCCCCGACGCGTCATCTTTTAAACATTGAACGGCTACAGGGCTGGTCGATGCTAGGCTACTATCCGCTCGAGCATCTGAGCTACCTCACTTCACGTGAAATTATTCCTACCACTTTCTCGGTACCACTGTCAGACAAGACTATCACCCTACAACCTGGCCCTATGGGCATGTGGTCCGTCCGCTTCTGGGCTGTGTATATCATTCTGCAGTTCGCCCACCTGCAGGAGGACCGCAAGATGCTGTCCATGCGTCAGCGAGCACTACGCAAAGCTAAAGGTACAGCGCCAAACGACGCAGAAAAGCAAGAGTTGACCAAGCGGTGGGACTCGTATTGGAACGAACTGGTTCTCAACTTGGGGAATCTGCCATTGGCTTTGCACTGGTGAGGCCTTTGTGTATACCCTTTCCGCGTAAAGGCTCATTTCGCTCCAGGGGATCCCGGAAAGGTCTTATACACAGTCCCGTAAATCTCAATGATACTTGCTTGACGATCACCTCGCCTCACGACCCCTTCCAGATTGTGGTTGATACCCTGTGCTTCATAACGGCGATTGCGTCTTTCCGCGCCGGTTGGAAAGCCACGGCTCTCCCGCCTCCATCAACCGAAACAGCTGAAGAGGCAGATGTCTCTGCATCTGTGGGGAAGGAAGAGCCCGTTGCATACGAACTGTAGATCAAGTTTGGGCTGTGGGCTGTCATGGCGGCTGCTTTCTCACCTCTCTGATTCATAGCGACCTTCATGTATATAGTGCAGTTTTCTATCAATATGAATACACCACATTTGTATTTACGTGGAAGAGAAATTGCACAACAGTCTGATATACATTTCTTCACAGCATTGCGACAAACTCTCGACTACGACCATGCTGCTCCTACTACAAATCGAGCTTTGCAGCTAACATGAAGCCAGGAGGCGGCGCCTTACTCGAGCGCCGCTTGGTCGGAGTACCTGGAGTCTTCGGTCTCTCTGGTAGAGCAGGACTCCTTGTCTTTGCGCACGTAGGCGGCGGGGGTCCGAGCACTCGAGAGATGGCCCAGGGAAGCTCGTAACCTGCGCGTCCGGCATACGCAATGTACCGCGAAAGCTCCAAGTGGAGAGTCGGATAATATGTTGTTGACGCCTTTCGCGAGACCTTGAACCACAAGTCAGTCGACGCTAGACAGCTTCCATGGCTGACCTACCAGAATAATGCGTTCAAAGCCCGAAAGGAATAGGTCTGAGTGGAGTCGATAGGCTGACAGGTCGTGTTCGCTTGGCAGACGGAGGTCTTCAGCGACCTTTGCTATTGCGTTTATAAGTCGGAGATGAGTTGTCTGCAGTCCTTTCAGCAAACGTCATAAAGAAGGGCAGCGAACACTGACAAAATATCCAACAGCTTCGAATTCGACTCCGCCAGTCATACCACCAGGCGCTCTAGGCTTTTCGACGCGATTTTCATCGGTCTCGGATAATATCCAGATGGTATTGTTCGGATGGCAGAAGACCCAAAAGTAATCCCTGCAGACGTCTGAAAGCTCTTGAAGATAGGTCTTGTAAATTCTAGGCTTGTGTAATTCCTCGATAAAGGCATGGGGAGACACAGGTGCCGCGGGAGATTCAGCTGGGGGAGGAGCAGGCGTCAACAGGAGTGCCCGAATCAGCGAGAAAAAGGTCTTGTGTGGTGCAGGCAGAGTGATGAGGCTGCTGGGGTGATCATCGTCCCATACTTCTCGACGCAGTCTAGGACTGTTCTGAGACGGAAGCGCTGAAGAAGGATACAGCTCAAATAAGATAAGTAGGAGGTCGACGATTAGTTGACGTGTAGCGACGTCGCCTGGCTTTTTGTCAGAGTACAAGAGCGCAACAAGTTGCACGAAGGGTGTCGGGCAAGAGCTACGAAGAGCAAAGCATCCAATGGAGGACGTGGACAGAGCTTTGACGCATCTCAGTAGCTCATGGAGAACTTGGTCGTCATGTTGTTCTTCTCTGCGAGAGTTTAGCAGTTTGTTCGATGAGGTAACGACAGGCGAACCTCCATTCAACCTCCAGGACCTCGTTGAGACGCGTCAAAAGGGCGGCATATCCTCCTTGTTTCAAGAACTCTTCGGACCAGCTGATCAAAGACGTATAAGCCTGACAAGCTTTTTGTGACGAACGAAGGAAATACCTTGCAGACTCGTTTCGTAGCATCAACCTCAACTTCTTGACAGTCTCGACTTCGAGAGCCAAACTGGAGGTGCTCGACAAAGCGCTGATAATCTGTGCCGCTGAAACATTCTTGCCCAACATCCCATACTTGTCCTTGCTCGAGCTGGATTTGCTTCCGCCCAGAGTCAGATCTGTTACTGATAGAGACATGGGCAGATGCAAGGTGCTCCGGGACGCCATGGGATCATACGACATCCCGCGTTTATGGCCGCTGCTCTTTCTTGGGGTGGATGAGGATACGACGGATGGGCTATGATGTGCTGATAGCTGCGGTGGTGCAAATGGTCGGACCGGTGGGAGGAGATCGTCCTGCGGGCGAGGGGAGTTCAGCGAGTCTATGCTTCGCGTTCTTCGAAGAGCAATGGAGCGGGGAGTGCTGGTGAGTGGAGCTTGGTTCGTTTCACTGGGAGTTGGGTTCAAGGAGAGCACATGTGATGACTTCAGCATTGCGGCTTTGACGGTAGAATCCATGCCGGCCAGTTTTGGCCGGAGAGTCGAAGGTATCTGAAGGTCATCCTGTGGCACGCTGTCAGAGCGACGACACAAGCCAAGCGCAATCAACGCACCAACAACTTGTCGAACGCCTGATTGGTGCTGGCTCCGTTCGTCAATGCCGCCGACAATTCCGCAGCAGGGTGACCATCTGAGGCCTTCTTCTTCTTGTCGTATGTTTGGATGAAACTCTTCGTCGTCGTCGCTGTTGGCCTCGCGCTCCTGGTAGATCTCAAGGCTCCCGGCTGGTTCTCCTTGTCGTTGACGGTTGTGTCCAGCGAAGTGATCATTGTGAAGTCAGTGGAAACAACCCTTTTCCCGGGGAGAATGCCTTTAAACATGCTGGCAATGGCAGGAAGTGGAGGTTGACTTATAAAGTGGCCAAGACCAGGTTGGATTGCTGACATAAGGTTGCGTTTACGCCGTTCGTTCGGGGTGTCATGTGATCGTGCACTAGTCATTGAACTTGTAAGTTGTCAGACGACAGATTTTTGTTCGGGTTTTTGAACGGTCACTGGCCAACCTGTGGCGTTGATCTGCGATCAAACCACTTGACGGGCTGCATTTCGAAGCTGCGCCACAGACCATCATCTTCTCCGTGTCATTGGTGTCAACGACAACTTGGCAACCCTCGAGGTCTCAGCGAAATTTTGCTCTGCTCAGTGTTCTGCTCTAGGCCGAATTGGCACCCTCGCTCTCTGCGATGCTACAAGACTTGACGGCCATACTGTAGCTTCACTAACACTTGGCATGCACAAATTCGGGACTCGGCGAATGACGCACTGACAGCGCGCTATGGCCGCTCACAGGGCGCTCCAATGGAGGGCGCTTCATTGGAATTCGATAACACTCGTTCAATCTGCCCCGCTATCCGCAAACAACCTGCCTCTAGTTTGCAAAGAAGGTAGGTCTTGACGGTCTCCATTCAAAAACACTGCATATCTGTCCTAATCTCTGGAGCTCCTAATTTCTTTGATAGTAAGTAGTATCTCTAACTTAATCTTGGCACCAGAGCACCCATGACTTGCTGCGGTAGTTGGACGTCGAACTCGGCGCCTACGGCGATTACCGATGGCCGCCTCCATGTACTGACGCCCAGAGAGCGTGCGTAGCTTGGGCGCACGTCTTGACCGATCGTTCAGAGACTGACACTATGACTCCTAGCAGTCGACTCGAGCCTTGAGCTTGAGCGCTTGAGGCTTGCTCCCTACTGTACAGAGTTTGATTTTCGAATCATCTATCCTGAACTGAAACCCACGACGGCTGTTTGGCCCCGTATTCATCAATGCGCAGTAGCTGAAGTTCACATTCACGCTGCATTCACGTACTTACAAAATTGACTGAAGGCTATGCTGTGTCTCGCGCTCAGACCATTTAAAACTCTGCATCCAAGTTGGTGGGGCATCAGATACCATGTCGTCTCCTCCTTCCCCGATACCTGGCACCTCGGATAGCAAACAGCCTGTCCCAGCCACAGCAAGCGCCACAGATACCCTTGTACCTCCTGCCTATGATGGAATCGTTACGCCTACCTCTTTGTGCAATATCCCTCTCCCCTTCATGGTCACTGCACGTACGAAAGAGGTCAAACAAAGTGTCACATCCATCATCCACGACATCGTCAAACCCAGGGAGCAGGACCTCCCCCTCGAGCTCGAGGTTGTACGCTACTGTGCGCAGGGATGCGCCACCCATGGCGTCTGTTTCTCCAACATCCTTCAAGAAGCCAGCCTTGCCGGCCACTCTCCCCTTTACTGGGCTGTCCTCAACGGACGCGCACCTGAGTTGGTCATCTTACTCCTCCGCCACGCCGCTCCTCTGAGAGCTGCCGTCACGGCCGACCTACGCCGCGCCTGCCTCGTTATGAACGCCTCTTCTCTGTTCAATTTGATCTGCCGCGAGCTCCTTCCTCTCGCCGACCGCATGCTCCTTGGGAGCGGCCCGCCCGACGCTGCCACAGTCGTTCGCCGCGATGACGGGATGGATGTCGTCCTGAACATGCCTCGGTTCTATCAGCGCATGCTTTTGGGCCGCACTGTTGCAGTCGATTTCATCGTTCACGGAAGAATTTGGCGTATATCCTTCTGGGTGGCGGAGAGGGCTGACAAATGGTGTCTGGGCCTTCTTGACACGAAGAGGTATTCCAAAGGGCAATGGGTCGTGAAGTTCGAGTGCCTCCATCCCGACGCAGCGCCAGAAGCGGTTCACGCTGTCCTTTCATTTGAGGTGGGTCAGCGCGGCACGCCTTTTGATGTAAGAATCGAGAAGGTGTACGAGAATGACCGGTTCGCGTACGGGGAGATCACGAGTTATCCTGTTCATGAGGAGTTTGTTTCTCTACTCTCACTATAAGACTTCTGGCTGATGATAAATGCAGGTCCGGAGCAGAGGCGGCATTGAATGCCATGCTCTCAGTCTCATTCTCCGAGACAAGCGGCTCAAGCGGACCTTCGTTGGCAGCTCTGCTACTGGAGCAGTCATCGCACGACACATTTGCGACCGCGACCGACGTTCTTGAGCCTTCGACACAAGACGATGCTCCTGAGCCTCTTGTCCAAGTTGATTCGAACTAAAGACTCTCGAATTTTATTGTAGTATCGGAAAGATATATCGTGACAATTCATGCTCTTACCCCGAGGCCTGAAGCTTCCTCACATGTAAGAAGAGAATATGCTTCCAGTATCATACCACAGCTGCGTAGGGCTCCATGCTACTCAGTAACGCGCCCCATCGCCCATCGTGCCAACTCGAAATATCTGCCCACTCTAGACTATCTTGCCCAAGGACGGTCCTAGTCCAGTTCAAATAACTCGCCGCGACAATATCCCCAAAACAGAGCGTATCCTTCATCAGATATTTATCGTCCTTCAACCAACCAGCAATCTGACCAATGTTGTCCTTGATCATGTTCCACTGCTTCACCCTTTCCTCGCCGCGTGGCGCCACATCTTCCAATTTCTTCCCGAATGCGATTTCCCTCGTCCTCCTGAAGTAATCCGCACTCCTAGGATTCAAGATTTTGACTGTCTCCGGAACAACGAATTGCCCGAGAGAGTCAGTCGTCTTGGATAGGACATACACAAATGCCGAGATGAGCGCGTCGGTATTGTGCGGGAACACGGGCGGGGTGTCAGGATAGGTCGAATCTAGGTACCTGGCAATCTCCATCGAGTCCGACACGAATCGTCCCGTCGTACTGTCATGTAACAGGGGAAGAGTGTAATGTGGCGCTCCGTTTTGCTGCATGCAAGCCTCGACGCCGTTCTTCTTGTAAAGCTCCGCGACGTCAGGATATTCCACCCAGACAGTCTTGTATGCCAGGCCTTTGTAGTTCAATACGTATCTAGTAAAATCTGATTAGTACGGCGTCGCGGTTGACCTCAGCCTGGTAGCACCTCGCCTTCCACGTATTAGGAGACCATACATTCTTGGGGAGAATGGATGGAAGGTCGTATAAGGTGAGAAGAGGAGATTCGGACATGAGGTGGTCAGTATGGCCGATGACTTGGCTGTTGGTACTCAAGAACCGAGAATGACTAAGTCGCGATCGATACTATCAGTCACCTCGGCATGAATAATCACCTAGAAGTGGGTAATCGTCCAGGAACAGTCGTCCATCGCCCCGGGGCTCACCGATTTTTGCATGAAGCTATACTATACATCGAATTACTTGTCTGAACGAAAGGAATTCTGGGTACTGCAATGGACAAGCTATAGAGTTGACTGTTGCAAGACAAAATCTGACATGGATTATGTCAGCATCAAACTTTCGTTGCATACTCAGACTGCATTACTGCCTTGAGTCTCATGAAACTTGCATTGAGAGGTGTGTTTCAGTGTATACTACTCATTCTATGCCACTTTGAAGGGTGTGAGGGAGTGACAGTCGAAATATAGCAGAATTATTCATTACTAGGTGACTATTCAGACCCGGGTGACTGATAGTATCGGCTCACGCCCGACGGAAAACTATTTTATATTTGTAATTCGTGGCTTCCTTCGAGTGCGTCTATTACCACGACTGTCAATGCCTGTATGCAGCAGCATTCAAGGCAGTCGAGGCGCGATTCGCCATTTCACGCGTCGCAAGCCACTAGATCATCAGCGACGCGTTGAATTGACACACCGTCGCGTTGACAGCATCTCCGTTCAAACATCCGGGTCATTGAACAGTCCTCGTTGTACTAGTATTACAAAATAACATGATATATCATAAGAAGCCATAGGGTATCGAAGTTCACTGGTCATCGGGGAAGAAATATAGCACTCCATAAATCACGCCGCAGCTTATCGCAACGATGAGGAAGATAAGGAGCCCCATGTATACAAACAGCTCCCATGGGAGGCCAGGATCGGCGGCAGTGACAGCGCCGGGCTTGATGCCCGCCCGCAATTCGCGTAACCGTTTCTCGCGCGTAAACTCCCGCTCCTTTGCGTCTTCCACCTTGACGATCCGCGCACGGGGGTCCTCGGAATTGAGCGAGTGCTTAGTGCTCCCCTGGGCGGAGATAACCTGTACGAATGAGGGATAGTGGTGTTCACACCATTGCTCAACCTGAAGAGATATTCAGAAACTGAAGGAGCGTCATAAAAGATACTCACCTGGCCGCAGACAATGGACAAGGACAGGAAGCTGGGATCCTTGTATGAGGCCTTCGCGTGAATCTTCCTGCAGAACTCCCGGAAGATGTACGCGACCTCTCGGGGATTGGTCGATCGCATGATCAACTGTAGGATTATTAGTACAGACGAAAGGACGCAAAAAATGACCTGCGAACCCCTGCAGCCTCCGCTTTGCGAATTTTGATGTTCCGCTCAAACATGGTCGGGTTCATGAAGCAAAGCTCGAGCGTAGCGATAGCCATAGTCGCAGGTATGGCACAAAAGTTGAAGACAGTCTGGTTCTTCAACACTCTGAGGTAGTCGAGAGAATCGACGAGATGGCGCATGGCATCGAGAATCATCGCGCTCTGAACCCACATAGCGCGTTCTTTGACCCCAGGCTTCACGTCAATACCAGGCCCCAGGCGCATGTCTTTCATGTCCTCAAAGCCATGTGCGCCCCAGATCTCTCTGGGCCAGAAGAAGCGCGAGTCGTCCGCGTCCTCACGAAAATCGCGTATGATGTTGGTCTTCTGGAGAAGGATACCCATGGAATTGGATAGTTCCAGTTGATTAGCAAGCCAGGGAGCCTCCTTGCCAGATGCAGAGAAGATACGAGAGAGACCTTCGCCGACAAGGCCGGCAACGTAGTGACAATAGAGGTCGTACTCCTCGATTGTCTCGAGGTAGATGCTGCCTTTGCCGATGGCAGCTTTGTGAGTGTAGTCGGCCATGCCGTTCTCCATTTTGAAGCAGATATCAACGATGATGTCTTTGTACCTAAAAATACCCCAGTCAGAATGCGATGGACGTAGTTGTGTCAAGGCTTACGCTGGGTCCAAAGCATACATTTCCTCAACGACAACATCGTACTCGACCAGAAGCTGCTTGTCCTTTTCGGCAGGGCCATTGCCGTCAAAATTCCATCCTTTCTGTAGAGTGAAGTTGTGAAAGTTGCGCAGTAACTTTTGCTTCTGCTCGTCAGGGATCGTCATGTCGTCTTCTATCGTGTCCAAGCCACGTAGCACGAGGTAGAACATGCATATCTGCGCCATGTATCAGAGACGTCAACGGCCGAAAGTATTGAGCGACTCACCGTCCGTGCCAAGTCTCCGTCCAGCTCCTTTATGACGGCACTAAAACTTCTGCTCGTCATATCCAGGAAGCCCCAACATTTGCGCATCGTCTCGCGACTCCATCCGCTGGTCTCATGCTCTTTGACGCTGGTAATGTCCCGCTTCGTCTCGTGGTAGATGTGGAACTGAAGCAAAGTTCGAAATTCCAGTGGATGTGTGATGGCCAGTACGAGCCAGTTTGAGATACCCATGACCGTAGATTTCAAGGCGTATGGAATGAGAGAGAGGAGCAGGGAATGGGGAGAGATGCTGGTGGGAGAGTGGAGGGGAAATCGTGTCAAAACCAAGCAATGGTACGACCTCATATTATAATTGAAATTGCGGAAAAAGCTTCACGTGATCAGAAATCGCGGTCCGCGCGCCTGTGCCTGACCATAGCAGTATCACGACGTCATAGACTCATACGAGCACTTTGCAAGAACTCCTTGCGATCTGCCACCATGTCCTCCTCTCAGTGCGGCTTCACCCCAAACTTCACGTCGAATCATTCAGTTGTGATTGATCAGCCCATACATGTTGTCTTTCCTGTCGTTGGCACCGGCGAGGGACACGAGAGAGTCTGCCGCCTCTCTCCCATCTGCACTTTCTTCCAGCTTTCAGACAAGGATGCCGTATCGTTGCCGGCGGACACTGCTCTCCTCGCAACGCACGTTCGCACGCTGCCTTCCAGCACGTCAGAGAAGGCTTTACCTCGTCAGGCGTTCAAGATGACGGAGACAGTCTCCGTATTCGGGATCAAGACAGATGTCCACATCCAGGGAACTCTGACCTGGGACGAAAAGGGGAAGATAGCTTTGTATGAAACCATCGTTCGCGCCAACGGGATCATGGTCTGGAAGTCGCGAACGGTTGAGCAGGTGGCGGAAGGCAAGACTCGCATTACGGAAACTATACACGGCCGTTGTTTGCCCCTTTTGAAGCGTATAGTACAGGCAGAAACGAGCCGAAGTCACAAGTACGTGTTACGTTTTTGTGCGACGTCTCCAGCTGATAACAATGTTTGGCTCGCAGAGCGCATATGGAGTTGTACCACACCCTATTTTGAATTTCTGGGACTGAAGTGTACGTTATAGCTTTGTCTCGTTCCGCTACATCTTGACTTCCGCTGGGTAGCTCATCATTTACCATAACCTCGCAGATATAATAATTAATACCGATGATTCAACGCAATGGCCCGATTCTCGCCCAAAAAGGTTACTCCCAAGAATGAGTATTATTTATTGGTTATGACCACTGGTGCGTCGTGACAAGAGCCAGGAAGGCCTGAGGGTAGCAGATTTATTGCCGTAAAATTGATGACGGTTGCTTGAGATTTCCCAGCGGCTGACTGCGTGCTACGAAGAACACTGAAGCGCACTTTGCTCAGATGGCTACATCGGGAACGAATCGCAGGCGCAAAATGTATTCAAACAAAGTACCCGTATCTGCGGAGACTGTACTTCGTCAGCCGTGTTATCGTCCTGCGTGTTGTACCGGTCTGTCTCGCCATCTCAGTCATACCCCTAAACTCACACACGGGTCCTTCAGCACATCAGAATGATTGAACTGGCGAAATTCGTGATTGTGTTACTTTGAGCGTGTAAGTCCTCACCGGGCGTTGATCATTGTGGCGACATAGCCAGTGTCGGTTGCGTCTGTGTCAACTCCATCCCGCGCCCGAATGAAAAGACGACTTCTCTTGACAGCTGCCCGGAGCAACAGCCACCACCTCCCACGCCCGTAGGTGTACAGCACCAAGGACAACTTGACCATGATTATCGATCCGAATCAAGTTGAGGGTTGTGACTGACATAACGCCACCGTTCCCATAAGCATCACCACACCAGCAATCGCAGTCACTACCGTCACACCACCCTTCGCACATGTTGAGCCACAGTTCATGATCAATAAGTACAAGATTTCATCCAAGTGATTGTTGGGAGGGAGGTGACGTTCTGCTGCTCTCTGTTGTTGTTCGTATATAGGGCATGCAGAGACAGTGTATATTGTGATCAAACCGACTCACACCTACTGATGGTAGCCAGTCGCGTCCAGGTACGAACTAGATATAATATACATAGTATGCATTGAACGCATCCTCAACACGGCAGAACGCATTCAGCGAAAATTCGAGCGAGGCACGGCAGGTAAACCGGACACGGACATGGATTGTGTGGGGACGTGATTCCGAACTAGGTGGGAGGGCGGCCATTGACAATCTGCGCAAGGCGGCCAAATGCGGACTTTGTGGCGCGAGTTCATCGTCCTAGTTATAGGGGAAACATTACAGATCTCACCACCTTGGAAAGCTGACAGACTATGGGATGGCTTATATGATCAGCGGAGAGGCGAGGTTGTAAAGTGAACCAGGATGAACGGATGGCTGATTTCTATATGTACTTGCAGAGCAAGTCGAACGTTTCGGCAGTTTCGGCGCTCACACCCTCTGTAGCGCTTGTCATACTTATGACGACCACTTCTGAACCGGAGTAAATGCTGCTTCAATGACAACCGCGACGAGCACAACGACTATCTCGGGGCCGTCGTTATCTATACCGCCAACGATGGCGCTAAAGGCATCTCCTACGGCGCGGCTGAGCTCACTGATTGATAGCGCAGGTCGTGCCTTCGTCAACCACGACTACCAGCTCACTCAATCACTCGTGGACTCGGCATTCGCGCTGCTCCCGCCGCCTACATCGACCCCAGACGCGCTTAGTGACTATCGCCGCCGCTGGGACATTTTTCGCATCACACTCGAAGCTCATGTCTTCACATCGTCTTCCCCCTCGGATGACCTCCCCCCATCTCTCAAGAATTTGCTTCTGCAGTCTTCCCAAGCACTCGTCAGGACCATGTATCAGCGGTCGCTCGCTTTATTCACCTCGGACAGCGGCTCTTCGAAGACCGGCAATGTCTCATGTATTCCCTCCTCCGTCGTCACCACACTCGTCTATGCTAGTTTAAGGGTCAATTGCCCTGATGTCGGCCGGGTCATCATAGAGGAATGGCTCGCCTACCGGGACGCACACCACTCGCTCGGGCACAGCGACGCCTACAAGAAGCTACTCGCAATATACTGCTTGCAGATCTTGCCAGCGTTGGATCAATGGGACTATGCGAAGGAATTTCTCGACTATGAGAGCGAGCTATCGCCCAAGTCGCGCCAAGTATGTAGCCTTGCCCTCTTCACTTCCTTCATCCTGCTGACTCGATGCGCAGCTTCTCCGGAAATCCCTCCAAGAATCTTACAACAAATCCCACTCTTCGCGCATGCCATCTTCAACCTCATTGTCAAGCACTCCGAAATCACCCCGCAGCTTTTCACCTGCACCGTCGAACTCCTCGTCCTCGTCCTCGCTGTCCACCACTTCAACACATACCGTAGTGCCGGCAACTCCACGCGGGGATCGCAATCTAACATCCATGAATACCCTGCCCACTGCATCCTCCTCCTCATCAGTGAGGTCCTCTTCATCCAAAGGCACGGCTAAACCGCACACTCACGCAGGCGCTGTCACCCCCGAAAATCACAAGCAAAAGTCCTCAATCACATCGGTCTCATCTCATCATTCCACTCCCAACGGTGCCCTTGTCAGCAGACCACACGCTGTGACCCCCGCACGCAGCCCAAGTCTTATGGCGTTGCTCAAGGCGTCCCTTGGACCCGTTCTGAACTCTACAAAAGTGGCGACGTTTCTGATATTTGCGGTCTTATTTCCGTTGGTGTCGTTGGTTTTTCGGCGCAGACGGAAAAGGCTGTCCGCAGACTCGGTCAACACGGCGGATATGGTACGGAAAAGGCTGCAGGCGGTCACTGTCGCTGAGGGTAGCGTTTTTGGGAGGGTGTGGAGCGAGGTCCTGAGAGTCGTGACGGATACTATCCGAATGGGCGGAAGCGGTTTGGTGTGATACACTAATGATGATCATGAGCTTGGCTTGGCCATGCTTCTGTATGAGCAAGACCAACGATTCTCTCGTATTTGCTGATTTTTTGGTGGATGACTTGCCTAATTCTTTTTGCATAGAAATATCTCCTACAATAGGCTCTGCAGTACTTACATGTTGTCTGAATCAAGCAAATTCGCATGGTAGTTAGTCGCGCACGAATCTAGCTCTCCGTCTTGTCCAAATCTCAGATAGTTCCGACTCTATGCCAACCGTTTGTTCTTGCCAGCGTGCGGCGTCAGTCGTGCTGCTATTCTTCTCCTTGGGTCGAGGATCTCTTGTTGTCAATGTTTGCCAAACAAGAAAGTTGAACCGGGGCCAGTGCGATTACGTCTCCCTATCGACGCTTAGATCGCTTAGACCACAACCATGATCATCTCCAGATCATCTCCGTTGGCGACTCTCCGGCAAGTAACCCCACACTCACACAAGTATCATAATGCCCGTTCCGCGACTTCTGCATGTCAACTCAGTGTCAACTCAATTGACCGACCCTTGGATCTCACCTTCCCCCGCAGAGTCTAATTGTGCATGGTCCGATCTTCGAATCCATTCGTTCTTCGGGCCGACCACGCTTTCATGCAGCTCATCCGCCTTGCTTGCGTTCGTTTGCAGTCCCGGATCCTCCTGTATCATCCATTCGGCCACACCCCGGCTCCCATGATCGCGCGGTCTGCATCCTGTTGCAACCCACACTATCAGTCTATAACATCGTTGTTTGGAAATATCTCGCACGGTCCTGTCCGTACAACGTGGCTATCTGACACAGTTTCCTGGGTGCCCGAACCGACTGCTTCGAGACGAGTGGCACTAGTGGCCTAGGTCGTTCGAACTGGTGACAAAGCCCACCCCGCATGTGTGGCACAAGCATCAATTCTATTGTATTATGATATGTGTCACGCACGGACATCAATTTATAGGATTGTCACCGGTTACCTTTTCTACAGCCCTTGTACTTGACTCCCATGATCTACGTTCAGGACAAGCGCTTGGTGTTGCCCGATGGGAGAACACTCGCTTATGCGGACAACGGCAACACCTCGTCTTCCACTGTCGTCCTTTACCTCCACGGTGCTTTCAGCGTCGGCGATGCTTCGCGTCTTTCACCGACACTCTTGGAAAAGAATGTTCATTTCGTGGCGCCATCGTTGCCAGGATGGTCTGTTTTCCATTCATGCATGCCATCAATGATTGACTATCGCGGTAGGGGAGAGTCGTCGTCGGTTCCAGATCCCAGGCATTACGCCCAGACCTTTGCTGACGACATATCCGCCCTCTTCATTCACCTGCGTGTTGATGCAGCGCAGCTCAAAATTATCATATGTGCACACTCCTACGGCACTGTGGCCGCGCAGATACTGTATGGCGCACCAGTAGCACATTTTCCACTCCGTCGGCAGATATCCTCCATGGTTCTCCTTGCGCCGCACTCACCGCCTCATTGCCATAAGGAATACGCCAGGTTCATGTCATGGCAGGCCTATTTTATGACAGGCCCACCCTCGCGGTATATTCCGTTCAATATCCTAGCCCGGCTGTTCCAATGGGTGCTACTGTCAAAATCTAAATCCGAAGCGGTGGCGGAGGGACTCATTCGGAAGATGCTCTTCTCGCAGTTGACGGAGAGCGAGAGGGAGCGGTACCATAGCTGGCGAGATGTACGTGGAATGATGGAGGGCCAGTACGAGAAGGAATTGGCGGCGAACATGGTGCGCAGCACTGAGCGGACCTGGGACGGGTTTTTGGATATCCCGAAGGTGTATCACTCGGGGTGGGGAGGTGTGGATCCGTCGGCGGCTGCCAACCTCAAGGATTACCAGGGAGTCGCGTCACCACCTCCCGTCTACCTCATTTCAGCCTCCCGAGATCACATCGTGTCACATCGCGTGGCTGAATGGTTAGCGAACGCGTACATAAACTCCAGCCTACGGGTGATTGACGGCAGTCATCTGTCGATCATGTTCTACTTGGAGGAGTTGTGGAAGGAGATCCTGTTGTGAAAACCGAAAATTCTAAATCGGAACTAATACCTCATTGACCGTATATTATACCATAGCATCTCGTGTATTACCCCCAACTAGTCTATACATGTCTACTTATCTGTGTTGCTCGCGTATCCTACCCCGGAGGTGAAGAGCAAGAGCATTTCGAAATCAAAACTGAATAGTATTCCACGATGACGCCTCGAGGCTGGGTTCTCCCGATCCCCCATCTACTTTTGACTTCACCTTCCTCCCATCATGGCCAGCTGTGACCCCATTCTCGAAGAAGACGGAAACCATGAGCTCAAAGTCACCTTCCATCCGCCGCTGTATCTCCAGCGCAAGATATGGGTACTCGACGTCATGCGCAGGGAGGGCATAGTCGACGTGCGTCCGCCGCGCGCCTCTTCGTATTGGATCTGACTGCTAGGGAAAACCTAGGTCGTCGACATTGGATGTGGCGAGGGACAGCTGCTGAATGCTCTGAGCCAACCCGCGCCGTGGCTGCCACCGCCACCGCCGGGAATCATCCCCACCGCACCCGACAATGGGCCCAGTATTTCAGCATCGCCAGCGTCGCCAACGACACCCAATTTCAATTCTGCGAGTGATCCGATTCCGAATCTGCACCCACGGAGGATTGCTGGACTGGATATCGCCGAGCGCGACTTGCAGTTCGCGATCGAGGCGGTAGCGCCTCCGTTACCCAGCTCGACACCCACTTACATGTGTCAGCCGGTTCGGTGGGAGCCTCTCGTGGCATCGATATGGAAGGGAGGATTGCAGGTTATCAATGAAGAGTTTGTCAACACCGAATGCATCGTGAGCTCCGAAGTGTACGTGCTTGTCTACAATCGTTCTACAATATACACCAGCAAGGTTTGACGCCGATATCAGGATCGAACATCTCCCGCCGGATGTGTTACCATTCTTTGCTCCCGTCCTGCTAGGCGTGTACCACCCGTACAAACTTCTAGTCACAACGCCATCTTACACCTTTAATGCCCGTTTTACGTCTCCAAACGCGCCGCCATCTGTTCGTAAAGGATACCCTGACCCTACCAAACGAACGGAAAGAATATTCCGCCACCACGACCACAAGTTTGAATGGACTGTCTCCGAGTTTGAGGACTGGTGCACCGAGGTTGCCAAGAAATGGGGGTATCGCGTCGAGCCCAGCGATGTCGGGCGCGCCGTCGAAGAGGATCCATGGGGGAGAGATGCAGAACTTGGCGGCGCTTCTTTGGTGGCAGAGTTCACTCGCCTGGATATAGGTGACATCGGCAGAAAAGCTTTGGAAGATGAAGCTAGAAACACGGTCCTCGACTTGGACCCCGATGCCCCAACACACGAGCGAGTCTCTTTGCAGGAGCATCTCCCGCACCCGTTAGCTCGTCAGCCCGCCTCCTTCGAGGATATCGGTGCAAGAGTCAAGGCACACCTGGAGGAATCTCGAGACGCGATCCAGAGTTTCGAGGAGGTGTGGTACAAGGATGAGCTCGCTGTTCTTTGCGGCGGATGGACAGAAGTATTGGCAAAAGCAGTAGAATCCTGCGAGGGCCTTTCGCTCAAACGTGACGAGGCATACAAGGAGAGACCGGATAGGGAAGCTTGGATGATTGAACTAATCGGCGGACCATCTCAACCTCGTATGCTCTGGCCAACGACCGAAGAGGTTGATCGCAGCGTCGAGTATATGTCTCCTGACTGGATCCCGGTGGAGGACGGATACAGCGATAGTAGCAGCAGCAGCAGCGAGGGAGGTGGGGATGAGTGGGGCGATAGCACCGGGGCAGAGGAGGGTGACATTTCATGGGGGAATTATTCTGAAGAGGACAAGGATGAACACGTTGCAAGATATTCACAGCGGCCACCATGGATGACGCCGGAGAATCAGCAGGTTGGGGGGTGGGGAGGAGAGAATGATGAGTACGGTTGGGGAAACATACCAAATGTGCCTCAGAGCGATACTTCAACGGCAGGGTGGGAGGGAGACGAGAGCGAGAGCGTCAGCTCGAGGAGCACCAATACGTTGTGAATGTTTTCTTGCCGGGATTTAGTGGGGTCATTACCGATTTCGATGGTGCATCTTGTTGTAAATTATGTATTGACTAGTGACCATTGGACGACAACGATACTTGAGCTCGTGAATTAAGATGATACAAGCTAAGCAATAGTCAACTCAAGCTGGTAGGGATTTGAAGGCCACTCACTGGTATATAAGAGTGTCCAAGATTCTCCACACGCCTGCCTATTCCTCAGACTTGATGGTGACGACAGGAGCTGTACAGGGTCTTGAGCGATTGCCTCACAGCAAAGAGGGCCGACTCACAGACTAACGGATGTAGCTGTGCCATATATGTGACCATCCACATCAAGTAGCACGCCGCGAACGCGAGCATGAGACCAGTCCGTATGACCCTACATTGGAGGCGTTTAGTTGTGGGTCGACCGCTGCCATGAGAGGGTGACCCACTCCTGATTGGGGCCCTTGGGCACAAAGAGGGCGGAGGCGGTCATCAATGCAGCAACGATAACAAGAACAAGGAAGACTGGAAGTATTGACGCCATGGTGCTTGGAAGAGGATGTGCCGTGGGAATACGTCGGCCTCTATCGGCTCGTTTCCATAAATGGAGATGCCGCTTTCAAGTTGAGACTTGCAATTCTTCACCCGAGTCGCGCTCGGTATGTTCTCAGCTGTTCCATCTCAGAGTCCACTCTGCTATGAGCCCTGAAGATCACAGCTAGTAGCCCTGATACGAGCACATTTGACCTTCAACTTTTGGGTATGTACTCGAGTACACTGTCTACAGGTTGTGACAATGCCTACCCATGGGTCGGGCAGCCCTCATCGAGTATGCAACGTTTCTCAATCACAGATCTTTCCATCATGAGAAGTCAATCAACACGCATTGAACGAGTAGGTTGTCAAGCTCATTGAATGCAATGGCATACTCCAAGCGCCACCCCGAGCTCGCACTGCAAGAGGCACTGGTTCGAAATCCTCCGAGGCCGAAGTACGAAATGCGGCTGAGGAACCACAGATACGGTTTCCGAATGACAACGAAAGGGTACTATCTGTCGCATTCGGGTTCATAGCGAGGACATAGTACTTGTCCGCATTCGCAGACACGGCCACCATTGTGGACGTTGCATCGAAGTCTTCCCCAGTAAGGGGCAGACGTTTGCTGCCAGCTGGAAGGGCACAGCTAAAATCAATCTGGACTAGTAGACCCTACATGACTTACGCTTGACAAAGTTGCCGAAGTGTTTATATGTCCAGAAATGTTTGGTGAGATCTGGGAACGAGTTTAGCATTGCCCACATTACGAGCCATAGTCGCACATAGTTCGTAGTTTCCGTTAGTCGCGTAATCTGCGTCATAATAGATCAGACCATCCTGAAAGTCTCCGGTAAGGAAGTGGGTGAGGCAAAGATGACAAACTACTTACAGTCCAGCCGTCAGCATTGGGCGTGGTGGTACAGGTGATGTTGTTCAGTGGTGAGCAGCCGATGCCATTAGAGACCAAAGTCCAGAACTAAGCCAAGTCGAATCGACAGAGAGTAAACCATTGTGTGACTTACATCGTAGTGTGGTTCCCCGGCAACGATGAAACTCTGAAAAACCATGCCAGAGAACATCAACGCATTTGTGATTGTAGGATCATAACCCCCAGACCAGCCGCGCCCACTTCCGTTCGCTTGTCCCAAGGAGCAGCAGATTTCCTGGAGCATTTCATCAAAACCTGCTCGATCCGGGAAGGCACAACACACATACCGACATCCAGGTTGTTTTGCTCGGGTATAACGTCTTTGTCGAATTGATGTACGACGCGTAGCTCGTATCGGTGGGAAAATCGTATGTATGATGCACAAGAGCGGCAACCTTGTCGATGACTTCGGGCAACCAAGTCGAGTACTCATTGGAGGCTCGACTCAATGAGGAAGATTCATCCGCGAGGATCCCCACCTGAGTTTCGAGTCCTCGAGCGGCAAGGGCATCGTACAGTGCTCCAATGAGCCCGGCCCGCCTGGTCACGATATCAGCTTTCACCTTCTATTAGTAACATTCATGAAGAAGAGGCATGCTGACTGGTTCGCATCGACTTCCATCCCTTCTTGACCACAAGGCGATGGTCCAAAATTGTTATCCGGTTCGTTCATTGCGGAGATATAGTTGATTGGGATACCCAATCCAAGAAAATGCTCGGCAACGTCCGCTAGATATGTACCATATGCTGGTCCGCTAGCTATGGGCATGGTGTTGAGCATTTGATGGTATCGACTCAGCGACAAGCAGGCCAGCCTACCATTTACAAAATAACTGTTACAGCTCGTACCGTCGAGGGTCAAGGGGGCCGGAGCACTATTAGCGAACATCGTCAAATCCGCGACACCTCGTTCACTTGCTGCAGTCAGAAAGTACACGCCCTGTTTGTCCTTCTCCCAGTCATAGACCCCTGGAGAGACGTAGAACGTTTCTATGGCGCGGACAGGGTTGGAGACGTTGACACCGCCACTGCCGACGTTCCAGCGATAGCTAGAGAGACCAAGACCGACAGAGGTAAAGAGGAGATCCGAGACGTTCTGTCGCGTCGCCTCCGGAAAGTTATACAAGTCCATCGGCCACCATGCTCCAGAGCCTCCGATCCCAAGAAAGGTTTGCGCAGGTGCTGAGGAGACTACAGCCGCAAACGCTGAAGGAACCGAGACCTGCAGGAAGAGTGTCAACAACATGATATGGCATCAAGTCATGCCTGCAGGTTTATATACATGTACCCACACTCTCAAGAAGAATCTTCTGATACCGAGAAACGACTGGTTTCCCAGCGAACCAGATCGTCATGCGATACTACCCAAGCGAGCAGGTGGTTGGCAAGATAAGAAGCGAAGACAATCAGTCTAAAAGGTCCGTCAGATATGAGATGGTCCAAACTGTTGTATTACTCGGAAAGCGCGAGGTGTGTAAATGATACTGTCGACCATAAATTCCGGATGCACGAAGAAAATACAGATTATGAATGGTCAGTACATATCACCAATCGAGAAAAGAACAAAGAAATTCGATTACCTCGTATCTGGTTATCGTCGAGGGACTATGTTTGTGATTGACCGGTACACTCATAGGCTCAGGAATTGGATGGTTCATCGATCTGGATTTCAGTTACGCAATCGCCCTGTAGCTCCAAGTCGACGCATGTTCGTCAAGGGGCACCCACCATAGTACTGCACTTGGCTCTAAGACTGCTTAGCACAACAGTAAGTTGCGGCATCAGCACTGCTGGAGCTATGAGTAAGAACTAAGACCAGAGGCAAACGAAAGCCACCTATCTCGCATAGCGCGCCGGAGAGAGATACCTCATCTGTGTCTGTCTGCTCAATGACTGCGACTTGGAGTTTCTGCGCGATTCAAACCAGAAGGAATTATGCAACTCGATGATCATATATCTGATATATTCCGCCCAGAAGAAAAAGGCTCCCCAGTCGCATCGAAGACCATGGCGGATTGAGGAACCCAGAAACGTTCGAGTAACTCCTTATCAGCAAGAGCCTCCTCATAATACGGTTCCACAATATCGTCGACCCAAGATACCCATGGCTCACACCAGCCCCAATTTTTCGTCAAACAGTATTCCATATGTGCTGGGTACCATCCCGATGAACCCCAGTCCACAATCGCCGTGACTAAGCTCCCTTTAACCATGACATTACGAGGCGCAAGGTCTCCATGCGTGAAAACCAGTGGGTGGCGCTTCGCATGGACATGTAGAATCGACGACAGGCTTTGGCCGCAATCGGTACCAGCTCCGCATCGCAGCTGGAAATTGAAGTGATCCTCGTTGATGAAAGGCCCTACTGGGTCATGGAACAACACTCTTGAGTGAGTGATGGGACCCCCAATAACAGAGCAGATAGTCTCTCCGGGCGGAGGGGGAATAGCGCGATAGATCCGGATAAAGCTCGATAATTGTTCGGCGATATGTCGTCTTTCGGCATCGTCAAGACCCTCCCACACAGATTCGAGTTCTACCCCTGGAACGCGGGACATGAAGAGAAGATAAGAATCCCACAGTGGGATGCAGAAGAATGGTCGCGGGATCGGGATCGATGTATTAAAAGCAATACAGCGAGGTGCAATGCTATGGAGAGGCTCCACAAAACTTTCCACTCAGGATTTCGCTCAGGGTCACTGCGCCCCACCGTGTCTGAACGCGTGAAAGCTCGCGTCGTGATCGCAATTTGTATCACATCCGGGTTCAAACACAACATTTACGACTACGGACACCTTCAGGCGCCTTTCGGGTGTCTTTCGGGACTTAAATGGAGGCGACAGCACACGAATTCTGACCAGATTGGTACAAGATCACGACTGCCCTGAGCAAAATCCTGAGTGGAAAGTTCTGTGGAGCCTCTCCATAGCATTGCACCTCGCTGTAAAACGCAGAGATGCCAACTCGGTCGGGCCGTTCCGGCATCGCTTGACGAAAATCCAAGGACTGAGAGTCGCTGGTAGAAAGGGTTGATCACGGAACCTGCGACGGGAATGAAGATTCTCGTACCTTCCCAGAGGGCGACAATGGTCCTAGACGTCCAGCGCGCTACGCGACGTGTATGATGGGATTTGAAAGATTTGATTCGAAAGTACCAGCGATATAATGGGTTACCCATTCTTCGTCTATAGCCTAGCCAAAAAGTCTCGGGGCCAGATGGAGGTATGCTCCAGTCAGCGTAGGCAGTTACTAACGCAGAGGGGGAAGACATGGTGGGCGTTCGTGTTCAAAAGCATCAATCCGGCCGAACCAGCCGAACTTCCGACGAGTGGGTCCTTGTGGGTGCTCTCGTTGTTTCCTCGAACCTTCTTTGAGTTCTTACCGATCATCGATGTGATTGTTACTCTAGATCTTCTGTCTCCATACTCTGCACGTTATTCCCATTTCTACATCCTTCCTCCTGATAACCCTCCACGCAGTTCAGCATGGGCTCTTGCGATCTATACATCGCCCTCTATCAACGGGCGCTTACCCTTTCTGACGGAGGCGGTACATTTCACTGGGCCCTCGTACCCTCTGAAGGGCATGTTGTCGAACGACACATGATGGTGTACGACATCATTGACACTACTCCGACCAATCGAGGACAATGGACTCTGCGAAAAGGCGTCAAACTCGATTTCTGTCGATCCGATACCTTTGCTTGCCTCGTCAAGCTTCCCAGTCCCACTATCGGACAAGATCAACTCTGTGATTTTTTGGGAGACCAATCGCCAGATCGGGGCGGCACACCCTTGCTATCCACCCATCGTGGCAAATGGTCCTGTTCACAGTGGGCTTTGCGGACGTTGGGTGGACTTGCCGACGGGGGAATCATCCAGCTTTCACTGTCTGAAGACAGAGAGAAGGAGCAGTTCTATCGGAGGGTCAGGTCGTTAGGCATTCTATCCCATAGTGTTACTTGGCCAGGCCGTACCGAGGGAGGCATAAAGGTCATCGATCATGATTATAGCCCATAACCTGAAGAGCAATACACTCGTCTGGTCTCATTTGTGTGGTATCCATAGTCCGTGCAATTGGTAGTCCGGCTGATTGGAGCAATGGTCATGAGAGGCGTCGTAGCGTCGAGTGAATGCACTGACAAGAGAAATCCATGAGATTAAGCGGTAATGTTGCCAGCAATGGGCTCCTTGCCGCCATATCAGGAGCAGAGTAGTTAGTGTAAGTCGATATGAAGTAGACCGTGCGATTGGTATCTGCAAACACATACAGATACAGAAGCATCAAATGTCTCCGAGCTGAACATCGAAGGTTCGCCGTGCACAATCGCGAAGTGTTTTGGATTTGGGGTTAGGTGGGCTCATGCATTCAAAATAAATTGCTAGTCCAGCAAACCTTGATAAGTGACGATGTAGGGACCTCATATCTGTGGAAGCAACACAAAGTGGGAGAACCGAGGAAACTCAATAGGTTAGCAAAACATTACAAGCATGACGTCTAGAAGAAGGAGACCGTTCTCGACATCGTAAGCGTAATATCACGGTAGCTCAAAAACATTCTACGACGAACAGTATCAATATCAGTGTCAGGGACCGGCCAGTCGAAGGTGAGACGTACTGCGATGCACAATGACAGGGCCGGACTCGTCATACTCTTCCTTGGTGACCCATAGATTCTGAAAGGTGCTGAGGGAAGCCAAGATGGAGCCTCCGATCCAGACAGAGTACTTCCTTTCAGGAGGAGCCACCACGCGCACCTATCAATAGTGAGCTGACAATGTGAGGTACACAGACCCAAGTTCACCTTGATGTTGCTCGGAGAGATCGCTATAAGCTCTTTGGACATGCGATCAGGAAGTCCGGCCAGCATGGTGGTGCCGCCCGACAGGACGATACTGTTATACAGCTCACGGCGAACATCAATGTCACATCTCTTGATAGAGTTGTAGCTGAGGTTCGAGGTCAGGCTCGATGGTCGTGTGGATGTCATGAAAATGCATGAAAACATACATCGTCTCGTGTATTCCAACACCTTCCAATCCGAGCATGGAAGGATTGAATAAGGCTTCAGGTGCGCGGAACCTGTCCAAAGTCATCAAGAGATGAACAGAGACCCAGGTTACAGAGACAGACCTCTCATTACCAATCGTAATGATTTGCCCATCGGGGAGTTCGTAGTCTTTCTCCAAAACAGAAGACATGGCAGCGGTCTGTAGCTCCTGCTCGAAATCCAAAGCAACGTAGCACAACCTCTCCTTAATGTCGCGCACGATTTCGCGCTCGGCGCTGGTTCTCAAACTGTAGCCTCTCTCACCAAGGTTCTTAACGAGCTGGGAGGTGATGTCTCTGCCCGCCATGTCGAGGCGTGAGATGGCGTGCGTAAGGGAGAAGCCTTCGTAGATGGGAACGGTATGCGTAACACCATCGCCCGAGTCCATGACGATGCCTGTGGTGCGGCCCGACGCGTAGAGAGACAGCACAGCCTGGATAGAGACGTAGAACGCGGGAACATTGAATGTTTCGAACATGATTTGTGTCATCTTCTCGCGATTTGCCTTGGGATTCATCGGTGCCTCCGTGAGCAAAACGGGGTGCTCCTCGGGCGCAACGCGCAGTTCGTTGTAAAAGGTGTGGTGCCAAATCTTTTCCATGTCGTCCCAGTTGGTGACAATTCCATGTTCGACGGGATACTTGAGCGAGAGGATACCACGTTTGGACTGGGCTTCGTCGCTTGAGGAATGGTCAGCAAGGAATGAAGTAATATGAAGAGCGCGCGCGCGCACGGCATCGTACCCGACATACGAGTCTTTGTTTCCGAAGCCGACCATCCAGCTCTCCTGACGGGGACGGCCGACGAGGGACGGAAAGACGGCACGAGGAGCATCGTCGCCAGCAACTGTATAATGTTACTACCAACATACAGTAGGAATAGTCGATACATACTTCCTGCTTTGCACATTCCAGAGCCGTTATCGATGACCTACAGGTATTGAGTTCTAACGTGAAAGGGAGGTGGCAGGAGGAACTTACAAGGGCTGCGATATCATCTTCCATCTCTTGGAGCTTACTTTGTTACTTCTTGATTGTTAATGCTCTGTGTTCATAGAGAGCGCCCTTTTATACCCAGCCACTCAGATGAAACAGACGCTGCGCCGTTAGCTCGATGCCTTGCGCTGCGCAAATAAGTGGCGCTCCCGAGGATGACCATGTGGCTTCATGTAGACCATTGAATAGGTCCGTAGCTGAGCGCAGTGACGCAGAGAATAAGCACAGTCCTTTGCGCCAAGAGCGATCTTGAGTAGTATGAATCAGAGTCGGGCTCAGGACCGCCGCTTACACCGAAAGATGACAGAATTTGTAGCAAAGGGAACAGGTAATATGAAGCTTTCGCATTGGGCGGGTGGGAAAGTTCCTCGCTTTCAACTAGCACTGGCAGTAGTGAGTGCGGAAGACAAAGAGAGTAAGTCACGCGTTACAATTTGAACCTTTGGCTTTTGCCGCTAGCCGTCATGAGTGTACGACTCTTCCGCCCCCTTCACCGCCTTGCTCACGTTGCCTAGACGTTCACGACGACCGGTCCCGTGGACGACGACCTCCTCAGCGACATCGTCCCCAGCAACATCGTCTCTCGACAGGTGATTGTCCTTCCATACCAGCACTTCGGTCGTATCGGCTAATAGACGGAGCAGCCCAGCCACGGCGACGACGGCGAGAGCGAAGTCGACGGCGAGGAAGATGAGCTCGCCAGTGAGCCTGATCCCGAGCCCGAAACCGTGCGTGGCCATCCGCTGCCGAATGTGGCGGACATTGACCGTGTTTATAGCCGAAGGGGAAGGCAAAGGCGCGCCCGACGGAAAGCAAGGAGGTCAGGAAGCGGCGCCGAGCGGAAGCCGACGCCAAATTGAGTGAGCAGCGGGAGGAGATGGACAAAGCAAAGGTGCGCGCCCTCCGCCTTCTGTACGCGATCGCCTCACGCTCTCTAGGTTGCGGACGCCGTCAAACGCTATTCTTATCTGCTCGGTCAAACAGAACTGTTTAAGCATTTCGTTGACATTAAGGCATGCCCTTTCATATCGCTTAACCTCGTATGTTGTATGTTTAATTGCTGTTGAAATAGCGCGCTCGCGACCCGCAGTATGCCGCGCTGATGGACGCGACTCCCAAGCCCAAAGGGCGCGGTCGGAAAAGGGCCCAGTAGGCATTCTCTTGGCGTCGCGCCGCTTCCGCGTTTAATCCTCTCCAGGGACAACAGCACCCGGCATCGCCGATCGGAGAAGGAGGAGGATGAAGAACTCTTGAAGAACGGAGAGGCTGCCGTCGAGGGTGACGATCAGCCGTTTGTTTTCGAAGAGTCACCTTCTTGTGTGTCTCTCGTTTCTTCTTGGTGTCGCAGACTAAATCTGCAGTAGTTATCAACGGGACTATGCGCGCATATCAGCTGCAAGGTCTTAATTGGATGGTTGCATTGCACCATAACGGCCTCAACGGTATTCTCGCCGATGAAATGGTATACATCACTTACCGTTCATCTTGCCAGTTGGCTCATCTTCAATTTCAGGGCTTAGGCAAGACCCTCCAGACCATTTCCTTTTTGTCTTACCTCAAGCACTACAAGAACGTCGCCGGACCACATCTCATCGTTGTTCCGAAGTCTACCTTGCAGAACTGGGCTCGCGAATTCGGGAATTGGACGCCAGATGTCACCGTGTGCATCCTGACAGGCACTCGCGAGGAGCGAGCAGACCTCATAGCCAATCGCCTTCTACCGCAAGACTTCGAAGTCTGCATTACATCCTATGAGATATGTCTCATCGAAAAACATGCTCTCAAGAAATTCTCCTTTGAGTACATCGTCATTGATGAGGCTCACCGTATCAAGAACGTCGACTCCATTCTATCTCAAATCGTCCGCGCCTTTATGTCGAGAGGACGTCTTCTCATTACTGGAACGCCTCTACAGAACAACTTGAAGGAACTCTTTGCTTTGCTCAACTTCATATGTCCTGAGATTTTCGTGGACTATGCTGACCTTGATACTTTCTTGCACAAGGATGCAGGCTCGTCGAACGAAGAGGAAAGTAGCAAGAAGGTTGTCGAGGCCCTCCACAAGATTTTACGGCCCTTCCTTCTCCGACGAGTCAAAGCCGACGTAGAGAAAAGCTTGTTACCGAGTACGTTCTCGATATAACCGTTCATTCCAATTCTCATAGCACAACAGAAAAGGAAATCAACATTTATGTTGGTCTCACCGAGATGCAGCGGAAGTGGTATCGCTCCGTCCTGGAGAAGGACATCGACGCTGTGAACGGTACGCGTGCTTTGTCGTGGTGTATGTATGGCCATCTCATTGATCGCATCTCAAGGTCTGACAGGGAAGAAAGAGGGCAAGACACGATTGATGAACATGGTCATGCAGGTAAGCAAAGATTTCCTGACTTGTAGGTGGGCCTCATCGCGTGTGCAGCTGCGTAAAGTGACATGCCACCCATACCTATTTGATGGCGCTGAACCCGGCCCACCGTACACCACCGACGAACACCTTATTGAGAACAGCGGCAAGATGATTATCCTCGACAAGCTGCTCAAGTCGATGAAAGCGAAAGGTTCTCGTGTGCTCATCTTTACACAAATGAGTCGGATCCTCGATATTCTCGAGGATTACTGTCACTTCCGAGAATACCGTATGTTGCTTTGCTCACGGGGTGACACTCGGTTTTGATTTCTTGCTAGAATATTGCCGAATCGATGGAGGTACCGCCCACGAGGACCGCATCGCAGCGATTGACGAGTATAACAAGGAGGGTAGCGAGAAGTTCATATTTCTGTTGACAACGCGTGCTGGTGGGCTTGGTATCAACTTGACAACCGCCGATGTTGTCGTACTCTACGATAGCGACTGGTGCGTTGCTGGATTTGACTTTGTTGCTGCAGCCTGACCGGAAGCTCAGGAATCCCCAAGCTGATCTTCAAGCCATGGATCGCGCGCATCGTATCGGCCAAACGAAGCAGGTCTACGTCTTCCGCTTCATAACCGAAGGAAGCGTAGAGGAGCGCATGCTTGAACGAGCCGCCCAGAAGCTTCGCCTGGATCAGCTTGTCATTCAACAAGGGCGAACGCAGCAGACCAAAGCTGCGAACAAAGACGAATTGCTGGAGATGATCACGCACGGCGCGGAGAAGATCATTAACTCGACCACGACAACTGAGTGGGTTCTTCCTTGACTTCCGAACGGAGGTGTGAACCGAATTTTTACAGGTCTCTTGTTAACGACGACATCAACGCCATCATTGCTCGTGGGGAGTCGCGAACCACGGAGTTGAACAGCCGATACGAGGGACTCAATTTCGAGGATTTGAGCAACTTCAAATCGGAGGCGTCGGTTCAGCAATGGGAGGGCGAGGACTTCCGTAGCGGAGTACGTTGATTCACTAGCTCCTCCTCGTTTGAAAGAGACACTCATGCCTCCGCAGCGCAAGAACCTCACGCTCAACCTCTTATCATTGTCCAAGCGAGAACGAAAGTCGAACTATTCGGTGGACAATTATTTCAAGGATGCTATGCGCGCTGGGCCGGCCAAACCAGATAAAGCAGCCAAGGTACCGCGCGCACCAAAGCAGGTCGCGATGTATGTACTTTTTATCCAGACCTCGGAGCAGAAGGAGATCTGACAAGATCACAGCCAGGACTTCCAGTTTTTCCCTCATGAGTTAGTAGCTCTACAGGAGCGAGAGCTCGCAGTACACAAGGTAGGGCCCCTTCTCGAATTAGCAGTTCCTTGCTTAGCGATCATTTCTACGCAGAGACTGAATGGTATCCAAGCGACAATGCGGGAGCCGCAAGGACCGGACGACACACCGGACAAGCTTGAGGAGGAGCAAAGGCTAGCTCAAGAATTCATAGACACTGGTCGGTCTGTCCCTCAGAGTCATCGAAGTGAATCTCACACTTCATCAGCCGAGCCTTTGACTGAGGCTGAGATGGCCCAGAAAGATGCCTATGCGGAGGAAGGGTTTTCAGACTGGAACAAACGAGATTTCCAGCAGTTCATCAAAGCTCTCGAAACTTATGGCTGGTAAGCGCTTTTCGGATTCTCGAAAATCTGCTTGTCTTGATACTTGAGCAGGGATGAGCCCATTGAAGTCTATGCCCAAGAAGTCTCGGATAAGACCTTCTCCGAGGTACAGACTTACTACGAGGTATTCAAGAGGAAATGGAAGACTCTCGCGGGTGTGTGCTCTCGGAAACTCAGTCTCAACCTCCTGGTTCTTACCTAGCTGCGTAGAGTATTCTCGGTTCAACACTCGCATAATCGAAGGCGAAGCCAAACGAAATAAGCGCGATATGCAGACGGCACTTCTTGAACACAAGATCAAGTCTGTGAAATACCCTATGCACGAACTTGAGCTCAATTATCCGGCGACCAAGGGGAAGACGTACACCGAGGAGGAGGATCGGTACTTGCTTTGTCGACTAGAACATTACGGATTGCATAAGGACGACCTTTTCGACTTGATCAAAAAGGATATAATGGACTATCCCGTCTTCCGATTCGACTGGTTCATAAAGAGTCGGTCGACACAGGAACTGCAGCGAAGATGTACTACCCTTCTGGGGATGATAGAGAAGGAGGCGGAGACTACTATGCCGGCGTTAGTGGCGAGTATGAAAGGAAAGGTGAGGCACTCACAGACGCATTGTTCGAATTTGGTCGACTGATGGATGGTTCACTAGAAACGGTCAAATGACGAGGTCTCCAGAATCTCTGCCTCCGCCAAAAGGACTTCTGCCTCTGCCAAAGCCAGCACAAATGGTACTGGCGAGCGGCCGGCGAAGAAGCAGAAGGTAACCGCGAGCCGAATCTGAATAGATATGTAACTTATTGATGTTGTATCTCGTGTATGTATTTCTACACTCTGTGATGTATAGATTCCCGGTCCTCAGCTTTCAGCGTTGCGAAAAGACCGTCGCACGAGTTCGACGGCGAAGTAGGCGCATGTCAATCTTCGTATATTCGCGGCACCGCTGATACGAAGCCCAGAGTTTTTCTGACATGGGATAAAACAGAAGAATTGTCGTATGGCTATCATATGTCGTGACGTTTTTAACTGACGAGAACCGACGAGACCGTTACCCTGACCTGAGCATCAGGTGCTTCTGCAATATGAAGCTTGCACGGTGTTGTTTGGGGTATCATCTCTTTTCAACCGTCCTGTCATATTAGAGCATATTAGCCTCTCTTTTCGACCTGGGAGGTTTGAGCTTGATCGATTCCTCTCTCGTACTGTGGGGCAACTGAAGTACTCTGTCGTCCACGAGGCTCGGCGCGCGACTGTGTCCGTTCACACACTAGTATTAATCGAGCAAATTGCATCAACTCGATATAGCCTATAGAGTAGTGAAGTCAGAGTGAAGTCGACGTCACATCAACAGAAAATTTGTATATCCGTCTCTGTGATCCATAGTCGACAGCTTAATGCTCAAGCTATTGACATGTGGTGCGAGAGAGCCGACCATGTTTCCTCGGCTGACACGAGTATGTGGCCCTGGAAAAGGTGCACGACTGACCTGGGACTGACACGAGTACATGGCCCAGGAAGAGGTGTACATGAATCAAGGCAGGTACTTACGGCCTGGGACAAATCCTCTCTCGGGGTCGTTCTTCTCTGCCGATTCTCGGTCAATCCGGTAGGAGGATACTAAAGAATCAAGGTCTGTTGATGTTACCATGCTATGTACTAGGACATCACAACAGACACAATGGAATGGCGGAAAGAAGAACCTAAGGGACGAACAAGGAGTGTATCAACCTGGGGACCGGATAAAAGAAGATGGCGGGCATCTAGTATTCAAGAAGAACCGAGAGCATCATGTCATGTATCCAGCCAATACCAATGACTCTACCCCCGTGGGTTCATAGACACGGCGGTTGTATACTGTAGACGACGTAGAAGGCCCACTGATGCGCCTGTAAGAAGCGATGACGGGCTTCGAATTTTCGTGTGGTTGACCGCACCAGTCCACAAGCGAAGAATGAATCGGAGTAGGGCGAGCGTGATGAGTAGGGACATGAGGCGCCGATGGCCATCCTTGTGCCTGTGGTCAAGGACTATAATCAGTAGGGATCTCAAGAAGGATACAGATCATGCATACCTCCTCGAACGAGGAAGAATCGAAGCTTTCCGTGAGTATTGAGCTGTTGGTAAAGAGGTGTGGCACAGGACCTGGTTCGCGAGGAATATGCCCGAATGAATAGGATAGCCTGGTGATATCAGGACCAGTCGATTCGGGTACATGCTCAAAAGTTATTTCTTGAATGACTTGGTATCTTCGCAGTTCTGCAAGAAAAAATCAGCGCGGTTCCGGTATCACGGTGGTGATCACGTACTCGGGTCGTTAGACAACACCTTCCAAAATGACGGGCAGAGTGTTGCCGTGTAGAACCAACCCGTTCGACCTGTGGGAGTAGGCATGGGATGCATATAGGTTGTCTCCGAATGAATAGACTCCGGGGTGGGATCAACGAAGACTGTGAACGTCGTCGTTGTCTGAACTTGCGCTGGTGACCAGAATCGTAGAGTCGAGTCGAAAAAGGACAGACAAGAAGAGCTGGTATTGCTCGATAGAGAAAGGGGTGTGAGGAATATTTCCGTAGACAGCACCTCGTCTGCCTGAAACCCTGCCAATGCTATGGGGCGGCAGACAGTCTTGGTAGAGATGTCAAAATCGAGGTTCAAGGTAACACGAATATTTATCGTTTGGCCAGCGTCAGCAGATGATCGTGTCTTCGAACTGAGTATTGTAACAGGCTTTTTCAACTTCTTGTCGACGCGCCGCTTGGCCGAGGATGCCACCACTGCCAATGGGTGTGCGTAGCCGTCATATGAATGAAGCTGACTCGGAAGCAATGCCTGGAGCGGAGGCGACACTGAGGACCTGAAGCCTCCGAGCTCAGTATCCTCATCACTGTTATAGCCCACAAGCATTCGAACTGGAAGGTTATTGAGTCTGACAAGCTTGAGCAAGCGAATGCTATAATACCTACTCTCCGAGTCCTTACAAGTCTCCCGTAGCTGTTGAAGTCGACTACCCACTTGTTTTGGGGTCCGGACCTTGCCTGTAGCTTCGCGGATGTAGTCTGAAACGAACCGATTACGCATGGGAAAGCGTGCTGGAGTCCGCCTCGGTTGCCCCGCTCGGAATGTGGAAGAAGATTGGGGCGGTACGTATTTTCGCAACGCTGTCAAGGCTGAATCGGTCGAGTTACTCAGAATGCGGGAGTTTATCGCTTACCCTCAAGAAGAGCGGCTTCACTACTTGAGGATCAGCTAGAGGCACGGACGAGGGATTGGAGAACCCACATATTGGGAGGCCATACGGCTTCCCCCTCCTTGTCCCTTAGAGTTTTCCAGGATTTCCGACCTGTGGCGGCCTGCTGCTTGTCGTTTCGACTGATCTCCTCATCGGTTGGAGCGTAAGATAGGTCGTCAACGGTCGAGAAAGAGACGAAGTAATTTAAGCCGGTACTGACTGAGAAGGGAGGGGCCATAGGCGTCGATCTATCTATCAATGAATACGAGACTTTAAGAGCTCTTGATTGCACAATCTAGATGAGACTTACATGAGCATGACGGAACTAAGTCGTAGTTGCAGATTATCGTAGCATGCCGTTAGTATTTGGATGATCTGCAAAAAATGACCTAGAACCGAACTGCCGACCTCATTTCCACTAGACACTGCGCCTGCGAGAAGTCGAGAAGTACAACGATAGCGAGGCGGCATATATCTCGACTCCGAGTCTCACGGGAACTTGAAATCATACTTGAGAGAGCAACCTACCTTTTCAATTCGTCATGATAGTCTTGGAGAATGCTGGGGTTTGATGAACGAACACGTCGAACGCGCAATCCACTTCTGGCCATACGTTCAGTTACCGACAACGACTGTCGCACAGTTTTGATCCACTGAAGTTATACAGAATGTGCCTTTCGATGTTTGTTCTCACCTCAACCTGATTGAAGCCGGATCTGGATCGAATCTAACGAAATCCACAAAAGGGGTACTACCCTTGCAGCATCAAGATCGAATGACTTCGAAATGACTGACTCCGATTCCAATAGCTTCAGACCATCCACGGCGGAAGTCAAAGGAAGCTGGTGTGAGAAAGAGGCTCTGCTCCTGGGACTCGCTGTGGTAAGACGCCAAACCTTTCTGTTTCTCAGGGCGTCAGAAGAGATGTATTATCGTTCTACCTAACATTTCCGTCAAAAATCGGACTGCCCGCAGGTGGCGTTCCATGACTCGTCTCCCCAGGTGATTGAGGTACTATATGTGTTGGAAGCCACGAAGTTGACAAACGAGCACGAGCCGTAGAGTTTATCCTCGTCAGAAGATGCACAAGCCAGCAGAGGCAACGGAGAATCGTTGAGTACAAGCCGGATTTGGGGCCCATCAAACCTGCTTTCGTCATGAATAAACGCACAGTTGTCGGAGATGGGCTGCTCTTACGTCGACGAACACGTGAACTTTTCCCAGACCATCTGAGCGGCGAAGGGTACTTGGTTTGAGGTCCGGAAGGCGCGGTGGGGCGGCACAGGTCCAGTTGCAGACAGTGGTGTCTCGTCCCTGGGGATGCCATTAAACTTAGTTCACACAGTGGGACACCACTGACTTCGCTAGCCCCAAGGCAGTCAGAGCCATGTCGATGGTCGTATCGTGTCCGAATTCCAGATATAGCGCTTGTGCATTTCCACTCACATTGGAGAAGCTGCAGGCAACGCATGAGCAAGACTACGAGTCTATCAAGTGCACACCGACCGCTCGATGAGTTTGTTGACGTAGAGACTGCCAAGCAAAGGCCCCATTTCTCCAGGAAGGTTGTAGCCGAACGCACCGTCCATGAGGAGATCTAACTCATACCTGGATATACGTCACTTGGGGTTGAATCTGCGATGACCAGAGAAGCTTACTCGAAGTTGGCCAGCTCGTTGGCAGCAAAGACGTCACACCATGGGGATACGCCGTACGCAGCATAATCATACGCGCATGCGTACAACGCGCCATGGGTGTCATCATCAGTAAGGTCGAGCCCTGGTATGATACCATTCAAACGAGCCGTGATAGCAGGGAGGTACACTGCATCCCAAGTGACTACTGGCTTGTGTAAAGGTCAGCAATTCTCGTCCGAGGAAGGGACAGGTGGTCGACAAACATCATTGCCATATGCATATTGCCAGTCCGCACAAGTGTCCATGGGGGTAACCCACGAGATGGTGACTTCGTCTTCGGGAATGGTCTCAAAAATGGAGTCCTCAAGGGTTGCCCATTCACGACCGAAGTACCCATACGCGAACCATTGCGCTGATTCGACGACCTAGAGCGGAGTGAGTTTCGAAAAGATAATATATAGCCGCCGATTAGAACTGACGCGATCCTGGTTCCCAGCAAGGATGTTGGTAGCTGGAAGATTCGGGTATTTGAGGCGGAAACTGTTAATCATGTATAATGAATAATCGTTTACGGGGACGAAGGACTTGGCTCACTCGACACCGTGGTCAAAAAGCTGCCTGCGACCAGGAGCCGTTAGGTTGTTTGCCCCCAGGTTGGTAGTATAACCCTCTTTCAGAAACTCCATGCTTTTAGGAAGGTCGGCGGCGGCGATGTACTCGTAAGAGGTGCTCAATTTTGCGGTAAGATTGGTGATATAGACGAGCTCGGTTGATAACGGCCAACGACTGCCATGACGTCCCATCTATTGTGATTTGAACACCAGTATAGATGAACCTGAGATAAACCCAAAAGAGAAAGACCCCCACCAGCATGACCTGTTCAACGAAGCAGTCGTCCGGAAGCATTTCGCTGACTCCGTGAGGTGTCGGGGCTTTGTGGTATGGGGCCAAGTTCCCAAGGCGATCGTACTTGTCAGTGTCGGCCGGGACGGTATGTGGACCGCCGGGACCACGGTGCGCTCCTTTGGCCACGACGGCTACAACTACCAGGAAGAAATGAACGAGCAGCATGGTAGATGTGTGGGGACAGGGGATTCCTCTCCTAGAGTTTTTGTCGCGTCGATTCCGTTATGTATGATGCAGAGCAGGAACTGACCATGCGGTGCACAGGTTTTCGCCTCGTGGATTTATGACGTTACCATCCGGTGGTCCATAGTGGTCCACGCAGATGTTGGCCGTTATCAGAGGCTCTTTTGGTTACCCTGCCAGCAGCTCCAAAATGAGACCTGACAATCAGTCAATGAAGTTCACCTTCTTGGAACAAGGACAAGGGAACTCAACCTGTACAGCGCATGAAGATAACTATACGTCCGAAGATTCTGTATTCACACTGATTAGAGTGGACTTCGATACGGCGAGTGGATTTTCAGTATGTGACCCTTGCAGTTGGATTTCGAGACGGCCGTTCGACGAAGTTGAGTTTGAGTTTCGCTGCCTGCATAAGTACCTCCGACTTCGTAAGACAGGTCCGGACTCAAGAAGTTGACATTCGACTGCATGCGGCCATTTGAAACCTGCGGTGAAGACGAAGTAGCCACCTGAATCGCGCAGAAGGACGCCATCGAAGAGTTGCAATATTGGTGATCCTTGATGTACGTATTGCTCTGGGCCTGCGTCTGGCTAGGAGCTCACGACCGTCTGCTTACTAGATCCAGGCAGGTCTGGGAACAGCTTCAGATCATACGTTGTGCGAACTATGCGCCAATGCGAGAAAGAATCAAACCTGGGCTGGGAAGACGTTATGAAAGCGTGGCGCGCGTAACGCATCCTGCCAGCGCCTATATATTAGGCACTCGAGCCCAAGACTTTTTGCATCGTCAGGAGTCTTTGCACGATCCAGGACACATGTTGTCAGAGATTGTCGCGCAGTTGGGAGAGACACTGCCCGCTCAGGGGGTGCCGGTGCCTTGGCCGGTGCCAACGAAGATAACCGCCTCTGCGGCCGACCCACCCACCCACGACCACCACCACCACCACCATCTCTCCTCGACCCATATTCTCTCTTTCGCAAGACATGACCCGAGCTCGATAGGCGTGTCTCTGCTCTTGCCTGCCCACGCCCCGCCTGGAACCCATCCGTCGCCGTTGTCTTACATTGCCGCCGTTGTCTGCCCTGTAAGCTGTTGTCGCCGTCCTTCCTTGCCGCCATATTTGCCGTAGCACCCTAGCATATCCTTTTTTCTTCATTCTTTTCTTGTCGTCCTTTGCCACAGACACCTCCCGAGCTCGATAGGAGTGTGCCTGCCGCCGTTTTTTGGAAGCCAAATGTAGATTGTGGTACCGAGCGCGATAGTACCACTAGCTTCCTACCCGAGTGCGATAGGACAGAGTCGCCATCGAGGCCGCCAGATTTTTTCCAATGCAGGACGCCGCCCGCCTGCCCGCCGGGTTCATTTCTTACCTCGCCGTTGATTATCGCCGTTCTCATGAGTTGAGCCTGTTGAGGCTTCCCTTCATTTCCTTAGTCTGGATGCTCCTGTTACCCCCTTAAGTTCTACCCCATGGTTCTGCCCTTGTGCTTCCTGGTGAGCTCGGCTTCTGGGGGTGGCAGAGAGCGTGGCAAGACGTACAGATGAAGCCGTCGCTTCTTGGGCGACGACGTCATCGTGTGCGCACCTTCCACGACCGGCCGGTCCTGTGGACCACTGCCGTGTAAACAACAACAACAACAACAACCAGAAGTGCACAACTCGACCTCGGGATTAGGCCTTTCTGCCCACCCGTTTTCCAAAAAGTCTCCAGGGCACGGTCTAATACCCGGGACAGTCCAGCTTGTCTGCACCCACCACTGACTCCCTCCCCGGGTGTGCAGCCCGAGACGGCGCAGGGAGGTTTCCACCAGTCGCATGTGTTGACGCTACGAGGCCGGGCGATTCTGTCCTCGCCGATTGGGAAACACGACGACAGCTGCGACGACGAGATAGACCGCTGCATGTGGACTGAACTGGGAGTATACGGACGAGCTTGAGGTGTGCAGAACGACCGGGCACGGGTATAGCAGATGCCCAAGATTCTGCCCATGAATAAGTATGACTGTATGAGTACCCAAAGACTTGCTGTTGCACAATACCCAGGTAAGCGTTGGTCTGTCGAGTCAGTCGAGACATTGCCAAAGGTCAGCGGGCGCAACTTTGACGCCGACCTGAGCATTGACGCTGGTTTGTGAACAATGTGTGGACATTTAAGAAAGCGCAGAACATGAATATTATGATCGAGAGGCCATTTACGGATGGAAATGCAGGGAAATCTAGAGTAGCACCCCTTGGCGTCCGAACGAGAGTGGAAGCAGATGCGCCGTACATTCTGGGAAGGCTGGTTATAGTGGTATCGTCGCTGGGGAGGAAGGGAAGATATGAAGGAAAACGCACTTCGCTTCATTGGCGATTCAGATCTTGTCCACCTCGTGTCGCTTCATGGAGTTTATCGTCTCCTCGTATAATTTTCTTGAGTGGCGGGCAAAGCGTATTGCATTACGGCATCGACAGAGCAGATTCAGAGGAGTTGAGTCCGGAAGCTTGATGGTAGATAAATAAGCCGCAAAGGCGTAGAGGTGACCGTTAAGGCAGACGACCTCTGGCCAACTGAAAGTGGACGCCGGCACTCATGCCGAGGAGAAGTCTGCTGAATCAGGTTAACTCATTATTAAATTGAACGCGGTTCGATGGCGTAGTTGGTTATCGCATCTGTCTAACACACAGAAGGTCCTCAGTTCGAAACTGGGTCGAATCATTTTTTCTAGTTTGTGAGCAGCTGTAGGCCAGAGACGAGGGTAAAGGGCGGGACAAGCGGCGGGAGGGCGCAAGCCTGAGCGTGAGAATCTACTCCAGCTGGGGCAAATGCCCACGCAGATCCGAGGTGCAGGACTGTATCACATCAAGACAGCCTGCAACGAAAAGTTGTGTTGGGCGCAGCGTACAAAGATTTCTTTATCAGTCAATGGACATTGTGGTATATGATCCTGTATGTTACTAATGTTCGACGCATGCAATTGAAAGCCTTGCCAGAGAGCGTCGACGGACCACTCCGCTGCAGTAGCGTTCTCAAAATCACATGTTTATTCTGTGTGATGGGCGGGTACCAGGAGCGGTCGCGAAAGAGGCGGCGAGTCGTGATCGGTGCAAGGCGGCGATCGGGCAGGCGGCGCAGCAGGCGGCGGGATACCGAGCTTGGGCGCGGCGGCAAGCAGTCTAGCTTGATTCGGGCGAGAGCGCGACAGTGATCGAGCAGGTGGCGGAATCCGGCTGCCTGTGCCGGTGCCTCGGCGGACGCCTCTAGCGGGAAGGCTGCTGGCGGCGAGCGCGACTGGGTTAGTTGTAGCCTGGCCTCCGGCGGGCAGGCTGGGTTCTCCGCATCCTGGCCTCCGGCGGTTCAGGCTGGGTTCTCTGCATCCTGCGCCTCGTACCCCTCGGCGGCTTGCAACGTTCCTCGGAAATACAAGCGGGGCTCCAACTCACGTCGCATCACAAGGTCCTCAGTTCGAGACTGGGTCGAATCATTTTTGCGCTCCTTGACGGGACATACTTAGTAGTGGCGCAGTAGTACTAGCGCACGCCGCAATGGCAACATGACTAAACTCTAGAGTCTCGAATCACTCGATTGAACAACGAGTTGTTCAAATTCCCAAGCTTCAAGCTCTGAGATGTTGGTGCTCACTTAGAAGTGTCATTACCGCTCCATTTTGTGTCGCTTCTGAGTTGGATCTAAGGTTTGAGACTCTAAGTTTTCACGATGTGCATCGGGGAGCTCGGAAAAGCATGCACATAACAGATGGTGACGGGACGCGGTACCGCCCTACTAATTGCCACGGTATAACGGCTTCCTAGAGCTTCGCAGTCATCGACGGTTTGATTTCATACTAATTCATAGCAAAGTTGTAAATTGAGACCTCCTTCGGTGCGATGTCCTCATGTCCCACAATGTATAGAGAGAATTCGCATGTTTAGCTTCTTACGACATCTGCCGTAGGTTTGTCCTGCACTCTGAACACCTAGATTGTTCCCTAGAGCCAGTCAGCTTCACGTCGTCAAGAAAAGTGGCAACGTACCTTTTCTTTGCTCCAGTTGATGATCAAATCCTTCACGCGTGCAGCGACGATGTCATGGCACTTTTTGCAGTCCACCTCGCTAATCATAGACTTGTAGGCCGCCTTTAATATTTCGCAAGTCGTGTCTATGGCATGGTCAGCACACGGAGTTCAAGTTGTGAGTTCAGGAAGTCGTACTTGGCTGTACGTGTCCAAAGACCAACGATGCCGTTGCCAACTTCCATCTGTCCATCGTTCTGTGCTGCAATGCCAAGGTGCATTGCCTGTTGGGCCGGTGAAGCTCAAGAGGCCGCACCAGCAGCTTTGTCAGCATCCTCCTCCTGCGTTGGTGCAAATCGAAGAGTCTCTTCATATACGTAGGCCCCGTCACCTTCCCGACGTCGGATGAGATGCTTTCGAGGTCGCACGAAAGAAGATAAGATGAGGCGGCGACGGCAAGGTCCTCCGAGTCGTGGATTGCCGCCAGGACATACACCAGCAGTGGTGCCAGCGCCGCCTGGTCAAGGATCGCTGAGAAGAGAGGGGTGCCCTGACGGGTGTATCTCCGAACTGACAGCCCATAGCGTGGAAATATGTTGATAGCGGTGATAAGTGCTTGCAAGGAAGGTCGGAATTCGGATTGTGTGAATGACATGCCATAGATCGTGTAGAGCAAGATGCTCAACGTGTCAGACTTCTCTGGAACGGCAGCAAACGTGCTTGCTTCGTTACGGAGAGCGTAGTTGAACATGTTAGTCGACCCGCGAGATAGCGCCTGGCGGTGGACGTGGTACAGAACATTGTCAGAGGATATGAGTTGGAAGTTGGGCCGAAATATGCCATAGGCCAGGCGGTCATGGAACTTGGTGGATACAAGCCGTTCTAAATCATTCACAGACCATGGAACCGATGGGGAGTAGTTCTGTGGTGTAAAGTCGGCGTGAGCCAGCCAGGAATACGAACTCGGGGAGTGACCTCTATGACAGTAAGTGCAAGGAAACTCTTCGATCTCGGGGTAGGAACGGAAAGAGAATGACGGTCTTGCATAGCGAACTGGTCTCTAGGAAGAGTAAGGATGGCGTTCTGTGGTTTCTGTGAACCGATTTACTAACCTTAAAAACTAGTGCTCCAATACAGTGACACTCAGAACGAACCAAATTGGGTGGACTACCAAGGCAGAGCAGAGCTCATCGAGCTGAAGAAGGAAGATAAGCGTGAGTACTGCAAGTCCAGATGACCGCTGATAGTCGGCAGCAGAGAAGGCAGGGATCGAGCCGCATTCGACGGCCTTCGTGAGTGAATACCTATTACTGTAGAGGATGTACGACTGGATATCTCCCATATGCATGTTAACCTAGCTGAGTGTTAGGGAGTGATTGTTCACTTCTTAACAAACAAACAATTTACACGCACCTAGGTCGTTCTGCTGTGTCTATTTAGGACCAACATAGAGGGAAGGAAGCAGAGTCACGTTCCCATGTAAAAGTACGCACGGAGAAAGTCCAATCATCTAGATCCCTTGGTATGCAGTAAGTTCAAAACAAACACAAAAACCATTGCTCCCGACCTGTTAATTTGAATGGGCCACATCGAGAAAGACTCTGAAGGAGATAGGGAGATGGTCATGCTATAAGTTCTCACATCGGTCTCGAGCGGACTCTACGTTCGTCATTGTGAGTCCTTTGAAATTAGCGTTGGAAAGCCATTCATACTTGTCCCAGGTAACAGTGCGTAACACCCACAAACAGAACATACATTGAGTTTGGGTGGGACCTGGCAACCAAAGACACGCTAAGAGCGACCTATCGGATCTGTAATCCACGAGATCCGATCGACAAACAGAAACGCGTATGTTGTACTTATACGTGCGTCTTCTTTTGTCTTCATACCGCCGCAGTTGCTGTCATCGGTTTGGTACTCACAGGCAGTCAGAGGAGGTCGAGGGAGGTCGGAGGCTGGTCGCGGTGCCGGATAAGTATGAAACTGATGGCATCAATTGCTACTGTACCCAAAACCATGTCGTCGAAATCTCTCTTCGTGCTGGTCGCCTTCACTGTGCTTGCATTGCACGCCCACGCTCAACTGGCGGACCAACAGCCAGACTATCTCAATGTCTCAATTTCGGTGCGTCGCCCGCCGACGCGTACCCGACTATCTTGACGTCGTACGAATGCCGTCAGGACGGGGCCATTGGGGAATGCGCCGTCGCCAAAGAGCTCAGCGCCGTCAAGCACGCCGTCGAGGCTCAGCAGTCGCCCATCATGCGTCAGATATTCACGGTGCTCTTCCCCTTCGGTCCGGCGTGGAACTCGATTCTTGGAACTTTCTACATTAGCTCGTATGTTTTCGGTCACGCGCGTGCAACAATGAATGACCGTTTCAACAGAGTTCCTAACTTCATTCTCGCCTTCATCCCATCCAAAATTAATGCCAATACCCTTAACACTATGACCGCCTTTGCCGTACGAGACCACCGTGAACGACCGACATACACTTACCATTTACCGCACAGACCGGTGGCTTGCTTTCTGACGTCTTCTTGCATCTGGTACCACACTCCTTCATGGGTGAACACCAACATCCGGGGGTTCACTTTGTCATGGTCGAAGAGAAACGAAATATTTTGATAGGGTATCTTCTCACAACAAAAGCTTCACGCGAGTACTGAAACAACACGTAGGCTGGGTATTTTCTCTGGATTCGCAGCATTCTTCTTTATGGAAAAGACACTGCGCGTATTGGGAGGAGGCGAGGAGGACGGACACTCCCATTCCCATTCACACACCCAAGAACCCCCTACTGCCCAGGCCTCGGGAGCGTCCTCCTCGGAAATGAGCGAGGGCTTGAGATCACGCTCAAAGACCGAAACTAAATTGGAGGACCATTCTCCTCCAGCTACTATTTCCGCGTCTGGGCCCTCCAAACTCTCAGCCTACCTCAATCTTTTCGGGGATTTTGTTCATAACATGTAGCTGCTACTCCATGAACACGCACCTATACTCGCGATATTGATTTCCATTTACAGCACGGATGGTCTTGCGTACTTGAAACTTTTGCCATTCCAGGCTGGAAATTGACTTCTGTTTAGGATGGCGGCCTCGTTCTATGCTTCGCCCATGATTGGAGCGACCACGACGCTTGCCTGTTTCGCACATGAAATACCACACGAGATTGCGGACTACTCGATTCTGATTCGAAGCGGCTTCACGAAGAAGCAGGCCATGCAGTCGCAGTTTCTTACCGCAGTTGGTGCTTTTGTATGTGAAAGGGCTTAGTTGTCCAGATCAGTATCTGACACGTCTTCTACCTTTCCGTTCGTCCTAATATTAGGTCGGGTGCGTCATTTAATCACAACACACCCTTTCCCATTTCTCACTTATCCACTCAACTAGCACCTTCATTGGAATCGCCGTTCATAATGCAACGTCTTCTGGTGAATCGCATGTCGATGGAATAGACCTCGCTGCTGGAGTAAGACAAGACGCCTCTGGACTGCTAGGTACTACGCTGCAGCTGGCGGATTTGGTAAGGCAGTCCTTTAGCCTGAACTATGCTCTGGGCTCAATTCATCGCTACGCCAGGTCATTCCCTTTGTCGCAGGAGGTTTCCTGTATATAGGCGCCGTTGCCGTTCTACCAACGTCAGTCCTCATGCTCGCTGTATTCGCACGTCTGATTATGGCTGCTAGACTACTTGCCGAGAGCAAGAGTGCGACCCAGGCTATCCGGGAGGTGCGACAGGTTTGTTCTCGACTGACTTTGCTGTTCCTGACCGAACTGACTCTAGTTTGCTGCGATGACTGTCGGAGTCGTGTGTATGTTTTTGGTCGCGTGAGTGATATTTATCAAAGTGCTATCTTTCATGTCATAGCAAACTGATATGACTGCAGATGGAACGAATGATGTGTCGGAGAGGCATGAGTCGTATGCAGCTCATAAGAAACATATTACAATAGAGTTCGGACCTTGACGCGCGCATACATCATGCCGAGTCTATGTCATATAGTGGGTTCGTGTGGAAGATCATTAGGAAGACAGATGGACCTTGTAAGAAGTTGCTCAAACAGGCGAAGGTATTTACTTGCAGCGATCCGGGTGCGTTCCGTGTACCCTGCGTGTACCAGCACCTACCAGAATAGGCTTGGGCTTGAGTGGCTGGAAGTCGCCGACACTGGGGCCTGACAGTGAAAACCTTTCGGCGCCACTCGGTACGATCGTGCCGAAGAACGTGCGTGAAGATACCAAATGGTCGTTACGTCAGGGTTTACTTTTGCTCAAACGATAGAGCCGAACCTTTTTCTGTCCCTCTACCACCATCTACTCTGCACGAATCTACCAGAAGCTGTAGATTTGTCTTGTATCTGGTCGCTCTTCGCTCACGCATCATACAAAGGGCTTAACGGCACTCTTGGACAAATCAGAGGTTAGCATGCGACCAGCTCTTACCGGCCATAGGTGCTGACGACAGCATTTCACTCTGCGCTGTACAGCGAGCTCGCGCCGCAATTACATCCTCCCGTCGCCATCCGCCGCTCTACCGGGGCATACTCCCACCGTCACCCTAGCCGTAACCTCAAAACGTCAGACTCCGCAGAATTTGTTTGGTCGTCTGCCGGACGCCAACCGCGGCCCACATCATCAGAACGAGCTAGTCCGCTCGACCCGAGTACCCAACTCTACCTGCGCATCTCATCTCGGACCGCCACCACCACAATGGGTACCAACAAAGGACGCGCTACTCCCCGCATCGTGTGCTGTGCGATTCCCATAGCTCGCGCCGCGGGCAAGGTGCTTGTCATCACCAGTCGCAAACGGCCGAACAGCTGGGTTTGTGAGTGCTCTTTTCCGCCTTGTCTCATATTTTCCGACCTTTCACCCGTTCCTCTCTTACGTTCTGAACGAACGCTGACTCTATCCCCTTCTTTCCTCGCTCGGCCTCGCTCAGTGCCAAAGGGTGGCTGGGAGTCATCCGACGTGAAGCTGGAGGATGCTGCGTCGCGGGAAGCCTTGGAAGAAGGTCTTAACCTCTGTCCCTCTATCCGTCTCCTCACCTCCTGATCATTCCTCTCTGCGCTGCCTTCTCCTTCCCGCAACTCGTGTGTTTTGACGCAAATCTATCTGCACACCACAATAGCCGGCGTCCGCGGCACAGTAACACGCTTTGTCATAACGATACCGACACCCTCCGCCACCTACCATTTCTACGAGCTCGACGTGAACTCGCTTGAACAGACTTGGTTGGAGTGCAACGAACGGAGAAGAGAATGGGTCGACTATGCCGAGGCCGTTAGGCGACTGGAATGGAAAGCCGAGCTGTCGCAGGGCTTAAAACTGTCATCGTTAGCGCCTTCACGGTGACAAGCCTGTGCGTCTCCATGGTTGGTTCAAAAGGGTCGTGGAAACGACTCCTCCGGCTCTTTTCCCCACGCACTTTTGACTCTGTTGACATCGCATTTCTCACATCCATAGAGCATTGGACTGCAGGCGCATCGAAAGACATCAGCTCATTTTTTCGTCCCTCCTACTCTTGCTACCTTACCTGCCATATACTAACGATACCCGCCTACACAACTCCGCATTTCGCTGTTTCTTCGCACATCGCCGTCCCTCGCCACACACCAATTAGACAAATGTAATTCTAGCGTACAGTACATGATGCTCGTGGATTCTATCCTATCCCCTGCAATAACCGGAAATGCACTTCGACACAACCAAATTTGTACATAGGGCAACATCGTTGATTCTTAACGGAGAGGGCCTCCCCAAAGTATTACTCTATGACGACCGGGCATCTGCTCGCCAAGGTGCGAATCCAGCTCAATGTCGACACGAGACCGACTTTGATTCGAGAATGGCAGAGCAATCTCGATCCAGTCGGATCTTCCAGTAACATTGCGTGGCGTTTTGCTACATGTGTTCATTGAGATTGAGATCGCCTAGTTTCTGCAAGACCGAGGTAAAAACTTAGATGAGGCAGATACTGATAATTGAAAGCGTCGGCCAAGGTGCGGTGATTTCCGACGGGCAGCGTCGGTGGTCGCATTTGCACTGAATACTTTCGCATACTCGCCGACGATGAGGAGCTTTGTCACCAGTAGATTGATCATTATGCGCCACTTGGTGCTCAATACTTACCAGAACTTCGTTCCCACAAGATATGTGATATGTTATAACATATGGTAGAAACGCTCTTCGACACGAGCTTGGGGGACAGTTAGGATGGTGTGCCCACGTTCAGAGCATATGTACCTTCAGATGTTGGACACATAGTACTCGGTCACAGGCTGAACAGTCAGGTGGCGGTCGATAGCGCACGTTCCAGGACTTGGCTGTTTGTGTGAGTCAGAGTGGGCGAGCCCTGATGATACTGTCATTGATACACTATTCCGTGAGGCTCCAGCCTCGGAGCTACCATTGCCATAGCGCCCGACAGTCCTCACAATCATCACTGGCTCGGCAATCGCTGGTCTCGATGAGTCCCCACTGAAAATTCTTTTGTAACTGCACTCTGGACTGCGAAGATTCTGGCCAAACATCGTTGAGTCATGAATGTCGCTCGACGCCTACTAAGCCTTGAGAACGTCCACGTACTACTAGACGTGAGATACATCTACCCACCATTGAACATATCTTCCGATCTACTATGCGTAGGACTGTTACGAACAGCCTGCCGAGAGGCGCTCTCTCATTTGAAGACAACGACGTCTCAAAATGCCGCACTCCTGTCTCTCCTTCCCCGACAACTGTCTCGCGCTTCCCGTCGCTCCGACTACAGAGATTGGTTCGTCCTGTACCGTGACTATGCCACCGCAGTTGCAGAGACGATCCTCTCCATCCAAAGTCCTGAGTCATGTGAATCTCTCGCAGCTCATCCCGACATGCCCCTTCAAATGGAGGGCTTTCTTTGAACTAATTTCATGCGGTAGTTTTGAAGCACCTGCAGAAATTCGACACACTGAGATGGGCTGGGGTTGCTTTACGGCACAGAAGGAAAGCAAGAATGCGTTCCTCAGTCCTGCGAATCTGTCTTGCTCTCGATGCGCATGGACTTGACTTGCACTGTGCCGTGGTTGATTGAATCAAACGGCGGATTACCAAGAGGACCGTCATTGCTGTGCGCCAGAGTCAGAACGTGGTCAGATTCTTGAAGGCCTGGTCAGGTCCTAGTCGAGTTGTCAAGCGCTGCAGAGTGTACTGGCGTTCATTGGCCGAAATGAGTCGAAATTCAACAAAGAAGTTGTCCTTCAAAATGACGGCGAAGTCCCAATGAACGCGACGGAAGATACGTACAAGAGATTAACGGACACGCTGGACAGGTCATTCGCCCAATGTACGAAACCTTGTAGCCCAGGCCTCACAGGGACCATCGAAATTGAGCTTGTCCGCGGAGACGCTCAAGCACAGAAAACGCCTTCAACCATATGCTGAGATTTTGGATCAAACTTGTATCAAGAAGACGAAACATCATGCATGAGCGTCCAGCTAACGGCGGAGTAAATTGACTGGTTTCCAGACAGTGCCCCCGTAGCATCCGATGCGGTGACAAATTGAAAAAGCAAAACGAGTAGCGTTGCGTATCACCAGCAGGGTATGAAGAATTGAGTGATAGGTCGTCCGGGCAAAAGAATACACGAATCACGGTCGAGGAGCTTCGAAAGGTGGTCTCTCACCTCGCAATCTGCTTGACTGAGGTTGTAAGCGCGTTGGCATACCCATAACCGAAGGAGAGCCCGCGGTGAGTGATGGGATGCGTCTAGTCGAGGCCATACACATTAATGGAGCTTAAGCAGAGTCCGCAGCGGCTGAACTCGAACATGGTCTTGTATTGACAGTTGGAAGACGAAGGACTCTATCTAACTTACTTATGTCATTGTTATGACCGGTTCCGAGCAAGCACATGGTGGCTGTGTTAGTTCGGCTGCTGCCGCCGAGCAGCCATTCAGACGTCGACCTTTGACTCAAACCACCATGTATCCCTCGAAAGATGAAAGACTGGTCATCGACGCTGCAGAGGCGCTCATGGTTGAGACCATGGCGCGTTACGATCCGTCTCACGACGCCTATCACGGTACCTCTTCGCGTTGTTTGGCTGTTTGCGTTCCTCTCATGGAAATACAGTACAACGCGTCCGAAAGACAGCGCTGACCATCGCCAACTCTCTTGACTCTACATCAGATCTCTTTGTTATTGAGCTGGGTAAGCCATCGCAACACTGGCCTCCTTACAGAATCATGAAGGAAATCCCAGCGGCCCTCTTGCATGATGTCCTCGACAAGAAGTATGTCTCTGCAGAGCTGGCAGCAGATCCTTACGCATTCTTTGTCCCCTACTTTGAGGCCTGGACAAAGGGTACCAGCATAGATATCATCGCCGATAGCCGAGCGCGTTTGATCACTCAGATTATTGACAACGTCTCATGGAGTACCGAAAAGAAACGACGCGCATCTGGAGAATGGGGCGCATGGCACCAGAATTGCATAGAGTTACATTGCGTTCAAGACGCGGATAGGTTGGACGCCATCGGTGCTTTCGGTCTGGCTCTACTCCAAGCTTGCGACCACATTCGATCTGACACGACTTACAGGTATAATGCGATGTGCTGCATACACTGCTGCAACAAAGAGGTTTGCACGTCACTTCCTCTTTGATAACAATCCTCTCAGTATACGCCTGTCAGTCCTCTCCATACACCACCAGAAGATCCAGCTCTTCCCATGTCGGGCGTACAGCATTTTTACGATAAACTCATAAAAATCCAAGCTCAACTGAAAACCGAACCAGGGCGCGTTATGGGACAGAAGCGCCACCAAGTTGTTCGTCGTGTGTCATCATCTCAGCGGTCCTGTATCTGACGAGTCTTTTGAAGATATTGAACTTTTTAGATGCGGTTCAGGACGAGGCAGACTGCAACATTGGATCTTAGCGTATCGAGCCCACGTTCAGCTGTCTGTGGTTGGCGAATGATACACTCTTTGGATACAGACAAGTCCCAACTTGAACTACGAGGAGCATAGATGAAGCAGGCCTTAGCTATGACAACTAATCGGAGTTGAGTCACTACAGTAACAAATACATGTGTATGGTATTACAATTGTCCAATCAATCAAACATATCCATCTCCATTGCCATATCATAGAAAAAGTGCTAGTCATAACCCTCTATTAGCTCGTTTCCTGTGGGAAGCAGTCGGGTTCGTACCTTGTAGATACTCATGACCTTGACGACCCACGCCTCCAAGTGATATATCTTCTTGCTCCCAATTCGCATGCGGACCTCCTGGTTCGAATGAGCTCAGAAAGGTGACGCTGCCAAATCTACTCACATATATGGCTGCCCAGTGCATGATGTCCGCTCGAATAGATTCGTCCACCTTGCTCACCACACGGTCCGCCAGCGTCTGCCGAGCCGTCAATTGCAGATGCATTACTACAAGAAATCTCACAAACCTTGAGGATGATAGTAGGGGGGATGCAGTGGCTCAGTAGCTCGTAGAGTTTCTGGCGTACCTCCATTACGCGCGCAGGTGATTGTTCAGCGATGATCATATCCGCCACCTTGTGGCAATAGGTCTCCCAGTCCGGTTTCGCTATGGTCAAAGAGCCCGAGAGATCAGGACTACATGCACAAGTCAGCACTACGACGGTGCAACAGGTACGATACACCCACGACTGCATTTTGAGGGCCTCTAAGACAAGGATCGCCTTGCGCATGTTTCCCTCAGAGTCGTCAATGATTTTGTCAGCAGCCTCGGGCGGTAAATCAAACCCAGCCCGTTTTGATACGTATTGCATGACAGTTTGCATCTTGTGGAAAGGTTAAATGGACACCAGAGCGCAAAGATACGGACGGACCTCTTCTCTTTTCGGTGCCGCTACGCGTACTAGAAGACATCGACTTTTGATGGGAGCGATGAGCCGACTGGTGCTATTGGCGCACAGGATGATTCGCATGTTGCTCATGTATTTTTCCATGGTTCGACGAAGGGCAGCTTGAGCGTCGCGTGATAGAGAATCGGCTTCGTTGATAATCACGACTAGAAGCTGGTGAGGCAAGCTATGTAACAAATCTCAAGCGAACGAACCTTTGAATCGTTGTTTGGCGTTCAAGTCTACCTGCTGGGTTTGCGCAATTTCTTTCAGCAGTTCTTGAATAACCACTCGGTCGTAGTTTCCTGCCTCACTGTTTTGAAGTCAGACCTACGTGAATACGGGCGGACCAGCGATCGAACCTTGGCGTAATCTCTATGTGAAAATTGCTTTGAACAATGTTGACTTCCACTTTTCGTCTTGAAGGTGTGAGAAATACGCGTTGGTCTATTTTGAGCTAGAATGGTATCCTTCAGATGCCGAACAAAGGCGACGAAGCTTGGAAAGGCACCTTTTCCACTCCGGCACCGAAGAGCTCGCGCAGAGTGCATGTTATACGCGTCTTTTTACCAGCACCAGATGGACCATAGAATAGCATGTGGGGGAAGTCGCCTGTCGCAGCCTAGACAGCCGGTCTGCTTGGCATTCTGGGTGGGTGGAGGTGACTCAGTTGCTCACCAAAGATTTGAGACGTGCTGAGAGGTCTTCATGGTAATGAAGGGCATCGAGGGTTCTTGGGCGATACTTAAATAGCTCTGAGCCGTTGAGCGCGTGGACTGAGGCAAACGCACCTGGTCGACCCAGAGAGACATGGCTGGAAGTCAAGAGATACAAAACGCGTGACCTAGGCCACGCGATCTGTGACGATACGACGGCCGGCTGTCGGTCCGACTTACTAGTACTACTACCAATCTCGGTGGGGCCACTGGACCCACGAGTCGACGACAGTGAACTGCGCGCAGCTTAAATCCATTGTCATCAAGTCATTGGGCCTTGAAATTCAGATAGTCGGAGAGTGTACAGTCCAACTTGAACACAGCACGGTACAGTAAACACGCATGTTACTGTACACATACTACGAATGAGTTCAAATGACTGGCATTGATTGGTGCAATCAGCGAGACTTATCCTAGAGATTCAGAGCACAACTAATTCCTCTGTACTCATCCCGCTTTCAGGCTTGGTGGAGTAAGGTGATACATAGTGGGTAGACAGAATAGACTGGCACTCTTGTAGACCATGATTCTGTTTAATGAGACTACCTGTATACTGTACCTTTGTCACTGGAAGAAAACAACAACAGTCAGCTGTGTGGTACCAAGCACTCCCAACATCAATCAGAACCACGGATTGTTTTTGATCCATGTCTCCATGATGTACTTTGCCAACTTGGGCTGGTCTTTGACAACCTGTAGTACTAGCTATCAGCCTAGTAATTCATTCTCAATTGTTGGATAGACCAACGCACAAAATGCCCAGCTCCGTCTAGCAACAAGAAAGTCATATTACCTGCACCTTCCCCAACTGCACGGACAGTCATCTCGCCGCTTCCCCAAGTAACATCGGGCAATGACAGAAATTGTTGTTGGAACGGGGTTTCAAGGAGTTTGAGCTAAGGCATCCGTTCAACCAATTGAATAGGCAAAAGTGACTCAATGAATGGACTTACAAAGTGAAGAATTCCGGGCCAAGGGCAATTCCCGTCTTGTGCACCGATCCAATCTAACATCCGTTCAGCACATGAATCAGAAAAATTACGAAAAGACAGACGCAGAACACGTATTCCACTCTTCAGTAATGGCTCATACAAAAGGTAGTGTCTGGCAATCCTACACACACAAAGAGGTGTCATGATACATATATTCAAAAGAAAAGGACACATACTCATCCGCCTGTGCTTCGAAAGCCTCGGTCACATCCGGATTTAGAGAGGTGAAGTTGACTGTCTCTGGGATCCCAAGGCCAGCCCGAATAGTGGAGTTACTAAATGTTTTACGAGCCCAATTGAACATAGGGTGGCAAGTGAGAGAATTGTCACAGTCAGGGTCTACAACACACTGGTATAACCACATCAGTGGAGGTAACATTAAGCACGGAGCAGACTCACAATGCGGCGAATGTCTTCAATGACACGGTGATGCGTATCACCGCGCTCAAGCTTGCGACAATATGTCGCAGCTTCCTTTTTGTCTTTGATTGAACCGGACATGTAGCTAAGTTGCAGCTTCTCGAGGCACTTCGGGACAATCGGCTGCAATTCTGCACATGTTGTCGCGTTGTAGACACCGTGGAGGTGGCAATAGTAGTACAGATGCCAGCTGTAATAGGACTCAGGATCCTATTGAGTATTGTCAGGGAAACACGACTTTGGGGTACATTGCACGATGATGATCGGACTGACGGAGAATGGGTTGGATACCATGACAGCCTCTAAGTTGATGTGAGAAAGACCTGGATGTCGGAGCTGATTCTGTTCTTGAATCACGGTCGCGATATTTGGAACATAGACGCCTCCGTACGAGCCGCCACTGATGTAGAGCTGGTTTCTACATCCCATGCACTCAGGATACAATCATCAAGACCGTGACACCATCAACCTACTGTGAAAGCTCTGGAAACAAGACAAAAAACTTCTGGAAGAAGTCATACACATCGAAAGCAGCATCACGACTGTTGTTGACCATGGTCCCGTAAGAGAAGCCGACACCTACGGGATGATCCAAAGCGACAAGGTTGAAATGCTCGGTCCAGCGGTGTGGGTTCCTGACCAGACCGTCTGCAGTCAGAATACACGGAGACTGCCCAGAGATGGGGTTCATGAGTCCGCTGGTGCCAGGTCCTCCTCCGATAGTCAAACTGTGATGAATAAGCGTCGAATTGGTGAGCACGTAGGAAGAGAGACCGACATCACAGGCGCGTTGTCGGGATCAAACTCAGAGGGAAAATACCTACAAAACATGTTAAGTCTGCGCGATGCATAGCTGAAGAGCGGCGGAGCGTATACCAAAAGAAGGACCTCTTCGGACTGTCCTCACTGTCATTTTTCAATCCAATGTACCCCGAATGCGTCTTGACCCCCGGGCAGACTGCATCGGTTGTCGAGATATTGTGGTAGAATGGCTGAATATCCCTGCTCCTCCACGATAAGGAATTGTGGAAGAAGTGCAGTCCGCTCCAGAGCAATAGGGCGGGAACCAGCAGAAAGATTCGTCTCAGCAATTCCGAGGATTGGTGCGCGACAACAAGAGGCGCCGTCGCCAGCGGGATGATTTCTCGGCCTTTCGTCTCCGTCGAGATCATGGCCTTCACTGAGATGATGATGATGATTGCATGAAGAATGTGAGACTTTGGGTCATAGCCAGGGTGGCCCTGACCGTCTAGACTCGTGATACAAGTCGGCTCTTTGGAAGTTACTCGCCTGCCGTTGCTGACAAAATCGGATGGTGTCACGAGCCTAAGCGATCTGTACTTCTCTTAGTCTAGTGCGGAGACAGCAGTAACAGGAGGGTATTCAGCTTGGATCGGTAGGTACATTTCTATGCCTGTGTATTCCCCATATCAGCTCTGAACGTCGTCAAACCCAGAGCCTAGAGGACGATGTACAATTTGCCTGCTTGCTGCCGGCTGCTGCCGTAAGTGATCCGAGTGATCTACCGAGACCCAAAGAACCTCCAAAGATCTTTCACCACCTTTGGGACTCACGAAGTCTCCGGTCCGTCACCTTGCTAAGGTGGACTTGGGATTACTTCCATAGCCTACCTGGTGAGCTTTGATAGGGATGTACTCATACGACCTCAAGTTCTACTCACCGAGTTCTTCGACTGTCTACTTACAGCACCAACCTCACGAGTCGCTTGTATACGGCTTGGTATACCGGAGCGCATGGTTACATTTGGCAGTACCTTTTGAGTACTTGAGTCTTCTTATCCGCCACTCAAAAATCCGATGCCTCTTGTTACATAAGTATGGTCGCTCCGAGTCGCCTTGCTATCTACCTCGGGATAATACAGGACGAGCAAGACCGAAGGCCGAAGCGGTCTTTCCCATGCTCTGCACCCTAGCTCAGCTGGAGGGGAGTGGGGTTCTACACTATCCCCAACCTGATACACACGACATGTCAGATTCCCATCACCGCCATCTTGCACAGTCGCCCCTTGGGTACTAGATCCCCATCCAATCCATCACTGAGTACTGAGGCCTTACCCCTTAACCTGACGGTCCTGACGTGGACGCGAGACGATTGACCATCATAGATCATTTATAAGTTGATACTCTGCTCTCATTCATCGGCTATCACTAGCTTCCCCAAAGCATCCCATCGACCTTCACACGATGACCTCTCCAGCCACCACCACCAAGTCTACTCCCTTGACGACTCTGACGGAATGGTCCCAGAGTCGTATCAAGGAGGTTTTCGAGGCGACGTCGACGGAGTCGTCTAAGGAGGCGATCTCGCGAACGTTCGCCAAAAATGTGAACGCTACTATCAACGGTACACCTTTGACCTACGAGGGTCTCGTCGGTCTGGTCACATTCATGAGGGAGTCGTCCAAAACTGGTCTGAAGGTTCGCTGGCTGCAGGGAGTGGATGTCGCGCAGGATCCTTCGACGAACCGGGTACGTGAGGTACTTGTCCTTCCTTGTCTTGCATTGACAGATTTCAGGACGGTGTGTTTGGCGGATACTACATCATCGGAGGTCTTTCAAAGCCTCTACCGAGCGGCGAAGTCGTCGAGCATGAACGCCACAAGGCTGTGAATGTCATGTAAGCTCTTCCAAGTCGCCCCAAAAAACTTTCCATTGACTCACAAGCAGAATCAAATATGACGCCAATGATACATCCTCCGTTGATCCTCGTCGTGTTAACACCATTGTGTTCGTTGGGAACGACCGCCCAACAGCAAAGCTGTAGATTTTTGGGAAGATCAGTCAAAGGGGTTGTGTGAAGTGTTGTATATCGCAGATAATGTGTGTGTAGACTTCGTACAGAGAGGAAGGCATAACTCGACATGATGGGGACACTCGTAAAACCCGCAAGTGGTATACTGCGTTCTATCCCGCACGCAGAGCGTCCCAACGCAACGAAGACAGATGACCATGGGCGGAGCGACGTCCTGTGTTCTGTGTGTTGTTGTTATCGGGTGGTTGTTTCACTTGTATTTGCTCGGGGAACTCTACCCTCAGAAGACCGTGTGGTTGTTTGTCTCGTCAGGGCGTTGGTCAGGAAACAACGGACGCAGAAGGGACGCAATAAAGCTTCCGCCAGGTATGGGAATGTTCTTGTCGCGACTATCAAACGATGAGAGGGGGAGTCATAAGCAAAGGAGAAGGGAACTTACAGCTCACGCACTACATTGGGATGAAAATCAGAGATGATTATGGAATGGAAATGAACGAAGTACCTCGGATCCAAAAGTTGGCAAGTATCGCGAAGAAGAGAAGAGCGCTGACAATGAGCGCACCGGCCATGGCATCTGAGAGCATGGAATGAATGAACAGGAAGTCAACGATGCTTGGTACGCGTACCAAAGGAACCGGGTCCTCTCCTTCGAATCATAGTTATACGGCGCTGATATAGTGTGTAGCCATAGACCTGGTTTTGATTGAGAGGCTGATGATGAGGTAGCACCACGGTATACTCACCAAGACACCGAGACTGATTAGGGCGTAAACGTAGGCGAAACGTCTTGCGATGACATCCTCTGAGGCATTGAACAATGCCAAGGCCAAAGTGCCAATAAGAACAGATAGATTCAGCCAGGAGACCCATGCTACGCCATTCTCTGAGCAAACAACAAATTTGAGAGTAAGACAGACGACTACTCACTGCGTTCGTTGGCGAACCAGACCTTGCTCTCCACCTTGATTGGCGTGGCAATCTTCTTCGGCACGCGGACAGCTGGGGGCAGCGAGTTTATGGCGTTGTAGTCTCTGGTACCGCTCGCGCCGTTTTCTGTTTCTGGGATGTTGTCCGCACGTGTGTAACGCTGAGGGCGATTGGCAGCGGGGAGGCTGGCTAATGCTGACGGTGAGAAAGGCGACAGGCGGTCTGTCATCGCATGCCATGAGCGGCGAAGAAAAGATTCGGGGCGGTCATTGGTGAGAAAATCCTTCGGCGGTCTGGGTGTTGCAGAGGTGCTCATAATAGTCGACGTCAAGAGATGATGGATGTTGGACGAACGTGCTCAAACCATCGGGCCGCTAGTCCGATTTACATTTGATTTTGTTGAAGTCTTGTGACAATTTAGCAAGAGATAAACTACGAAGTACATAGAGCGTACGCCGACTACCAGTCGCGAGGTGTCGGGATGTGTACTCATTTTGCAATGCGGGTATCAAAGCTTCTCGCCGTCAGTTGCGTATCCCTCTTTTCATATACGATACTGGAAAAACATTGCAGGCGCCTTTGAATTGATATTTGTTGCCAATGGACTCGTCGAGCTCACCGCAAGAAGATTGGATTCTCCTTGCCTAGACGGATTCTCATGGGAACCCTTGGGCTGAAGGATTGACATTTGTATGGTCTGCTTGCGACGCACCGTGGCAGGCGAGATGTCATCTATGAGCAAAGGTCTTCCTTACCATTCGAATCCAAATGGGTGCACTCGTACAGAGAAATCCCGCGAACGAAGAGACTGACAAAGCAATTACCGGCCAGCTCCATACGCCGCTACACCAAATGTATCAGTATGTATGCAATTAATATCCTGAGACGGAAGAATTGGGCGATCCGACACGACTCATGTCAGTCTGAGGTGATGGCGACGTGGGTTGATTCTGTGTCCCGTTCATCGCACACTCGCAGATCACCTGCGCTCTCCTCACGACCGTTTGCACATTCTCCGGCGCCTGCCCATCTGGCATCGAGGGGCCACGCGTCACCTTGACCAGGCCAGGAAAGATTGTCGCGCCCACTCTGTCCAAATCGCCCCTCTCACTGCGGAGACAGCGTTTGACGAGTTCGATCTGGCGTGGATAGAGGGTGCTGCCGATTTCGGGGACGAAGGCGCGATAGAACGCGTCGCCCGATGTGGTGGATCCGTGTAGCATGCGCGAAAAGTCGTATGCAGATTCGAGGATGGAGACGCCGCCAGAGATGGGAATGGCGTCGTTGAATATGCGCATGAGGTCGGGGACCTGTTCTTGGAGAATGTTGAGAGACATATCGGGTGTACATGACTCGACTGCAGCGGAGAAGGTTTGGCGACGCCAGACACATGCCACAGTGGGGTCACCTGCGATGGGTGAGCGATGAACAGACAATCAAGGAGATGTTCGTACGAGCAAAGAGATGTTCGTGTATACGGGTCAGCTGAATATTGGCATCGCTGGAATTGGTGACGATCAGGCAATTTATTATGCCCTCCGAGATCGTTTCGGACATGGCGTGGCGCAGAAGATATTGGACCTGCATGGAGGATCCCTGTATCAATTTCGCGGTGTCCCTGCCGCCCGGAATGTCGCGTAATACAGCGCGGCATATGGCCTCCAAGGGGGCGGGCGGGTTCCGGCAGATATCCGACGCCCATCGGTTGATCAGCTTGTCGAGCTGCGATGCGGAGTTCTGCAATTGGCTGAGCGATGATCTTGTCATCGTTGGACAAGGCAGTGGCACACCTTGATCGAGAAGTCATCTATGGATGCCTCTCCCCTCCCGAGCGGAAGTTGCTGATTGCCTCCTTCGAGGAGAGCTATCCTCGCCCGCAACTCCGCGACCTGCCGTTCCTGCTGCTCGAGCTGGCTTCGCTGCTCTTCGACTTTTTCGTGGGCAATGCGCTACTTCACTCTGTCAATTTCTGTTGCATGCAGCAGGAGCAGGTCGCGCACAAAGTTGGTCAAAGCATAACGGTATTGCTCGCCAGAAACGACGTCGTTGGCAGGATAATGCCCTTGCTGTTGATACGCCATGACAGACAAGTCGAGAATACTTGGACAGTCGAGGGAAAGACAGACAAGTTATAGGCGGTGCTCATGATCAGGGGAATGGACATGAGACAGATGGAGTAGGAACTTGGCTGAGAGCGTAGAGGCCGAGATGAACGGCCCGGCTTGCCGGGAAATTACGACTCGAGTCATCGTCTTGTTTCTGAAGGCTCTCAACTCAACCAATACGGCAAGGTGACCGAGAATGTTTTGAGTAGGCTCAGTAAAGAGACACTCATACGGTGCCATTGAAATGCAACATGAATCAACAGCATTGTTAGGCTGTGTACAGCGCAGAAACATTACACATCACTGTCAGTAGCTGTCAGTGTCAAGTCATCTAAGTTAAAGACGTACTAACGAACGATGAATGATGATTGGACCAACGCCTGAACAGATTCTGCAACAAAGCACGCGTTACCCAAAATCTACCCAGTCAGAGCGTAACTGACTCGAGCACCAAAAGACAGCACTCACTTGCCCACATTCAAGAGAAGGCAGCATGATAGCTGGATGGTTTACATGATATGATCATGGTCAATACCCAGACTCCGAGAGATAGAGCAGAAAGGTAGCATCGCCAATGATTCTTCCGATAGACTTCGTAGCAGAGACTGCTCCTACTTAACAAACATGCTCCACGCCCGCCTCACTCCCGACCCTCTCGCCGAGATCGCGGCCCACGGTCCTCTCGAAGACCTCCAACATGAAGCTGAACAGACTCCGTGTCAACGCAGCGTCCCACCTGCCCTTACTGCTCTCGTCCCGGATAAAAGCGTGCTGCGCCTGCACCTCGAGGAAACTACATCGGACATTGGCGTCCTCGAGTGTAGTGCGGATGAGATCCCGCCCGGCGCGAGGGACGTGTGTGTCTTGTTTGCCAAAGATCATCACAAACTCGGCCTGTGGAGGAGAGGACCTGACAAGCGCGAGTGTATCATCTTGTTGGTGGAGACCAAGAGTAGAGGAGTGGATGTCTGTGGCGAAGAAGCACACGGAGGAGAGAATCCGAGGGTCAAATGCCGCCTGCAATATGTCGAGCGTGAGTGGGGCAATGACAGGGTGTAGCAAACTCACCCGAAAGGCAAGGTGCCCACCCAGACACATTCCCGTTGTTGCGATCCGGCCGGTACAGTTTGAGAGGGAAGCAAGGAGATCAATGGACAACTTCGCGTCTTCGTCGTACGCTTCGACCGTTTTCTCTACCTATACACATACACCGCGTCAGCACTTGCATGATCGTGGGAGGCGTGGCGCACTTTATACTTATTCCCTCTATCCGTCCCCTCTACATCATACGGAATCGCCTCCGGCCCCTCCCACTCGTGAAAACTTGACGGACACGCGACGACGTACCCATGGCTCGCGATCTGCCCTGCAAAGCGCTCCACGGGACCAGTTACTTGGTAGATTTCGCTGAAGACTACGACACCCGGGAATTTGGCGTGCGGGTAGTTGGGTATCACTGGCGAGAGAATGAACACGCGCATGGGGGTGCCGCCCGATGTGGGCACGTCGCAGTGCGTCTTGTTTATCAGCATGATGGCAGGAGATAAGGTACGCGTCGGGCTGGGGTCAGCATTTCGAACGGCCCGCACTTCCGTGATCGTCTTGCTAGTCTTTTCAAGAGTCCAGTGGCCTCTCCAATGTTCACCCTTCAGTTAAGCAAATCTTGCTGCGACGTACAATTTTCATATTGTACATTTCCTAATGTTCAGTGATACAGATGTAGGTATAATATAGTACGGGATGCAAATAAATAGGTCGTGAACAGTTCATCTATCCTAACACTTTCTTCAGACCCTCTTTCTGAGCAGGCGTCAAACGGTCAGGGAAGACTACGTTCCACTTCACGATTAGATCGCCCTTGCTCTTCACCGCACCGTCCTTCCGGATGGGCATGCCTTCCCCGGGTATCGTCGTTTCCTGCCCAGGTTTGACGATGCCGGATGGCACTGGTATCTGTAGCTTTCGCCCGTCCAACAGCTCGACGACCTTCTTGCCGGACGATCCTGACAGTGCCTCCAGTAAAGGTATGGGCACCTTGCAGATCAGATCATTCCCCTCCCGGCTGAATGTCTCGTCTGGCTTCTCTTCCACAACGAAGACGAGATCCTGCGCCTCTCCATTTGGCTGCTCGTTCCCTGCCCGCGCAAACCTGATCTTTGTTCCACTCTTCCAGCCCGGATGTATCTGGATGTCTAAGACCTTGTCCTCGCTCCCGCCGTTCAGCAGGCGCCGCCCGACCTTTAGATGTTTGACCGTACCGGAGTAGAGCTCTTTGAGGGATACACGGAGAGGGCGGGTGATTTCTGCGGGTGCGGAAGAGGTGGAAGGACGTGTCTGTTGGTACTGGCGGCTTCCGCCTCCCATACCGCCGGGCATCCCGCCGGATGAGAAGAATGTTCCGTCCATGTCGTCGTCGTCGTCATCGAAGGCGCGCCGTGACTGGCGAGCACCGCCCATGCCGCCCAAGTTACCAAAGCTGAAGCCGCCCAGGCCGCCGCCGAACATTTGCCTGGTAAAGTTGGTCAGTATGAGTAGGCGGAGGAGACAACACACAGATGACTTACTCGAAAATCTTGTTGGGATCGGTAGGATTGAACCCGCCTCCACCACCACCGAACCCTCCGCCAGGTCCTGTGGAGAAGCTGAAGGTCCGTGCGCCGCCACCGCCTCCGCCGGGAAATCCGCTGAAGCCAGAGAAGTCGGGGCCAGCCCCAGCACCTGGACTGGGACCGCCCCCTTTCAGACCCTCTTCGCCAAATTGGTCATATATTGCGCGCTTGTTTTTGTCGCTGAGGACTTCGAAGGCCTCTGATATCTAGCGGAACGACGATCAGACATATGCCTACAGACATAGATGAGTCAACGTACCTGCTTGAACTTTTTGGAAGCCTCCTCTGACCCGCCATTTCGATCAGGATGCCATTTCAGAGCCTGACAGCAAGGCTCAGTTTCCGTCAGATGTCGCGAGAGAGGTATGTACCCACCATTTTCTTGTAGGCCTTCTTGATTTCATTGTCGTCGGCGCCCTTGGAGACGCCAAGAAGTTTGTAGTAGTCGGCCATAATGAATGCTTGATGATATTAGTCGCGTGAATCTGGAGGTATATAGGATAAAGCCAGGAGCCCAGCCTGTCCGCGAAAAGCAGCGAACATACTGGCAAGTTCCATATGACGTAGTGATTTCCACGCCACGTGGAGCTTCTAATGGACGGCGATATCGGCTCGATGCCCGGGGCCGTTCCTGGATCAGTTTTCACAATGGTCGAGAAGGTTCATGCATGGACTCGGAAATTCGAGTGCAAAACGATGGCCGAAGCGCCCATGGATCACAGGACTCGAAAATTGGTGAGTACCTCTGACGGCAACCAATGACAATAAATGATCCCACTCGATGCCTTGCTTGAAGCATGCCAATCAAGACAACGAAGTCGTAAAAAATTTCCAGCAAGGTGTCGTACATCTCGGCGTCTATACGCTTCAAGCCAATCTCCTCTCCATTCGTCTCATGTTCATTCCCCTAATCATGACACAGCCTACAGCTTGTCTGTCCTGAAGTGTCTGCCATGGCGTATCAACAGGACCATTGGACTGAGTACCTTGCGATGAGGATCTGGATGATGGCGGATATTGTCTACCAAACGAGACCAAGACCGCCCATGAGGATGAGAGTAAGAACATGGGGGTGTACAAGCTTGGAAGGACGGGAGCGTAATTTCGAGAGAGATAGGTTATACATGTGTGTGCAAATCGAGGAAGGCGATACGATGGCCTCAGTCCTACAATCTTATGATCAGAACAGATAGAATTTATACACTCCAAATCCTCCTGCGAGGTTCCTTTGCAATGCGGACGAAAAGAGGGATGAGGCTGCAGACAATATACACCTGGGTGTGAGACAAACAGATGCGCAAGTGATGCTTCGGGTATAGTGCCGATGAAAATGATCCTGTACGACACTTAGAAGCAAAAAGGGTCTAAGTTTTGCCACTACTATACAAGTAGTAGAGATGATAATGTAGCTTGGGTTTGCACGACCTAAGGAGAGATGAGTTTCAGGATCTTCATGACGACAATCGACTTACCTCAACAGCTTGTTGCACTGTGAGTCGTTGTCTTGCAGCAGCCAGCCAATCCGACAATAAGATCTGCGCGGTACCATTCAACTGGTTCAGCTCCCGAGTCGCACTATCCAGATCCTTCTCATTCAAGTAATACTCTGCCCGTGCCAAAACACTCAGCACATCGTCGCCCTCAACCAGCCCATGCCTCTTGAATCGGAAACTCGAGAGGAAGTGGCTGGCAAGGTGCGAGAGCAGCCCAGCATCCTGGTCCGGCACCAAAGCGACGGTAGAGACTTTCGGTGCAACGGATGTCGTAAACCACGTCGCGAGGTCCGCGAGAGGCTCGACGCCGACGTCAGCGACCTCGCTGGACTCCAAAGTATCCAGTGCGGCAGCCGTGACGGGGTCTTCGCGTGCGACGGCGAGATGGCGAAGGATACGCACTTCTTCGCGGAAGGGTTTACGGACGGGGGAGGAAAGGGCGGAAGAGGAGAGCGAGCGGACCGCGGTCCACAGCGCGTGGATACGGATGTTTTCGTCTAAATATGTCGAGTTGTCGAGCGCGATGCGCTCGAGACGCTTAAGCTGAGTGGAGAGCTCGTCGAGTTTAGCGAGACGGCCGCCGCGCTCCTCTTCAACGTGGACCTTGACTTCGCGGATCCAGCGGCGCTGGAGCTCGATTCCCTGAGCGATAACTTCTTCCTTTAGCCTGGCGAAGCGATGAGATGATGATCAACAAGAACAGATCGGAACAGACCGTTCGTTGATGATGTCCATATGTGTCCTGAGCTCATTGTCGAGTTTCTCGCGATACGCACGCGTGAGGGCGACCTGCGACTCGTCGAAGATTTGACGGAACTCCTCCTCCTTGAGGTCAAGCTTGTCCTGGGCCTCCATCTCCAACTCGAGCAGCTTGAGCCTGTATTCGTGGGTCTGTTCATCCATTTTCGCCTCAAGGCCTTTGCGCTCCTCGTCCTTAACGGTCTCTATCCGTTCGACTAGGGCAGAGAGGTCGCCCTTGGCGGTCTCTAGGACGGGTGTGATCTGGGCGGCAGCGTTGGGGTTGGACTTGAGGTAGGACGCCAAATCATCTATAGTGCCAGCCAGGTGTTTGATGATGGGGTCAGAGACGTCAGAAAGCGAGGGAGCGACAAGGGGTAAAGGGACTGGCGGAGGTTTTGGCACGACCTTCTGAGGTGGAGGGGCGGGTCGCACGTAGCCTGGCGGAGGCTCGAAGCCGACGGGAAGAGGTTCGTTGTAGATGGGCTGTCCATCCTGCAACGGTGTTTCCGCCACTGGGGCGGGCTCGGGAGCAGGAGACGGAACAGACTCGTGCGTAGGAGCTGAGGTCACGGAGGACGGCAGCTTGCCAGCAAGCGCGTCTTCGGCTTCGCGGACGAGGTTAGCGAGCTCACTAACCAGCTGCTCGCCCTGGTGCTTGGTCAGTGCGCCCGCCTTGTCCAGGACCTTGTCCTCGATCTTTTGGACGTCGGTCTTGATCTGTGACGCGACCGATTTGGCGCGCTCCTTTGTCGTCGTGTACGCCTTCAGAGCGACAGACTGGACATCCTTCGCCTTCTTCTCCGCGCCCTGCTTGACGCTCTCCGCGGCAGTGGGGGTGCCGTTGATCTTGTTGGTCACATAGGTCTGCGCCGACACGACGGTGTCTTTGACCGACTCGATAGACGACGCGACGGTCATAGTGTCCCAGTTGTTGTACTCTGCATATTCAAGCATGGATTGACCGAGCGGGACGTGGTCGGAGAAGAAATTGTAGTACATCTGGTTGTTGAAGGCGAAGAAGGTGCTGCCGACGTAGAACGTGCCCACTGCCGTCACTGTGCTCCATAGGATCCTCCTGAATATACGCGGCTTTTTGACTGGCGCGGACGACACCGACTCCGCGGTCTCTGTCGCGAATCGCTGAGAGGAAAATAAGATGGATATTGCGGAGATATTGTCACTCACCCTCCTAGACACCCGGACGGCACCTCTACTGGCCGCCGCCGTCGACGACGACGAGAGTGGCTTGGAGACTAGCAGAGCTCGACGATGCATTTCGCCGGCCCACGACGTTGGCGTTCAAGAGGAAGGACGAGCCGACTCAGCCGACTTTCTCCGCGTACTTCTTACGTACTTCATTGATCTTCCCTTATTCCTCAACAACCAAGAGGCCCAAGACCAATCATGTTGTACTCACTTATCCACCGAAAGCCCAGGCTTATCTTGCGCATAGACGCCATCTCTCTATACATCAAAATGTTTTTCTCTCTCTTCCTCCGATACCGGACCAATGCCAATGGCCATCATTTCCAACTGAGAAATCTAATCTTAGGATCGGGTGGTGTTTGTACGAGTGGCCTTGCTTCTTGACCATCATGTCCGAAAGCCCTAGTCCAATTGAAAAGGAGCCGCTGGAGGCTGAGAACGAACAAATCAGCCAGTACACGACTTCGCGACTCGAGCTGTGGTCTTACTATGTCTACTACATCGGCAACAACGGTCTTTCTGGATTCAACTTTGGGCCCTCCCAGTTTCAGAACCTCCTTTACTTGGCTGGGTACGATCCCAAAGACCCACCCTTCGTCACTCCATGCGGTGATGACTGTGTGCTACCTTATCTTGGCCGCGTGCGTGATGGTAAGTGCTTCTGAATTGACAACAACAGCTCCTTACATGCATTCCCGTGCAGTCAACTCGATCGTGCTGCTCACCAATGGGATTAGCTTTGCCCTCCAAGCAGTGCTGTTGCTCTTCATTGGCGCATGGGCCGACTATGGCAAATGGAGGTAATTATTTGTCGCTCTATCGATCGATTGCTGTTCGCGAACTCATGACTGACTGACAGGCCCAACATCACAATATTCTTTACTGTGGTGGCCGTAGGAGTCTCATTCGCGTGGCTTGGCGTCGAAGAACCTTCTCAATGGCGCGCAGGCGTCGCACTATACATGCTAGGACGTCAGTGGCGTTTTCTTATCCATACTACTTTCTCTTCTCATCCTCGTTCCACGCAGTGATCACATACCAGGTCTCTTCGTACCTCTGTCATTGTGGACTCAATCACTCAAGCATATCTACCAGTGCTCACTCACATTCTGGACCGCCGCGTTTCCTGGGCTTGCTCGCGATTTGCCAGAAGTAAAGAGCTCTCTGGAAGAAGTACAGGATGGTCGCAAGACGTGCGTTCAATTACCATTCATTCGTGCGTAGCTGACGCACAGGTCCCACAGCCTACAAGAGCATGCCGCATTGACCTCCTTATCCCGGAACCGCATCTCGAATATCTCCTTCACGATATGCTCTGCCGGAGAAATCATCATTCTCGCAGTGATGGTCGGGATCCTGAAGGGTCTCAAGTCAGATGCAAGCACCGAGAACAACACTAAGGCGTTCAGCGTCTTGATCGCCTTCTCCGGCGGTGTCTGGCGTACGTACATAACACGTTGAACGATAAGCGGCCAACAACCTATGTACAGTCTTATGCGCCATACCTTGGTTCATCTTCGAAAATCGTCGCCCTGGACTGGCCTTGCCCGCTAGGACGAGTCTACTGACCGTTGGATTCAAGCAGACCTATGTCGCCTTCAGAGAATGCATGCGGCTGAAGCAGACGTTCTTGTATCTGATCTTTTATTTTTTGATGTGAGCCAACGTCTCGTGGTGATTACTTTTGACTTACGTGCCGCAAGGGGAGATGTTTTGAATACAACCGTGTACGAAAACGCCATGAGGAGTGCGCAGGTCTCGATCTAATGTTTTTGTAGTACTGTCATTGGCACCTTACAAAACAGGTCAGAGCGTCATGTTAAGTATGTATCTATCGACGCTCTTACTGATCGCTTCACAGTGTTGTTGCATACTCGACTCTGCAACTTACTCTCCTGTTGATTGTGGGTATCGTGACACAAGGACTTGGAATTTAGTAGGTTTCCACCTGCTCCTCTTGAGCGCGTTTGACGTTCTTCCCAGTCTCTTCTGGTTAGTCCAGAAGCGCTTCAACTTAAGCACCAAGACAGTTCGTTTCTTTCGATCTCTGCTGACAACACTCATATACTCATTCGTTGTAGATGCTTCTTTTCAACGTCTTTTGGATTATCGTAAGCACCTTTTCTAGTATTGCTCTGTACTTCAACGATCGGAACTCGCTCAGATACTTACGATCTGGGGTCTCATCGGTGTCCATACAGACAAATTTGGCTTCAAGCATGTCTGGGAGATCTGGTTCGCTACCTTGCTGTTCTACCCTCGCTCGATCTGACATCCGTCCGCAAGGTTGTACCAAGCGTTTTACGGGCTATTGGTTTGTCCCTGGTATGCGTACAGCCAGACGATGATCTCTGAGGTGTCTCCCTTACCTCAAATGTACGTCGCGCACTGAAGGTGTACGTTTCTTCTCATGTCCTTGACATTAGGTTCCTCTTCTTCGCGTTGTTCTCTGTTGTGAGTCGCCCTCTCGCTGTTCGTGTCTCGCGGACATTCAGCGGCATCGCAGGTCGGCAAAACATCTGCATTCATCGGGCCCTTCGTGTCTTCGGCTATCATTACTGCCTCAAACAACAACGACAACATGCCCTTCGCCTTCTTGTTCGGATTGTGAGTGAAATATTGGATCCAATGCTCATGCATGACCTGACTCTGTGCGTATAGGGGCATGTTCAGCACAATCTTTCTGTGGTTCGTCGATGTGGACAAGAGTAGGGTTGAATGCGAAGAATTCATCCGAGCAGAGGCAGACAGGAAGGCCTTTGAGACAAACTCTTACATCGAAGATCATGCGAATAAGCTGACGTAGCATGTTCGGCCTTCCCCTTTATTATGAATCTTGGCATGCATTGCCCCAATCTGTTCCAGGACTCATACAACTCATGCTTGGAATGAAAAGACTGACATCCAATAGCACTTTCCAGGCTCCCTTCCTCGCGTGATAAACGCGAGATCCTGAATTACTAATTCATCCGCGAAATACCTGCGAAGATGAGTCAAGACCTCGTTCCCGAGGACGTCAACGTCTCTGCGCCTTGCCAGCATGACAGGCTCTACGGATGTACCAGCGCCAGCGGTAGCGCACTCGACGCTACCGAATTTCCAGGTGTTCGTCGTCTTTTTGATACAGCTGGCAGAGCCCATCACGGCGACAGTGATCTACCCATTCGCGCCAGAATTCGTTCGACGGACTGGGATAACAGGAGGAGATGAGACGAAGACGGGATACTACGCTGGGATCATCGTGCGTCCCCCCTCGAAGTCCACTGGTTCAACCTTACTTTTCCAATTCAGGAATCCGCCTTTTACATTGCCGAATGCCTGAGCGTTTATCACTGGGGTCGTGCTTCCGATAACTTTGGGCGGAGGACTGTGTTGCTTCTGGGCCCGTTGGGACTGGCCCTCTCCATGCTCGGCTTTGGGCTGTCCAAGAACTTTTGGTTCTTAGTGCTTTTCAGATGCTTGCAAGGAATATTCAATGGGAACATAGGTGTGTAGCCGTATACCGTTCGACGCGATGCGGATGATTGACCCTGCTCTTAGGTGTATCAAAGACTGTTCTGGGGGAGGTGCGTCGCGCATCCTGACGGTGGTAGCGCACTCATTTGCGGTAGCTTACCGACTCGACGAACATGGGAGATGTATTTGCCGTTTTGCCATTCATATGGGGTTTGGGGTCGACATTGGGGTGCGTATATTGTTATCTCAAGTTTACCACCTCTTACCACGTCGCGCGTAGACCTATTATTGGCGGACTTTTGGCTGACCCAGAGGAGCGATGGCCCGTATTCAAGCGCTTACCGTTCTTCCCAGATCATCCATATCTCCTCCCTTGTGGCGTTTCCGCACTGTTCGCCTCTACCATCTTCATCTTGACGCTTCTCTCTTTGAAAGAGGTACGCCAGCCCTGCTACCGAGATGTCTTACGTACTGACTATTTCTGAGACCCACCCCTCTCTAGAAAAGTCAAAGAAACAGGCTGCAAACGCATCGCTTCTCCGCAGTGCCCCCGAGTTTGACTATGGTGCCACAGGGACTGCTGAGGCGGCCCCGGCGCCAGCGCCGCTAATATGTTCACCTACATTCAGTGAAATGGCCAACAAGAACGTCCTCCGCGCCGTTATGGCCTACTGTTTCCTGTCATTCAATGCATGCTCGTACGAGGTTCTTATGCCTCTTATGTTTTCTACCTCGATCCCCATCGGCGGTCTTGGTCTCAGTCCTTTTCAGATTGGCTGGATCATGTTCAGTTGGGGTACAATCAACGCCATCCTCCAGATTTTCATCACCAGCTACCTCATCAGACGCCTCGGGCCACGCGGCGCCTTCATTATTTCCTGTCAATGCCTCATTTTGTCCTTCTTTGCTTTCTCGTTCGAAAGCTACTTTGCCCGGAAGGCGGGTTACATCGATTGGCACGTCATCACGCTGATGACCATTCAGCATGCGTTCGATCTCATGATATCCACCGCGTTCGGAGCGATTCATGTCTTGTTTGTTCGCTCGGCGACGAGTCGCGAGACATTGGGATCGACGAACGGATTTGCACAGTTTGCGAATTCGGGTACTAGAGGGTTAGCGCCATCAGTGGCCTCGTCTCTCTTTTCGCTTACACTGCAGAAGGACGTTGCAGGGGGCTTTGGAGTGTACATCTTCTTTCTGATGCTGACGATTATGGGGCTGAAAGCCTCGTATCATCTTCCTCGCATCACGTAGTAATTACATTCGTAACAGTGTCATGTATAGTAGATTCTGTGGTATTTTTTGCTTTCCGCTAGTTTTCGGTTTCGTTTCGTCGGGTGCCCCATCCTTCTTTTCGCTTACATAGTTGCAGAGCGGCAGACATATACCTGTTGCTTTGTAGAACCTGTCGAAATGATCAAGCAGGCCCCCGGAAGCTCCCCTCGATGTCTGTCCGATTTAGTCAGATTTGAGGGCCTCGAAAACGCGTTTTTGCTGTCCAGATTACTCAGATTTAAGACCCAAAAGCAAAAATCATTGTCCTACTTTGTCAGATTTGAGGAGTCGGAAGTTCGTCGAAGGCTGGTCGGGGGAAGATCTGCAGCCACTTTGGTCTCAGTTGCACAGAATAACACAATTACGCATTGCGCCTTTTCGAACCAAGCTTACGCCACGCGAACAGGCACTTTCGACCGATTTTTGACCCAATGTGGCATAAAATTGAAGGTAAATGTCACGCTTTGGCCACATTTTGTCACTGTCACTGTCCATTTTGTCAGATTTCACGGCTCAAGTTGTCAGATTTGAGGCCGATTTTGGGGGTATTTTGCGGACAGACATCAAGGGGAGCTTCCGGGGGCCTGATCAAGCTCATCCCACAAGGAAGCGTATCGCAGGGTGGACTGCTGGAAGACGCTCATGCAGTTCATCGTACAGTTTCCACCGCTTGTGTCGGTCTACAATATAATTGCTCATGTCGAAACTTCGCGCTGGTGTAGCTACTGGTGATATGGGAAGTGCCTTGGTAAGTATATCCCTCCGGGGCCTCAGTCATAAGCTTACTTACTAAGTACACCGTGGTCGTCGTCTTCTGACCGTTTTCCGGCTTCTCGATATAGCCGGTGCACTTTCATAAAGGCTTGATTCATGGCGCGATCGTTCCAACTTCCAATATGTTCAACTGGACTCCGCGCTGCTCAATCCAGGAGAGTGAGTCCGCGAAAGAACCAAGGGACATGGTCATTAACGGTGATGACAGGTGATTGACGGGAGAGTTCAACGCGTCTACAAGAACCTCTTTCCGCCCACGCGGAGCTTCTGGTTAGGGTCGACGAATGAGTTCTCTGACAAGACCTATGTCATCTTTGAGGATCAGCGCTACACTTACAAGCAAATGCTTGACCTGACAGTCAAAGCTGCCGCCGTCTTTCATGATTACGGAGTACAAAAGGGTATGTTTTCTAACTACTCGTGTCCGACCACCGTGCTTGTCAGTTCGATGCTATATCCAGGTGACCGCGTCGCGATTTGCTCTCGAAACTATCCCAGCTATTACACTGCATTCTGGGCCTCTCGTAAGCCTCAAGCCACAGAGCTTAACCTTCTTTGCTCATCTGGTTGCTGTCCATAGATCTCTTGGGTGCTGTTCCTGTCCTCGTTAATGTGCAAGTTCTGCCAGTATCATCCCCTTCTTCCGTCATCTGAGACCTCTGCAGTTGGCTTCCTCTTGTTCCTCTGAAACATTGTCTCTCCCTTACCGGATGAAAACTGATTTTACTGGATTCTGAGCGTGCCGACATCATCAAGCCATATGTCCACAACTTTGATGCAGCGTTTCTTGTCCTGGAGAGCCTTGAAGGAAAGGGCACTTGGACCTCGATGTCCAGTTTCAATGATGCCGTTGCCGACTACTCTGGGTAGGGTTTGAAGGTCCGGTCCTTAGGACCGGTAAAGACCGGTGGACTGGACCGGACTGGACCGGTCACATGACCAGTCCAAAAAGGACCGGTCCATGATTTGGACCGGTCCTGGTCCTAGGTCCTATGCTCATCCTGAAACTTTGAGGACCAGTAAAGACTGGTCTAGGACCAGTTTGGACTGGTCTACTCAGGGTCCAGTCAGGAGCAGTTAAATGTTCATTAAAATTGTTATTTTTCAAGTTTTTACGGTAAATTTACCTCCGCTTACATGGTCTCATGGTAAACTTATCTTAACTTATATACTTATATATCATATTTAGTTGTATGCATTGTCTTATTTTCAAAATCTTATCTCATTGTGACTGAAATACATTCCAAAGTCCCAAATAGTTATAATATCAATTACTATATACTGTCTGATATATATGGTAAACTTATATCATGGTAAACTTACTAAAAATATTGCAAAAATACAAATTTGAGCTGACAACGGTTTGGACCGGTCCTGGACCGGTTTAGGACCACAGACTGGACTGGTTAGGACCGCAAAAACCGGTCCTAGCCAGTCCGGTCCTCAGTCCAGCCAAATTTGGCAATTTGTTGGTCCGGTCTGGTCCCGGTCCATGATTTCAGAGGTCAAAAGACCGGACTGGACCGGACCTTCAAACCCTAACTCTGGGGACGCTCAAAGAATCATACAGAAAGACCCAAAGATCTCCTGAAGACAATGCCACCATCATTTTCACATCTGGGACGACCGGTTTGCCGAGTACGCTTTCTGCCATTCACCTGATCAAGACAAACTTACCTACTCGTAGAGGGCGTGCTCAGCACTCAGCACATGTTCCTCTCCATCCTATGCAATGTAAGAATCTCATGCTCATGCTGTGCCTCAGCTCATTGTGTGATGTCTGCTACTAGGGCCCTGCTGCCTCTGTCAGGGCACTGATTAGAAATGGAGACAAGTTTCCTCCTGATCCCGCCGTTGGGCCTCAAATCGCGTATCTATTGCCGATGCCGAAATTCCATGTAACAGGATCAGGTATCACGGTACGTAGCTCTCCTGGCGTGAAGCCCTGCTCAATCCTGCCTAGTTGAATTCTACTGTGCAAGGTGTCAAACTTGTTCTGATGCGCAAATGGGACGTCGACCAAGGTGATTATGGTGTGGGTCACTAGTGCTTCTGTATTCTGACCATCTATGTTCACTAGCTGTTCGGTGAGAGGCATGTTATTTGTACTCTGTTGCGCATCTGACCTGCTTACTAGGCTGATTCCAAGAGAAAATGTCAAGTTGCTCACAGGGTATATTTTCCGATGAGTTCTCGGTCCACGGCTGACAACATGAAAGGGTGCTCACAACTATATCGGACCTTGTTGACAGCAGATTGGCGAAAGAAAACTATTCTCTATCTGTCATCACTTACGGAGGTGCCCCCGTTGCATCGGCATTGGCTGAATGCTCGGCTAAGATTTTCCCCGAGACTGTACTGTAAGCCCTGCTGCTTTATTGAAATGAGAAATATCTGTAGCTGGTATCTCCAAGGTCGCAAGCATACAGTCTCACGGAAACCAATGCCAGCGTTGTCGCACAAAGTACGCATTTCAGCACACTTGTTCATTACACTGCTCATAAACCGTCTAGGTGGTCGGGATTTTCTCCAACGGCCGTCGAGTGCGTACATACCATACCTGCATTCACCCGATTCGGTTTTGAATCCTGTGTCAAAGTGGATTACCTCTTCCTGTCACTGAAATCCCCATTGTGAAAGACGATGTGAGCATTCCAGCTGGCAGTGTTGGAGAGATATGGATCAGAGCACTGAACATTATAAAGGAGGAGGAGGAGAAGAGGATAAAACCTAAGGTTCTGGATAACCAAATAGGTGTTTGCGTCACGCTGATGTGCAAGTTCGGAATAGATCTCTGAAAAAGAAGCTATCGTCTAACCACACTATCAATCCTTATCACAACTAACACTCCTTGTAAGGGAGCTGGGGTGCACAAAGGTTTGAGAGAACAAGGTGCTTTTGGATAATGGAGAAATAGAGATGTATTCCAAACGCTGTAGTTAAACTACGAGTTGTTTTTGGTGGTGTAGGGATTCTGATCGAAATGACACAAGAAAACCTTGAAGTCGTAGGCCGAACCTCTTGACGTATGAAGACCTTAAACAGCGCGAGGCAATGTAGCTTCTACCTATCAAGTGCTCTGGTGTACAAGGACTTTGTCTTGGAATCGTCAGGCTGCTACCGCAGGTTTTACACCACTGGACTGCTAACGATAAAGACTCCTTCTTGCACTTAAACCAAACTTCTAGTGTCTTGCACCGGGACCAAAGGTTCCGAAAGGTGTCTCAGACGTTGACAACGCTCGTTCAAACTCAACTTATTCCTCAAAGGGAAGTACTTCACGAAATAGCATGAGTGCAGGGCAGAACCACTTGCAAACCGGTGATGTGCAGTGTGATAAAGCAGCGTGTAATCACCACTATCTAACCAACAACAAATCTACTGGTGCTTGTGGTACGGAACGGTTGTCCTAATCGTGTGATCGGGGAACGGCTGGTTAAGGTAGCAGTGGACTGATACGTCCGTTTTGGTGCACGAATGCGGGTTGTTTTGGGGGGGTTGTAAGCGAAGAGGATCTACGCGAAACACCTAATCGAATAAAGACTCAAAGCCGAACAGAGCTCGCCAGGAAGACGGGGACGCGAAGGCCGGGACCGCTCAAGGGTAGATGTTCTACAGTACTGGGGCGACCGAACGGACAACAGTGCACTGACTTGTTATCTGCGTTGATGCTAGCCTCGTGTACCAAACTTACTTCTCTACTTGGGTGTGACAGATCGTTCTTTTGAGCGTCGGTCAGATACCGTGGCCACAAGACGTTCTTCGGCTGCTTAACGTCGCACCAGTTCAGGCTAACTAAGCTTCACTTTCACAAGGCGGTTGTCTCTGGGGAGACGATTGCTTGCTACTTGGATCCGTGCGGTATCTCTGGGGAGAAGTCCGGGCTCACAGAAGTTAACTGGGTACTTGACGGCAAGGGGCTGCACACGATTCTTGTCTGCGGTTCTTGAGTATCTCGCCACTTAGGCGTCTTAGGAGACTTTGCTTTGCTTAGGTTCTTGGCTGCTTAAGGGTTTGGGTGGGCTTTCAAACGTGTTGAACTTCTTATTGGGCGCGAACTCGAGTCAGATTACTACAGAGGAATGCTTTGTGGGCTTTTCACTGCGGGGCACTAAAACTACTGCTACTCTACAGACGCGACGCTACTTATACACTCTACAGACTCACCCCGGTAAGCTACGTAACTATTCGACGGCTGGATACGGTCCGTACAAAACATGAGTCCCTACTCAGTCTGCACGGGCAAAGGTCACCAGACAGTTCCCGCCGGCGCATATGCCAGTTTCTCTACGTTCAGATGTTGCGTAGACCACCCATGGACTCCGAGAAGCAAGGCGCTGCGTGCTCAGATAGGCGTTCGCGTGTACTTTTACTTAACCGGGCGCTTACCGGCTTATCCAGCCTTTGCACCAGACTTGGGCGTGAGCCCATTCAATCGCGAGCTACCGCCAGTGCGCATGCACTGAGATGGTCCGTGAACTCGAATGGTGACGCGCTGAAGCGTTTGGCAACTTATCTGGATGGCTGATACCACATGTAGTACATGAGGCGGGTCTTCGAGTCATAATCCATATGGATCGCGCCTCACTGCCAGTTTCACATCAATCAGACGCGTCGACCGATGAAGGTGATTCTCTTGAGATAACCGCGAATTATCCCCGTTCGGGGTTTCGACGCTAGTTTATTGTTATTCGGCTTTTGTCACAATGAACAATGTACCGTCCGCTTTTGGTAATGAACTCCGGAGGTTGTGAACCCCGCTTCGACTCATTCAATGCTGAGGATCGTGTTGCTGCTGGTAGAGCATCGTCGGAAGTGACGGCTGTTCATCCCTGATTCGGATGTTGCTTGTGTGGCGCAGTTATGCGTACAAGGTGAAAGGACCTCCTCAGAGGGGACAACTGGGTTTATGATATTCAGCCCTGGTTACTGTCGTTCTTTGACTAATAGTTACATGCTTGGAGTTCTCTCCTTGCCCTAGAGAGCGTCTCCGTGATGACCTTTGTAGCGTATCCAGCCTTGCTTCCGCTTGGCTCTTAGTTGCATATGGCTGTCTAGAAATTGCAAAATTCTGGATTTCTGGCCATGTAATCTCAACATGCATATCATCTCCCCTTAACTTGAATGATGTCGTCCGCGACATTCCCGGATAACCCTAAGTCCATTCTGATCCATCGTGTTACTCAGCCTTTCGTGCCGTTTTCACGATACCGATCGGTACATGTCTTCTTCATGTTTCTTATGTGTGACATCCGGCGCCTCAAGGCCTCCTCCGTCTACGGTTTATAAGGCGTTGACGAAGTACGAGACAGCATCCTACTTTCATCGGATATTCGTTTCATGGCTCCTTCTAAGTACTTCACCGGTCTTCGTCCTCTTGTTCCCACCGCCTTGCCACAGGTCAACGCTCAGCTGTTGCAGAATCGTGCCGCCTTGGTCACGAAGCTCAAGCCCCTGGTCTTGGAATCCGAAGTTCACTCGAACGGGGCGCCCAGCTTGGCGAAGCTTTGGCCCGACCTTCAACAAGCTACTTGGAGGTTGTTGGCGACATCGACACTTCCTCGTTCGCTTCCCAACATACAACTGTTGGCCGAGAAGTTTGATGGTGTCGCTGGCGTTATCGCGGTACGTGGACTTGTTGTTCTTATTTATTTCGGCTGGTTAAGCCCTACTTTAAGGCGGCGAACCCAACTCTCCAGAGCAAGGATCCAAACTTGGTTGTCCCCGATTGGATGCCAGCGGTCATCTGCGACCTTCGTTCGCTTCTTGGATACATCAGCGCTGAGTGTGGTGTCAGCCCTCACACTCCCGAGCTGAACCTTCCCAACCTCTTGAACCCGCTCCTACAGACTTGCACCAAGCGTGGCACGCTCGCCCCCGACCTGTATCTTGTCGAGGAGGGTCACCCCATGCATCCCAAGTTCAAGTACGCTGCTGTGGCTGCCAGCGCCCCCGCTACTGCACCTGTTACTCGTAGTAAGGGCAAGGGCAAGGCCAAGGTCGTCGTAAGTGTTGTACTACTCAGCCGCCGACCTTTACTGACTGTTCTTATACTTTCTAGAAGAGCGCCGTGCTCATCGATGAGGTTCTGGAGGCCGTTGGTGATGGCACACTCCGTGCGGTGTCTTCAAACACCACCTCGCCCAAGGCTGTGGCGCCCGCGGAAGACATTGGTAACTTCTTCCAATTGACTCCTGGTTTTGACTGGGCTGAGGACGTCGAAGCTATGGACTCCGATTCCGGTGAGGATGAGTCCTCTGATGACGAGGTCGAAGTAAGCTTATGTCTACGCCCCAGTCAACTTTCTGATTCGCGAACTGCAGGAACTTTTGGTTGCTTCGGGCCCTTCCGCTAGTTCTGCGGCTCCGAAGGTATGTACTACTCAGCTGTCTTGCTTCTTCAGCCGGCTGACTTGTTCTTTTTAGGTGAAATACCTTCCGTTCGTTGAAGTGCCCGGCATGGACACTAACAACCATCTTTTTATCAAGGCCATCCGTATCTTGGGGACAGCGAGTGGTTCTGGTTCTTCTGCTAGTACCTCCACCGCGAGCACTGCGACCGAGGTCGAGCCGACTCCTGTCAAGCGCAAGGCGGCCGTGAACCTGGAAGGTTCTCGTCGCATGGCCAAAGCCCTTCGCCCATCGGTCTTCAACATTGAGCCAATCCTCTTGGACCAACTCAGCAACTGTTAGTGCCTCCCACTTGTTGGTAGTTGTTTCTGACATGCCTAAACAGCGTTCCAGCACGTCAATGGTTACAGCACCGCCATTTCCGCCATCGTGAAGCGCATGCACATCCTTAACAATGCGCCCGAGGTGACTGCTGCTTCTGCTGGTGTCATCGCCACCGAACACTCCTACCGTCACGAGCTGTCTGTGACGCTCAACCGTATTCACGGGGAGATACAGACCTTCCTGCGTACTCGCGATCTGTATCTGGGCGCCACAGATGCCCTGCTCTTCCCTGACCCTCGGTAGTTGCGCTGTGCTGGCGTTTTATCTTCTTGTTCTTGTGCTCGCGTGTAGCTACTAGGTAGAAAACTTGTCATTCATCGGACTAGTAGCCGGAGGTTTTCGTTTTTGTACATTTTTGGACATTTCTTTTCGTACAAAACGTCTGTAGTTTTACGACCGTCCCCAATGTGACATAGACTTATTGCCAAGGGTTTAGTGTGAAACAACAGAAGCTTCGCGCCTGAACGGAACCCTTCTAGCCTCGCGGCCAGTCGTCAGTGGTGTTCCGTTGCTTATCCAGCCATCATGAATCCCTAAGTTACTCCGTTTGCTTCAGGTCTCCGTGACGGTACTACCCGTCTTAGATGTTTCTTTCATCTTATAAAAGGCGTGCCTTCGCCTCGTCTTGCTTCAGTACATCATGCCCACTCAGTACATCATCCCTTTCGCCGATCTTCGCTTGAAGAGCGTTCGCAACCTCACGGTCCGTCAGTCCGCTGAGCGGGTCTTCGCTATCGAGGGCGAGTTCGCGCTTGCCAGTGCGCTGGACATCTTTCATCGATCCTTGAGGTTCCCCATCGTCGAACGTCAGAACAACGTTCTTGCGTTCGTCGATTGCTCGGTGGCGTTGGACCGCCCTGCCGTCGAGGATGGTCCTGATGCGATGAACGTCCCTCGTCTTCAACTCGGCTTCCTGGAGCGTCACGATGCTCCGACGGCTCGCTACATGGTACATGTCTTGGTGCGTGCCGATTACTTCTCATTCAGCCTTCATACTGATGGCTGGGTTATTATTTGTCCAGCGCCGCTATGCTCGTCTTTGGCAGCATCCGGGACTGTTCCTTCCGGGATTCAAGGCGAATTTCTTCGTCATGTTTCTTACTTGTGTGGCGCAACTGCGCAAGTGGTTCACGGGTCCTCATCCCAAGAGCCTCGACGGTCAGAACGAGACCAATTTCCTGGCCCGTCCCTTCCTTGAGCCCTCGGTGTTCTTCCCCGATGTCCACAGGGAGATCTTGGACCATTTCTTGGTGAGTTCATCTTCGACGGTGTCCATGAATGGTCTAATGCTTGTTCAGCTCGAGTCTGTCTTGGGTTCTCACGAAGGCGTCTACGATTGTGTTCGTTGGCTGATTACGCCTCGTGAGGCTGACTGGCTGGCGACTATCATTCCCGACCTGGGCGGCTTACCTGGTCCGGTTTGCGAAGTCGTCACTTGGTGGCCTCTCTACCAAGCCTGTCACCCGGTTTTGTTCGTCAAACCGGACCCCGAAGTCTACCATCGCGACTTCAGCGTCCGGGAGAACATCCCATACCACATTCGTGAGTACGGCCCTCGGTGAGTCTTATCTGGGTCCCACCTTCCTGGCTGACTTGTCATTTCTTATCAGCGCTGTTCCCGAGATTCCTGGTATCTTTGAAGGCTTCTGGGAGATTCGTTGGGATCAGGCTGGCTTGTGGGAGTTCGAACAGCTCCAAGAAGTCATTGATGGACTTGCGCCTGGTCTGGTGTCTGACTTCTTTACTCGCTTGTACGCGTTGGAGCATCCGCCTCGTTTTGACTTCTATACCAGCTTGAACTACGTCGCTTAGTATATCTGTCCCCTTAACTTGCATTGGTACTATGCCCTCACTCGATCTTTTCTTTCATGCGACGTTGAGGTCACGCTTTAAGAGGGTTGAACTAACTTAAACATTTTTACAATGTCGACGAATCAGTCCGAGTAGATATCTTCAATACTATCTACTGTCGCTTCTTTGATTTCGACTCGTACTGTCGACGCTGCTTCTTCACCCTATGGTGTACTCACAATTAATTGTGACCTCTAGTAGCACCGCTCTACAATTCATTGTGAGCTGTAATTAGAAGGCTGCTATCTACAGGCTGACAATTAATTGTAGCGCCTTGCCCGCCCCACGGAATGATACCCAATTAGGCAGGGAAGCGCGCTGGGCCCTTATGCCGGATATTCAGAGCCTCGGCATCACTGGCCAGTACGGCGCGCACCCCAGGCGCACCCTTACCCATCAATTTGTCGGCAGGGAGCAGCTCGGGTCACCCTCATTCGCGATTCGGCCATTTCCGCATCAGGGTGTCATAGCCGGTACTTCGGATGCTCATCCGTTCAGCGTATTTTGCTGGCGCCACACAGTGAGCAGTGGACCACACTCTCATTGAACACTTTCTGCCATGATTGTCAACCAATACCACCTGCGCGGCAGTTAGAATTGTGAATGAAAAATTGATTACGCCCGGCATATGCGTCATCCGGCAGTTTCCGCTCGGACCGATGACCCAGGTCCCATCCCGCTCACAGAAAATAGGACGCGCCAGCAATTGTCGTTGAATTATACTTTAACTGTACAACCTATCGCGAGGGTGCTACTCGGTGTCATCCTCGCACGTCTCCTCGGCCTCCTCTCCCTGATCAGCTACCTCCACCTCGATAATTTCAGTGACCGGCAATCCGGCAAGCAGATCGCCGGCGAGCTTTCTGAGCGGGGCCCATTCCTCCTCCAGCTTGTTAGCTCCGCTTGCTTCCCGTGCAGCTGTGAATTCAGCAAAGGCACGGATTCCCTCGTTCTGCGGTGCCTCTGCATTTGGCAGCGGTACAAGGCGATCGGGTTCCCGCCACCACCCAGCCTTCCATCGACCATATGCTACGACCCTGCGCATTTCCTCTGAGAGTAGCTCCACCTCCTCTTCCCACCGCTGCATTCTTGCTCTAGCCTTACACCACTCAATCTTCAAGGCTGTAAACATATTCTCAGTATTTACACTTTGTTCAGAAAGCAATGCACTGCTCACCTTCGTGAACCACAGCCTCTCCCGTTCCAGTTGCCGTGGCACCGGCAGGAAAGCTATACCATATCCAGGAAAGTTGCCGCCGGCCTTCGCCTTGTGATACGACTGCAAGCGCGGATGAGGGTCCCGCGATGAGCTCATCAATGAACCCCGTGTCTTGCAGTTGTGCCTGTTCGCGCAACTCCTCCTGCGTCAGCATGCGCTCGTTCATACCCCGGACATCTTCTGATTTGAGAATCCGCAACTCGTTCTCCCAGGTGCCATGACCCTTGAGTTGGAATAGCGCATTGCGTGCCCATTGGTAGCGCAACTTGTTTAGTTGAATTCCGATCTGTATCTTACGCTGTATTCCTTCCGCTCGCGTTGTAGGATTCTGACCAGTGACATTCCGAACACTAAACAGATGGCCCGCACCCCGGGTTCGTAGGCCTTTGCGTATCTCCTCAAGAGCATCACGTGCTTCTGCCTCGCGTAGGCGTGTCTCGGCCTCGACCAGGCCTGGAACGCAAGCACGCGGGAGCGCTCGGTCTCCCGGCTGAAGGGCGGATGGAAAAAAGAGTTTGATCTCCTCAGAAAGGAATGAGCCAGCGTTGTCCAGATAGAGCAGCTCAGATGAATTGAGAAACTCGCGTAGTTGTGGCATGAATACAGCTTGAAGGCCGCGGAACTTCTGAATTAGCCGGAGAATCATTGTTCGCTGCTTCTGGACGTTCAGCTCTTGATATGTCGAGCCAGATCTTCGTGCCTTGACTTCCCAAGCCAAAGCACGTCTATCAAAAGCAAAAGTTACATAATTGACACCGCGCATCAATTGAAGAGTGTGCACGCACTGTTTCTGCTCAATTTCAAGTCCGTTCGCTAAGAACAGCGACATACTGGTCTGATGTGACGTCCCGCCGGTCCGCAAAGCTGCTTCATGCTCATTCTTCGCCAACTCAAGCTGTATATCCTTCAAAGTCTCCTTGTTTTGCAGCTTGGGCTCATAGGGACACGGTCTGGAGTGATCCTTTTCCCATGCGGAAATGTCCCTAGCCCATCCCTCAACGACGGCAACGGTGCAATATCTTCGCACCCCTACATCAAATGCCGTGAAATCCACTCGATGCTCACGGGCAGACTTGATCGCATCGACTAAACGATGTTTCAATACGCGACCTTGTATTGGTTGAACATGAGCAGCTACACGGGCTGTATAAAGAAAGACTCACCAAGTTCAGAGATGACAGTGGAGCAGTGATGAGCAAAAATGTCCTCCAGCGTATCTTGACGCGCTCCGGGGCCCATCATTTTTGTCTGCGCTGCGGCCCGATTGGAGATAGACCAGTTCTCTTCGATCACTTCACCATGTGTACGTCCGACGCCCAGAGTAAAGTTGAACGAAAATGGCGTGTGACAGTCAGGTTTGTGTGCCCATAGGTGAAATTTGGGGATCAGAAAGGTGATAGAGTCTTGCGTTCGACGCATTCTCCAACCTTCGGGAAGAGCAGAGTGTCGAGTCCAGAAATGGACCGAATAGATACAGACAACGTCGAATGACAGTACAATTTGAAGGTCGTCGTCTACCACAGATGAACTGCAGACCACGCTATCTATGTTACAGTGCCTAAAGTTTGGTGCGAAGCGGCCGAGTCAGCAGCCAGCCGTGCTCGATTGATTCGCCAAAGCCATACCTTTCCCCCTTCTGCAAATCTCCCATCCCGTTCCGTCGCCATACACCATGACGCGCGCATGTAACGCCAGCAACCCCAGTCGTTCGGAGTCCCTTGGCGTTCTTGAGATCAGCAAGGAACATCGCCTTGAATCCGGAGCAGGATTGGAGATCCTCTTGTTGCACGTGTTTACCAATATGCTCCTTGTACGGCCCCGATTCGATGAACACGCCCTTGCCATCAGCGAGCGGTGGATCGCGCTCTGGAGTAGACACCATCGCGTTTCGCATTCGGAAATTTCCGTCTACAGCAATGAAAAGCCGGGTCAGGAATCTATGAACGAGTTCAGCTTGAATTGAACCACGAAATACAGAAAAAAAACACTTACGGTTTCAAAGCCGTCTTCCAATCAACAGGCAAATTGCGACCAGGGTGAGGACATGCTGGACATTCGATCGCAAGCTGACCCTTTGTTGTCCCTAAGATGCCCGTCGCATCATTGCCGCGACCGGCTGCCTTGCACATCTGAAGATGGCGGAACTGGCGGATACAGCGCAAGAGGACGCGATAACGATCAGGTGGCCGGGTGTCCGTTCTCTCATAGGTCATACCTTCGAGAGACTTCCAGAGATCCCATGCAGGGAGCTTCCCGACACAGCTGATCTTGTGAAACAGTCGCATCAGAGTGAACGTAATCGCAGTTTGAGGCGCCAGCGGAGTGGAAGGGTACCAGCATGTACGCAGGAGTTGGATGTAATGCTCGGGCGCACTACTACAGCCGCAGAACCGGATATCGACAATGTGAATGCCATTCATATGGAGGACAACGAAATCTCTGCCCGGACTGAGCGGATTAGGACAAACTTTGCCAATGTGACCAAGATGAACCGTCAACCCTAGATCCTTGAGGGAGACGTGCTCGAAATAGACACCGTTCCAACGCTACTTACGAAATGAACGGCTGCACAGGTGTAACAAACAGAATTGACATACCGAGATCCAATGCAAAGGTTGAGTTGTGTGAAAGTCAATACAACAATTGCCGCACATGAGGCCTAATCCGATGCACTCCTGCTCTCTGCAACAGAACTCGGCAGGGTTGCCCTCAAGTTGACAGAGAGGGCACACATCGGGCTCGCCACCGCGGCCCTCCAGGCGCATCAACTCAAGGAGATAAGTCTCCCTAAACCGACGCCATGTTTCCATCGGGTTATCCTGAACGCAATATGGGCAACAAAAGTTATTGAAGGACTGAGGACTCACCGAGTTCCTATTGCGTGGTTTGCAAACGACCCTGATGCCATCCAACGCACCATCGCTGGTTGTCGGTGGAGGGTCGACGCGAAAGACATCATCGTTCGGCACGTAAGAGAATCCATCGACAGCGTTTGCCATCCTCTCTGTCTCGTCATCGTCCTCGACGAAGAGAAGTGGCGGCGGCTCGTCGTCATCAATCGGCACTGACTCAAATGCGGAAGGAGGCGGCTCGGATGCGGGAATAGTGGCCCGTTTCGGTCGTGTGTATCGACGCCCATCTGAAGAGAGCATTGCTGTTTCCGCGACGTGTTCCTCGGTCTCATAGAAGCCAGCAGCGCGTTTGCGCTTGGAAGAGGCCGAATCAGACATGGCTGAGTAGTCGGTTTCGAGTTATGTCTGTGTAAACGTACTCGTTAAATACAGAGTGTTCGTCCGATCATCGATGTTCTCTAGACAATAAGATTGCTCTGAACAATAATACAAGGATCATATTTGATTGAAAGAACAAAAAGGCAGACTCGCGAGGAGAAATGCAGCGACCGATAATGTGGTCGCACAATCATGAGTGTCTTTGATCAGACTGATTAAGCTGTTCATCGATCACTCTTTGCTTCCGTTTGATTGTCGTTCGCACGTCTGCTACCAGTCTGCTACCCCAGTTGGTCTCGACTCGACCGCACTCATCACGGCCCGTGCCACTCAATCACGTCAACGTCAAAGAACATGTGTTGGCAGCCTGTCATATGAGTGCGAAGCACCCAGCCATCAATCATTTCGACTTATCATCCATCTACCGCACCTCCATCCTCATGGCTCTCTCTTCATCGTTCGAGTCGATGTCCATATCGGATCCGCCTATTGTTTGCACTCCACCATGGCTTCCGGATCCAGGAGACGAGAATGCCAGATATCGGTCCGGGAAGCTGTACATTGTGGGACGAGGAACTCGTGTGGGCGTCTTCACCAGCTGGTGCGTCATCTCCTACCTTTGACTCACACTCTCATCAATCAGCGATCGTCAGGGAGACTGTAGAGCCACTGGTGGCCGGCTTCAAGAAGAACCTACACACTTCTTTCTCGCAATGGCAGCAGTGCGTTCAGTGGTGGGATATGCAATGCCAGCGCCGTGAGCTTGATGCTCACCCATGCCTTCGATCGTCGCCTGCCAAACCGTCCCTCCCTCTCCCAACACCGGCGCCTATCCGAACTCCCCTAGCCTCGACATCTACGTCCTCTCCTGCTAGGTCTCATCATGTTTCCAGGTCCGCTAAGAGAGCCCCGCCGACGCCTATTACCTATCGAACTGCTACTCGTACTCAGACCGCATACATCTCTCAACCATCGACATCTGCCATCGCACTGGATCAACCCCATAGTCCAACGCTGACGTCCTTGTACATGACAGCTCGAGAAGGCTCGTGCCCTTCTTCGCGTTCGAGTTCATCTACAGATGATGCCCCCGAGCCGCTTACTTGGTCGACAGACGAAATGCTGTTTTACGGTCTTTTTGTCACCGGCGAGCAGGGATGTAGGATATTCACGGATCGGTGTGTTTTCTTCGGCCTGATCTACGCAGTCTGACTGACTTAAATACAGCATTGAGGCGAACACGGCATTGGCGAATGCTCACAGGCGAGGACAGCGGGCACATCTTACGATTGGACCGGGTATCGACCATATCATGAAGGATGAGCTATTGTAGGTTAATAGATTGGTTATGAGTTTGCCATACTCTATCTGGGGGCGCCAATCAAACGAACACCTCAACCGAGCACACTGATTAAATTTGCACGCGTTATGTCCGATGAGTGTCTACTTTTGGAAGTTTCAAGTTTTGCCTCGCGACAACGCACCCAACCATGGCAAAGAAGACTGGACCGAAATCTTGGGTCTTCGGCACCCGCATCGCCTTCTTCCATTCGCAAAAGGACTCTTGGCAGAACGCCGTCGACGTCAACAAGCAAGCCGTTTCTAAATGGGGGCGTAAAATGGCTATCAGGTACCGCATTCGCTATGGTCACCTTGAGAAGAAAGAGGACCTGGAGGAGGACCCCACTATGCCTGATTCTGACGAGATTGAGAAATGGGAGAAAGAGGAGGAGGCAGCCTTGGCTGGCATGAGTCAGGAAGAGGTCATAGCGCGTCAAGCGGACATGCAGAAACTTTGCGATGTGCGTGTCTATTCGGTTCTCGGACGAACATCGCTGACGTGAATCTAGAAAATTCTAACCTACTACCGGCAAGAGTTCCGTGGAGTTCGCAAGACGGAGACCAATCCAGTCGTTACCGTCCTGCGCAACGTCTTTGCTGCGACTCCCGCTCCTCGCCGCTCTCAGGCCATACAGATGTATACGAAGCTGTACTGGCCCAAGCATCTCAAAGCGGCCGTCACGAAAGCGTACAATGATTCCAAGAAGGCTGCTCCGACGAACACGCAGGACACGACGCCTCTTGCCGTGTCTGGCGGCCAACTCCGAGTCTCGACTTCTCTTCCGACTACTATCCCTACCAGCAGCTTACCTGCCGTCTCTCATCAGCCCCCTCTCACCTCCGACGTCACCACGGACTCACACGCCGATGCGCCATCCTCTGCGTCTGACCAGGAGGAGAAGGACGAAAAGGACAACATGGAACTCATCGAGGGCATCAGCAAGGGTGATGGCGATTATTTTAGGATCTATCGACGCGTCGTCAGAGAGTTCTGGGACAAGGAGACTCCTGCCGTCAAGGACTACATCGCTGCCAAGGTTGAGGAGACGTATCAGGAAGCGATGGCCGCATATCAAGCAAAGAAGGAAGCGGCTGAAGAGGGGAACCCTCAATACTATGACGCGTATGTTGTCCTGTTCAGTGATACTCGCATTGTCTAACGTTAGTGTCTTAGTGCTTTGGACCAAGCGGCGCAGTTCCTGCAAAAGGCTGCCGACACAACCTTCGAGAAGTTCAGGGTAGCGTGTACAATCCTTCTATGCGCACCGCAAGCGAAGCTGAACGGCGCCTTGAAGTGTAAAAGGTATGTATTCATTACTCGTTATACTTTCTGCTGTCTCAACATCTCGTAGTATTCATGCCGGTAAAGCGCGCGTCTCCGGTCTCGACTGGCCGCATGAGATGCCAGCCGAATTCCGCCAAGTCGAGGGGCATATGATCTCATTCTGTGAAGGTGTATTCAGCAAGGCGGAACGGATAGCTCGCGTAGAGGCCGCCGCTGGCGCCGGATCTGGTTCTGGTCAGGATTCCAACATTGAAAACTCATCGACGACTGCCATCGCGTCCGCGACTCCCTCTGACATGACTACCAGTACCTCCTCCACCTCACCTGATGACGATTCGGCCCCGACAACGAAGACGAAGAAGCGGCAGAATAAGTCGAGCAGCACAGCCACCGAGCATGGTGGAAGCAAGACTGCCACTGCGCGCTCTCGCCCCAAGCCTAAACCCATCAACAAGGCTGCCGAGAAAGTCATCAACTCTCGCCCTACCCATACCCTATCCAACGGGGTTGTTGTCGGTCCCGATTTCACCGAGGGACTCGACCAGCTCATTCCCGAGGAGCGAGAGACTGTCATCAACATCCTGCTGGAGATGTCCCAGGCCGAGGTCGATGCCCAAGACGGCCACCACGTTGCGAACAAGGCCATGCGGCTTCGCGGACCACATGTCATCCTCACCCCGTGCCTTCTGAACAGTCGCGTTCGGAAGGATGATCCTGCGGAGACGATCAACGAGTATTATGAAGAGATGCGGTACAGGAAGGCGCAGGAGAATGCAGAGACAGATAGAGCCGCAAGCGAGAGAGAAGGAGGAGAGAAGGAGCTCGAGGTGGAGAAGGAGAATGACGGTGAAGATGAAGAGCTTGAGACGGAGAAGGAGAAGGGGCTTGAGACAGCGCTGGAGAAGGCGATGGACGAGAGCAGGGATGGCGAGGAAAGTGAGCAGGATGCAGATCAGCAGATGGCGGACGGTGACGGACATAGAGACCTAGGAACCGGTGAACAGGGAGACGACGAGGACTCGGAACAGCCCTCATCTGGAGCCGACACAAATCCTACCGCCTCTCCCGCTCCCTCAGCTGCTTCCAACCCCTTCCACATCGACATCGAGACATTTGACGACGAGTCTCACGTCGACGACGTCACCCAGCTCTCATTCGCCGACGCAGACACCACGAACTGGTATCCGGAGCTGATCACTGCGTTTGAGGCTTTCCGGCGCGGTGAGGGCTGGCCGCGTGCCTGGATCCGCCTGATCGACTCCTTGGTACTCTTCGAAAGGCGCTCCGGCTTTCTCGAGGAGGGCGAGACTAAGGTCAAGAATAGTCGTCCTGCTGTTCTGGCGTCATTCAGTCAAAACCGACGGAACTGGAAGAAGACGTACAGAATCGACTCCCTCCCAGATCACGTTGCGTCATTCTGGCGGTGGTGGAAGTCGATGCAGCCACCGGAACGTTTGAGGGGCGATGTCTTGCTTAGGCCGGAGTCTGTCAACTGGGGTACCTTGGCCCGTATGTCGGGTAAGAATGGCTTGCTTCTTGTTGTGGGGTGCTTGCTGTGGTGGGGCGAGCATGTCTTCGCACCCGATGCCGATGTGGCCATGGTCGCATCACGTATTGATTGGGAGCTTGGCGTGAAGGATGTAACTTGGGTTGCGGAGCACATGGCGTCCACATCAATGCCAGCACGGATCCCTCGACGACGATCCCCATCCCCAGTCACGACTACGCGTACCTTACGCAAGCGTGGCGCGTCCGATGAGATCGATGCCTCCGCCGTCCCGCCCAAAAGATCCCGCCCTGCATCTCAATGATCATGTCCGTATATTAGAGTTTTGATAGCTAATTACATGTAATTTCGTGTTATTACAGACTTCAATGTAGCACATTGCTTGGTAAGTGACTGCTTTGAGGTATAATAGTGAGTTTGAGGCTGGTTTGAGGCTGAGCCAGTTTTGTGAGCTGGACTAGGCCTACCGGAAAGTACCGGAATGTAACATGTGGTGGATGAACACGGCTTTTGCCTTAACGCTTGCTGGGGCACGGATGCACAACCAGGAGCATAATTGTCAACAATTGCCAAGGTAATCTGGTGGCTAGTGTGGCGCTATCAAAATACCGGGCGCACGAATGCAGTATCCCGGCTTAGCCGGCTATGGATTCCCGATACGGAATTTACCGGCTGAGGCACGCAGTGGGGTGGAAACGATTTTTTGCTCGCACTGCAGCCAGCTCACGGGCTCTAAGAGAGTAGAAAACATAACAGAGATGATATCTTGCTGCTCACTGTGTGGCGCCAGCAAAATACGCTGAACGGATGAGCATCCGAAGTACCGGCTATGACACCCTGATGCGGAAATGGCCGAATCGCGAATGAGGGTGACCCGAGCTGCTCCCTGCCGACAAATTGATGGGTAAGGGTGCGCCTGGGGTGCGCGCCGTACTGGCCAGTGATGCCGAGGCTCTGAATATCCGGCATAAGGGCCCAGCGCGCTTCCCTGCCTAATTGGGTATCATTCCGTGGGGCGGGCAAGGCGCTACAATTAATTGTCAGCCTGTAGATAGCAGCCTTCTAATTACAGCTCACAATGAATTGTAGAGCGGTGCTACTAGAGGTCACAATTAATTGTGAGTACACCATAGGGTGGCTTCTTGGCCGGCGGTGGAGTATCTTCCGCCTCCGTCTCGACTCTCCCCTGCTTCCTCTTCGTCATCGCTCTTGTCAGCCAAATCTCGTACCTTACGCGTCAGCTTCGCCACCTGCAGCTTCAACTCTTCGAGCTCCTTGTTCGAAGTCGTGGCTGCAACCTCAGCTCGAGGGGCGCGTTTGCGCGACGGACCGCGTGCTTCCTCGAAGGGAACGACCAGTTGTCCATTCACGAATGCTAGCCTGCACTTGTGGTTTTGCTTGACACACTGGTCGCACTTGAGGATCCCTTCGCTCGTTTTGCGATTGCGGGTGACATTCCGTTCCCGCTTGCAGTCGTGGAGGTACCAGAAACACTCTGCGCATTTGAGAGGTTCCTCCTTGGCATACGGCGAGTTGCCGTGAGCGCGCGCGATGGTCTTCCCTGCTTTTACGCGTGGTACCTGACTCTCCTTGATGTGGATAGTACTCGATGAGGCGACAGGCTGCTCGCAATCTTCTTCAGCCGCTGGACGAGGTCGCTTTTGGCCAGCCACTGATTTCGGCTGCTTAAGTGACTTGGGGGGTGCCCGCTTCTTCGTCTCCTTCTGCTTCTCCCCCTGCGTCTGCTTGGGTTTCTCCGGCGACGCTCGCGTACTCGCTGGCAGAACCATTCTCGGAGCCGGCGGTGGAGCTGGTGCAGGCACCTGGGTCGCGATTCGAGGGAACGCGGGTGGAGGTGTGAGAGGGGAGGGGCTTCTTGGTGGCGACGGGTGTGGTTCCATGTTCGCATCGCCTTGCTCGTCATAGTCGGGCGTCAACTCATGAGGGGTCAACGGTCGCCGAGGTTCTTCATCCTCGCCCTCGCTAGCGTACGGCGGAAGGGGCTCAGACTCTCCTCGTGTCGACATCGGCTTGGGACTGGCTAGCGGTGCGTTATCTTTGTGGACCACTGGCGGCGAAGGTATAGCTGGCGTCGCTTCCCGTGCCACTGGTGGCTCAACTGCTGCTGGCGGGGTTGGCTGAGTAACGGCAACAGCCTGCACGGCTGCCGTTACCGGCGTCTGAGCGACCATCTCGAAGCCCGCGGATGTGCTGGCTGCTGGCGGTACTATCTTCGTCGACGCTTTTGACTGCTTTCGTCGACGCGCTGTAGTGGGCGATTCTGGGGGTGGCAGCTTCGTTTTCTTGAAGAACGGCGTTTGTGGGGGAGGTGATGGAGGGGGGCTGGACGTCCTTGCTGGCGACGATGACTCCACGACGACGAACCGGTTATCTTGGATAACGAATTTTCGGTTCGTCTGCTTGTAGCGCAGCGCCGTGGTTCGTCCCTTGTCGAACTTCAGTCCCCGTACACCCAACACCCGCTTATCTTCGTCGTCCAAAGATAACGCGCAATGCCACAGAGCGTCGTCGAGCGTCTGCTGTGCGGACACGCGGAACGTCTCCCGGTCCACTACCACTCCAAACAGTTCGAAGATACGGTCCCAGATGGGATGTACCTTCTTAAACTGTTGACTTGCGCTCCACTTCGCGATGTCGATGGGGAGCTGTCCTGGTCGTCGCAGATAGAGTAGGGCCATCGCTTCGCTGTACTGGAACCTCATGGCTGGCGGGAAGCTGTCCCGCATCCAGAACCTCAGCTCCGTCTGGTCCTGAGTGTAAATCAGCTTTTCCTTCACGCGATCCATGCCCGGGAACTTCTTGAACACGAAGTGCACGAAGGTGTCGAAGTGAAATGGCTCCCAGAACACTCACTCGATCATCCCCTGCTGGGGCATTCGCTGAAGGCTGACCAGGCGATTGCCCAACTCAGCCCACCACGAATACACCCTCGATGGTCGATGGGCGACGCGGTAACTGTTGAGCAGTAGGACCAGGCTGAACGGCTTTTCCCATATTCGCTCGATGAGCCCCGTCGTCAGCGTGATCCTGTATTCCAGCTGGATATCGGTGCAGAAGACAAAGCCTCGCAGGTTGCGTCTTAGGTAGACCTGTGCGGCTCGGTCCCCATGCGACCATATATTGCCTGGCTCCGAGTCGTCCTTCGATATTCAGTTTCGAAGTTCAAGCTGCTCGTATTCGGCGCCGAAGTTCTCACTGGACATGGACGGTGCGGGGAGCTCGTCGACGGTGGGTTGTGCTTGCTGATACTGCTGTTTATCATTAACTGGGTTCATCTTACCACCCATTTAATGACATACCTTTCGCCTGCCAGCTGCTTTTGCTGGCCCTGATTGTCTGACCTGCATCTTGACTGGTCTCGCCTTCCTCAGTTTCACCGTTTGTCTCGTCGTTACTTGCGCCTGTGGGTTGTCGATGTGCTGTTCATGACGCGTCACCTCAGGCCAAGTGTCCGCGGACTCTGGTGGCGGCGTAGGCGATCCAGGAAGGAACAGTGGGTCGTGGACTTTGTGGTCCGGAGGCTCTGGTCCTTCCGTGTCCTCGTCCCACGGCACTTCGCGTAGCTTGTCCGGGAAGATGTTGTGACTGGTCTGTTTTGCTTATCTTAGTAACTGAGCTGGCTGGTTTGCGCAGTCCACGCACCATGAAATCCTTCGTCAACTTGTACGTTTCGAAGTACCATCGTTGCGGGACCCAGTTACTGTCGAACACCTCCAGCATTGCTTCGCCCAGTGCCCTGTCCAGCTGCTTGAGCGTGTCCCCGGACTTCTTCTTGATTTCATGCCTGTGGTAGTAAGCCCAGGGGATGACCGTTCCGAAGAACTCGTGGCGCGTGATGGCCAGGCGACCAAACCAGTTATACAGTTTCTGCGGGTAGTCGAGGAAGTGGTCCAGGTAGTCAACGACCTCCTGGCTGGGCACCTCCAGCGCGATGTCTGGCATGTTGGGCGCGTGATACCCTAGCGCCTCGTACGCGTCAGGTTGCTGCTTCGTAGCTGCGTTGGATGGTCCGGCGATGTTCGACATGTCTGGTGGTTTGGCGGCGAGTACGTGAGCGCGTAGTAGTGGCGGGAGAGAAAGAGTTTGTTCAACTCGAAATCTCCGTACTTAACTTGCCCTGAACGTAAAATCCACTTAACACCGTCTTCTTGATCTTCGCCCACATCCTCCGCGTAGCGGCCTGTGCTTCTTCTACCCAGTATTGTGGCACATCTGTACAACACTTGGTCCCTAGCCTCACTGTGTTTGCTTCATACAATGCTGCCGATCTGCATTTTTCATTTTCCGAATACCCTTTTTGTTCAGCTTTCGCATGGCTGAATAAGATTCATTCGAAAAATTCTCTGCTACATTATATGGTATTGATACCCCATTCACTCTTTCTTTTCTTAGATGGTGTCCGCACCATCCTTGTGGTTACTGTGAATCAGTTTGAAGTGTAACGGACGCGTTTTGTATCCTGCAGACATGTTCGTCCCATTACGGTTGTCCGGCCCGGTTAGCTGAATAGGCTGAGTAGTGGTTTGAACTTCGTCTGGGTGGTTCAAGACTTTTTCGATAAGTCATTTACTACCTTTACAGCTCCTTCTTTGATTCTTTCTAGCCGTTCAAAGAACTTCTTTCCGAACATCTTCTTGTCTTTGCGCGAGTAGAAGGGGATGACTCTAAACTTCGCCACTTTGTCCCGTAAGACAGTTCCATCCAGCTCGCAGAGCACGTAGTTACCACGGGTCGTTCTAGCTATCACCGCGTACGGTCCCATGAAACGTTCCTTGAACTTAGCATTCAGTTCTTTCTCGATGCGAGTATTTCGAACGAGGACAAGGTCGCCCGTGTCGAAGGCATGTTCTGGCATGGAATTGATGTATTCATCTCTGTACTTTTCTGCAGCTCGTTTCTTCGCCACAGTGACCCTCTTTCGCATCTCCTTTACATCTTCCTTATGCTTGATGAGCTGTTTAGCACGGTACGCGATGAGGTCACTATGTGACACGATCTTATCTGGGGTGTCGATCAACCAGGTTACCTCCTCAATATCCAGCGGTAAGATAGGATTGCACCCGGTTACCGCATAGAATGGTGAGGTCCCAATCGACCTTTTAACGGTGATCCTTTTTGCCCACAAAACTTCGTGCAAGTATGCTGGCCAGGTTTCGGGGTCGCCTCGACACACTTTGAACAGTGACTGGCGGATGTCCCAATGGCCTCTTTCGACCTTTCCGTTTGCTTGCTTGTTATATGGGGTGATCAGGATGCCTATGACACCGTATTTTTCTTCGATGTGCCTTATTGCTTTCTTGATTGCTGGACCGTTGTCGGTTACAATCTCTTTCAAGCATCCCCACCGACACAGGATGTCCTCGAAGATCCATTCTCCGAGTGTCTCTGCTGTCTCGTTGACCAGTGCTCTCGCTTCAGGCCAGCCGGTGAGTCCACATCGTGCTACTGTTACAGCGTTGTAGTTCTTGTACTTCGCATTCTTATCTTTTGCACCAGAGTTAGGCATCTTAAACGTGTCAATGTATGCTCGCTCAAAGATGCCCGGCGTCGCTGTGATGACGGGCTCGATGTGAATGTTCTTCTTCTGTCGCTTTTGACAGAGTAGACACGTGCGCACATACCATTTTACGTCTGCCTCAAGTCCTGGCCACCAGAATCGCTTGCTAACCAGCCGTTGCACTGAGTACTGCCCTTTGTGGCCACGCTTGTCGTGTAACATTCTGGCGACTCCCATTCTGTGGTGCTTCTGGAGAACTTTCTTATGTTCGCCGTCCTTATTCAGCCGATACAGTCGACCGTTGCGCATGAAGAATTCTGACTTCCACCGTTCTAGTTGCGACTTTTTGAGGTTCGACAAGTGTTTTGACTGTGTTGTGCCGGTCTCGAGCAGCATTGGTAACTCTGGTAGAAGTCGTTCCCATTGCTGCTCGCGATCCGATCGTCGACCGTCGGGGAAGGTGTCTGTTCCGACCCATTTCTCGACCTCTTCCATAGCCATAGCACATTGACGGAGGCCAGAGAGCTTCGTTCTCAAGTCGTCACACTGCATGAAACATACAATATTTACGCCGGAAATATGATAAAAAAATGTGAAATCTATTTAGCATTTTTTTACTTCAAAATTGATAAAAATATCATAAAATTGAGTAAAAATATGTTAAATATATACTATACTTTGGTAAATTCAAATATATTTAGCATATTTTCACCTCTTTTTATGATATTATTATTATTTTTCAGATGAAAAAATGCTAAATAAATTTTACATTTTTTTATCATATTTCCGGCGTAAATATTGTATGTTTCATGCAGTGTCAGGCATTTCTAAACCTTCACTCGAAGTCACACTTTGCATGAATCCTGTTCGAGTGTCGATCTTGTCCTTAAAACTATCGAATTCCAGAGGCTCATCCTTCGCCGGACGGTCCTCTGGCGCCTCGTATTCGAACGTTTGGAGTTCGTCAGCTTCTTCATCTGCTGGTTTCGGCACTACTTCGTCTTGGTCGGTCGCAGGGCGCCTACTTAGGCCGTCCGGGCCATGTACCTTGCCTGGTACATGAACTAGTGTGAAGTGATACATCAGTATCTCTTCGGCCCATCTCTGCAAGTTGGCGTTGGCCAGCGAGTCAACGTTTGACAACATTCCTTTTATGTACTTTGCATCAACTTCAATCTTCAACTTTTGGCATCCCAACAGGTAATACTTGCAGTATGCTAGCGCTCTATGCAGTCCGTACAGCTCTCGCTTGGCTTGCGAGTATCTAGCTTCACGGTCATTGAGTGTAATTGACATGAATTTCGCGAAGTACTGCTTCTTGGGATCGCCAGGATCGAATTGTGACAAGTAGAAACCGACGGCTTGATAAGAGGTGTCCACGGATAGTATGATTGGTGTCGACCACTCGTACCGTAACGGTTTCAACATTGGACAAGTTCGTATGGCCTCCTTAAGTGAGTCCATGCTCGCTTGTTCCGCTTCTTCCCATTGAAACTTAACCAGCCCTTTGGTCAGCCTAGTTAAGGCATATGCCTTCTTCGAGTAATCTTTCACGAATGCCCTGAAGATCCCTGCTGTCCCCAGGAATGAACGGACCTCAGTGAGGGTCTGACACGGTGGCCAGTCCGAAATCACTTTGACTCGATCTTCCGCGGGTTTTCGACCTTCATATGTACAGACATGTCCAACTACTACGATTTCTTCAGCACAAATGATCGCTTTGGTGCCCGAGAAAGTTCCTCCAGCGTACTTCATTCGTTGTATGATGCGCATCATGTTCGTACAATGCTCCCATACGAACCGTCTGATGCCAGGATTCTCGGGCAACGTCTCAAATGTACCGTCTGGCTGAATATACCTGCTCACCGGTCCCTTCACTGGTACATCGTCGATGTAGGGCCTCGTAAATGCTGGTATTTCATCCCTTAAGATGTATGTGACGTCGTCATGAAAGATGGGGACGGAATTCGTCCAGCCCATGGGCAGTGTCCGTAATCTGAGCGCTCCGTACGGTGTCGAAAAGGTTGTCATGTCCCTCGACGCCGTAGCTAGCATCCGCTCATCGTACCCTACATACAGATCCAACGTTCCCCCACATGAGAGGCCCGCGAATGCTTCTGCTAGTTCTTCTGTAGCAGGGGGCAGTCCGGAATGCGCGATGGTGACCGCGTTTAACGGTTCTAAACTGTGCACTAGTCGCAGTTTCTTGCCATCCTTCTTGACCACACAAAACCATCACGAGCGATATGAGGAGTTCGATGGCTCGTACACACCCGTGTCGATCTTGTGTTTGATGATCTTACATACTTCTTCATAGATGCCTGGCGGTATGGGGATGTTTCTGAGCACCCAAGGTGTATGCGGGATGACCGGCATATCAACAGGTGGGAAGTATTCCTCCTTGAAGCTCCCTTTCTCATCTTCCGACCAGGCAAATCCTTCATTCTGCAGGCACATTACTTGGTCTACCAAGTCGTGTTCCGCCTCCCACAAGAACTTGCCAGCGTGATCAGCTTGTAACTGGGTTCTTCGTTCGGCTGTATAACGGCCGGTGGGCTGGAACTTGAACGGTAACTTCGACAGTTGGGGCATGCCCTTAAGTGGGTCCCCGTGAATGTGCCTTTGAATGCGAAACTCTTCTGGTAGAGTTCCTAGGTGCGACTTTACTTTGAGGTGCACCAGTTTGTACTTCTTGGTAGCAAACACCGCTCGACGCCTTGATAAGCGTTCGGCTTCGAAGAACTTTTCTCGCGCTTCTCCCATGTAGTCCCTGGGCATCGTGACCGTGTAGTCGTTGAACATTTGACTGAGTCCAATCGGCACACCGTGAAACAGATTCATAGTGACTCGGGAGACATGTTCGTCCTCTTGAACATCTTCGGCGATTTCCTTCAAGTTAAACAGCTTTCGAAACCCAAAGATGCGACTGTCTTGGTGTGTCTCGATGGGATGCTTACTTTCAGGCATCGGGACGGTGTAGTTCGCGTCCACTGGCACCGTATACGCGTACTTGTTGCGTAATGGCTTAACCAGCCTTTGCACTTTCACAGCCGATTTCTTCAGGTAAAGGCTGGATAGCACACCGCGGTCAAACGCTCCGTCCTCTTCTGCCGGGGTGTATGTTTCTTTGACGACAACATTGCCTTGGCTATCAGCTTCGAGAATGAGTACCACCTCTCCTTGTTCTTGCTTCAATTCCTTGAGCGGTTCTGAAAACCCGGCGGGGTATCGTGTGAACCTTGTGGTAGCAGATTCTTGGGCATTTGACCCCGTTTGTAGGTTGGGCAGGTCAATTTCTTGCCTGTCCCAGGGTCCTCTATCGTAGCGATCACATCACCATTCGCAGTTGAATGCAGACTGATCTCTGACACAACTTCGAATGGTCGTCCGAGCAGGACTTCGTACGCTGGATCCTTAAGAATGTGCAACTGGAGATAGTAGATGATCCCCTCAAAGTCGAACCGCACGTTCCTGGCCAGGCCAAGGGTCTGTGTTCGACTCTTATCCGCGCTCTCCATGGTTATGGTGAAACTTGGATCGTAGGAGATCCCCAACTCCAGTGCTGCCTTCAACGACATCGACGCGATCTGCGATCCCCCGTCAAGTAGACTCTCTTTTCGTCCGCTCTTGTTGACCAGGGGCCACATTGTTCGCAAATCAGCGTTTTCAGGCGCCACATTTGATCGTGGTACATGATATGGACCCGTATAACCAGTTTGGTTGTAGAATTGCTCTACTGGGTCTTCAACTACGATAGCGCCTTCCGGCATGTGCGCTGTCCTTTCTGCTGTGACTTTGAATACAGCGTACGTCGGTGAAGCATCCTGTTGGAGGTTCACCTTCACGTTTTTGGCCTTCAGCGTATCGAGCAAGTTCTTCTGCCACGCGGTGTTAGTAGCCAGTAACGACTCAGGTAACAACGCCTTCCACATCTCCTCCCATTGTGGGTTGAGACGGAGCAGTTCTTTGAGCTTCGATTCCCGCTTGTAGGACTTGGTTTTCTCTTTAATTTTATCAGGCAGAGTTGAATCGGCCGCCTTCAGGTCGACTTTCTCCGGTTCAGGTTCTGGCTGGTTAAGGGCATCTTTGAGTTCATCAAGTTCGTCCTCTTCCACTTCCGATTCTGATTCCGAAGCGTCTTCCGTCACTATCTTAGGTGGCTCCTCTGCAGGAGGTTGCGCTGGTTGAACAGGCGCGAACTTGACTCGTCGCGGAATCTCAACGACAACTCGGTCCTTCTTCCAGCTGGTACCAGGTCCTTTTTGAACTGGTACGTCCTTCGGCTGGTTAGGGACTTCTTGGGGACTGCTTCGTGTGCGTACAACGTTTTGGCTCTCCAGGTACTGGGATGTAGGTCCGAGTCCTCCTCTCATCGAGCCTAGTTGAAACCCTGTTGACCTCCATTTCCCATCGCCGTCAAGAACACTGCTTGACCGTCGTACGTGAAGTCATCCAGCGCGAAGTAGTCCTCTTCGTTGCCCATCGCGTTCTGCGCGCGAATGTTCTTGAGCTGTTCTTCCTTGAATCGACGAACGAACTCACTGGGCTTCACACCAGAGATGGCTTTGCGTGGTATCGATTTCCCATTCTTCAGGAAGAACCACCGCACATTTTCTGGTTTGAATATCCAGCCTTCTTGTTCGTCCTTCTTACGCTGCTCACAGGTCTCGATAAAGTGGGCTGGGTCTTCACAATAGAAACACCCATCGTTCATGAAACCTCGAGTCCCCTGGTTGCCGTGACCCATCTGCATGCCTGGTCCCGGTCGAACCATGTCTGGTATACGGCTGCTTTGAATCGCCATGTTGTACATCAGTTGCGGATAGTAAGCAGCCGATGGTTCGGCTGTATAAGCCTGTTGGCGTGATTCTCGTTGGTTCTGCAGTACCAACTCAAGCAGTTTCTGGACCATGTTGGGCGTCTCGTTGAGCCGCTTCTCTTGTGCATTGATGGTGTCCCTAAAGCTAGACAACAAGTTGTTCATATCCTGTAGATCTTCGAGTTTGACTTTTGTCGTCCCCGGGGGTAGCAAACTGCGTCCGAACTCGCTTTCCTCGATTTCGGTCTTCACTCCGGCGTACTGAATACCGGAATTGAAGTAGGTGCTAGTAGCCACGACTACTTCATCGATCGTGAAGGTGATTTTCTCCGGAGGCGGTTGTGCTTGTAACGCCTTCGTGCGGAGGCCGGTGAAGACAGCGTCCCAGACGACTGGCTTCAAGCATCCTCGAATGTGTTCCACTGCCGCTTTCTCCGTGATGTCCTCATTCTTCACTAGGTACTTCAGGATATGCACGACTTCTCGCTGACATGCCATCCAGCGCGTCTTCGTACCAGACTTTTCTTCCTTGTATTCGGATATAGCGTCTCGCAAATCATGAATAGAGTACTTGATGTCGCCTGGACCCTTGCTATAGCTCGCGAGAACCGCCTTTCGGAACGCTTCCCACTCACCAGCGATGTACTCAGGCATCACGAACCATGCATCACAATTATCTGCGCCGGCATACAGCGCAGCTAACTCGATTTTGGCCGCGTCATCCTCTATTTCATGGTTCGAGAACAACAACTCCATGTTTAAGAAGAAGTCGATGATACGGCTCTTTTTGAAGACTGGCGCATTCTTGCTTTCTTGCTGGGGAATCCCCTTTTTCTTGATCAGGGTCTTCGTCTCGGGAGAGACGAACTTGTTTGGGTCTAACGTTCTCGGTGGCATGATGTCTGATAGTGTCACTGAACGTTCTTTGACTGGTGTTAACTGGGGTGAATCAGGTAGTGGTATACTCTCTGGTTCGGGTGAACTTGGCAGTGGTATTTCTCGCGGATCTTCGTTAAGGTCGGAGAAGAATTGACTGTCTGATTCGGGTTCTTCTTGCTTGATTTCGAAATCTAAGGTCGCGTTGTCTGAATCCGGTACTGGGGTCAAAGGACTTTCTGGTCGCTCTGATTCAGGTGGAGGAGTCAGTGACTTTGGTTTCGCTTTCTTCTTGGACTTTCTCTTGATTTCAACGTTCTTTCCAGCAAGTGCTTTGATGGCTCGCTCTTTGTCGGCTGGATAACCGTCTTTGAGTGATCCCGGAACGTGAGGTCTGGTTAGAGTCCCCAACGAGTACAGAGAAAATGGGTATACTCAGATGTGATACTCGTACTCAGGTAGACCCTTACTCAGATATGCTATACCCGGGTATCATGTATTACCCGGGTAAAGGGTAAGGATCGGGCCAGGTGCTCAGCTCACTAGATACCCACTAATACTTGCTCATATATAGGCAAGAGGGATATATGGGTGGGATGAAGGAGTTGGAAATAGACTTGAGAAAAATATTTAAATCTTTTGATAGAACTCAGAACACTCAAATGAGCAAGCTGCATACTTATGACAAGATGAGGATGGTAGGGGTGCAATGGGTACAGGATAATAGAGAAAAAATTGAAGGGATGATGCGAGAATGATGAACAATGAGTGCAGAATGAGAGAGACATGTCATCCATACTATTTGCAAGATGCAAAGATGACAACAGCATCCAAATCATCTAAATTCTAATATCAATGTATGCAGAGAGTGCATGAATGGAATTTAGTGGCTAAATAGCAGCTGGTCATTGAGCTGCCATCATGGTAAGTGACAAGAAGCAACATTGAACCTCATCTAATTATGTTCCAGTATTTATCTATTTGTATTTGAAATAATCTCAATGTTAATCACCACTATGTTTACCACTCTACTATTGATTGTGAATACCACTAAGGATACCCGTGCCATACCCATACCCATACCCACTCCAGCAATACTCAGATAATGGGTATGGATTGGGCCAGCTTCTTGATGCATTAATATCTGGTGGGTAAAGTATCATGATACCCGGGTATATACTCGTTGGGGACTCTAGTACAAAACATGAGTCCCTACTCAGCCTGCACGGGCAAAGGTCACCAGACAGTTCCCGCCGGCGCATATGCCAGTTTCTCTACGTTCAGATGTTGCGTAGACCACCCATGGACTCCGAGAAACAAGGCGCTGCGTGCTCAGATAGGCGTTCACGTGTACTTTTACTTAACCGGGCGCTTACCGGCTTATCCAGCCTTTGCACCAGACTTGGGCGTGAGCCCATTCAATCGCGAGCTACCGCCAGTGCGCATGCACTGAGATGGTCCGTGAACTCGAATGGTGACGCGCTGAAGCGTTTGGCAACTTATCTGGATGGCTGATACCACATATAGTACATGAGGCGGGTCTTCGAGTCATAATCCATATGGATCGCGCCTCACTGCCAGTTTCACATCAATCAGACGCGTCGACCGATGAAGGTGATTCTCTTGAGATAACCGCGAATCATCCCCGTTCGGGGTTTCGACGCTAGTTTATTGTTATCCGGCTTTTGTCACAATGAACAATGTACCGTCCGCTTTTGGTAATGAACTCCGGAGGTTGTGAACCCCGCTTCGACTCATTCAATGCTGAGGATCGTGTTGCTGCTGGTAGAGCATCGTCGGAAGTGACGGCTGTTCATCCCTGATTCGGATGTTGCTTGTGTGGCGCAGTTACGCGTACAAGGTGAAAGGACCTCCTCAGAGGGGACAACTGGGTTTATGATATTCAGCCCTGGTTACTGTCGTTCTTTGACTAATAGTTACATGCTTGGAGTTCTCTCCTTGCCCTAGAGAGCGTCTCCGTGATGACCTTTGTAGCGTATCCAGCCTTGCTTCCGCTTGGCTCTTAGTTGCATATGGCTGTCTAGAAATCGCAAAATTCTGGATTTCTGGCCATGTAATCTCAACATGCATATCACCGGCCTTCTTGCGAATACAAGGTTCTAACACCAAGTAAATTCGTTGGTACTCGACTTGGTACGTCGGAATAAGGTTCTTTTGAGTCTTTCAAGGAGCTTGGCAACACCTGATGTCTTTAAATCTTGGAAAGGTCTTTGGGGTCTTTGGGTACTTTGCAAAAATGAGTCAAAACTCGAGATAGATTCACTACAATGGCTGCGTCTGACTAGCGGCTACTGGGGGGGATCTAAGCTACTGAAATATGGGTCCTTTGGCCCCTTTTATACTGCTGGTGGTTCCCTACTGAGTAAGCATCTATTCTAGGATCGGATACATCGGACATTCGAGTCATACAAATACTGGATTCTCATTAGCTATCCCTTGCCGAAACGACTGCGGGTGGAGCGCTTGGTCCTTTAGCCATATACGCCACCTTGGCGGTATGGTGCAATCCTTTCGTGCCAGGCACTCAAGGTCCGAGAAGGACTTTGTTCCTTTTGTATCTTTATGGTGCAAGGTCCTATGGACACCTGCTTTCTTGTGACTAGGTCGGATTGAGAGCAGCAAGAACATCCTTTCGAGCACGGACGCCACAGAGGAGTGCTTTCATAAAGTGGTAATACATCCTTCTTGCGGGATGGTCCTTGATCGTGGATCATGATCGATTGACATAGCGGAAGACGTCGGTTCAGAGTCGGTGGCAACTCCAAAGGTAATTCTCGAGAAGGGCATGACGTCCTTGAGCTATTTTGGGACCTTCCAGGTCTCAGGTTCCGACGTGCGCAGGTCCTGGGTCGCTCTGCCTGAACAGCTTAGAGTCCTTTGGGACCTCCTTGAGTGCGAATGGTGATAGCACAAAGTCTGTAGTACAAGGTACATGCAAAGGTACAGAATCTTGAAAGAAATCCAACGCGCGGATAAGGATATTTGGACGAAGGTGATTGAAGGTTTCGATTGCGCCTGTCCTAAAGAACTTATTAAGACACCAGACCCTTGTCCTGGAGGCTTGCCCGCGTCAAGGCAGTAACTCCTGCGTGCTCTATTCTAGGTACTTGACTGGAGGTTCCTAAGGTCTTTGGCCTACTTAGGAATTGCAAAATTCCCTGTTTCTAGTACTGGAATAGTACCCTGCATATCAACGTGTGGCCCAATCACGCACTCGCCGGCCAGCTGGACGCGCACCGCAAGTAGTATCGTCCCCCCCCTGTGGACCGACCTCCCATGGGCGTCCGCGCCAGCAAAAGAATAACCGAATGTCGCCTATCCCTCGACGACGCTGACACGCTTTATGTGCGTCTACGCCTAGAAATCGGGAATTTTGCGATTTCTGGATAAGTCCGAAGCACATAGTAGACGGTTACTTGTGATTGGCAATCATAGAAGAGATGTTAGTGACCCTAAGGAGACTCTATTCAGGGCAAGGATTAGACTCCAGAGGAAGATCCTCCTTGAATATCATCATCAAAAGTGCCCACTTGCATCCAGCAAGTCAAACATCACACAATACTCTCTTGTAACTCAACAACCAAGACGTCAATTCGACACTTGAGTAATTCGAGCTCGAATTTGTTGTTTAAACATACTATGATAAAGCAAAGGCCTAGGCTACGAACCCGAGACAAGTGCATGTATTCAAGTGACATACAGGATCTAGATCTGGATGACTAAGATGAGAACATGACATCAGAACCGCAGAGCCACCTCAAAAATCTGGAATCCTTCATCCGAGGATTTAGACCAATCCGGCTAGCCTGGTAGAATCACGTTATCACATGAAACTAAGAGACCCAAAAAGATATATTCCGCAGCACCAAGAGCGTCTAGACTGAGTCCAGAGTCAGGCAAATCTGATCCGATTTGGTCAAGGATGGCGTCATACTAGGTGCAGAGTAACAAATCAATAAGATTTACTAGCGGAACAACAAGTGGATGCCTTGCGGAAGTCCGACTCGGAGTTCTGCATCAGTCATCCATGAAGAATCAATACAGTTGTATCGTAATACTTCGATTCGCAGGAATCAAGAATCATATGGACAAACTCCAAAGAGCAATCCGAGACGGGTTTTATGACAAAGATTTAACAATTCGAGTCTGAGATTCGTCATACATGGATCAGTTCTGGAGAGTATGTCGAGAGCGAAATGGCATAATTCAATGTGGAAGCATCTAGACCTGTGTCTCCGATGCGGAAACAAAATTCCAAAAGGCTGCTAGTTAGTAAGTAGAAATTAGTGTACAGATATAGCTTGAGCAGTATATAAGCCCAGTTGTAACAGTAGAGTAGTTTTTAGTTTAGTGACCCGCAGCCAAGAGCCCACAAAGCTTTACTGTAGTGATCTATCTCTTATAAAATCGACTTCGGTTTTATCGCCTCCAAAGTCTGAAAACTTAAGAACCCCAAAACCCAAGAGCCAAACCTAAGCACAAAGAGCAAGGGTTTAGATTGAAAAGTGAATACTTGTGAAGCAAAGCTCCTTGAATTCAAAGTACTAGAGTAAGGTGTTTCTGAGTCTAATATCTCCCTAGAGGTATTACAGGAACGTCGTAGTCTGGGCCAGCCTTTCTCTAGAGAGAAACGTTCAGTCACGAAAAGCGTTATCCCGCAGGCTCTTGAGAGTTCAAGTGCATTCCGAGCACGATTTGTCTAAAATCCAATTACAACCATAATAACAATCTCTCACCGAGGTTGAAGAAACATTCCAAGTTGGTATAAGGACTACTGTGTAGGACACGGAGTTCAACCAAAGACTTGTGTTTTGTTAACTGAGACCAGACATTTGTCAATCGGTCGAAATCCCTATCACCCCCCTTCAAACTCACACGCTTGTGCACTTATTATCTGTTTCACTTTATTTGACAACAAGAGTTTAAGAAAGCAGTAAATCGATCTCGGTTTTCTATTCAAATCAAACCTTTTACAAGCAGATAACAAACTTCTATTAAGGAGTTTTATAAGATTTTGTGTTTGTTTTGTGGTATTTCTAAGCCCACAGAATAACGTGCACATCAACGCCCTAGGGCAGTCAGTGATTTGTCACCGACTCCTGCAAGAATGTTCCAAAGTAAACCTAGGTACTGCAGTGTCGCACTTCTCGAACGGACAATGCCATGCACTCCGCACGTCCCCCCACACATGACTTCTTCTTCATAGCAATACAATTTCTATAGAACAACCTAACCTCTTCTGATATCTCATACTCAAGGAGCCTCATGTACAGGGAAGCATTCAAACCGAGCCACTTCGTCCGCCATGAACCTCCCAAACCTTAGAGATACCTCATCATCAAAGAATAGTTTCGGTAACACCTTTGTGCTGCCAAAAGCCAAACCCTTGATTGAGCATTTAGCTTTTGGATAGTGGTGCCATACATCGGCATAGAAGCCCTTCCGCAAATCCATCTTCCGTCTCATCCCCGTCACAGGAGAGCAATGCATGAGCCTCACTCTCCGCTACCCCACACCTGAACCCACACAGTCGGGCACTCTGAGGAATGGGTATGAAATGGCTTCTCATTGGTCGCCGTAGAATTTCCACAGCCAGTCTGTGATCACAGAACACCAGATGTGTGAGTGCCAAATGGATGGCCGGTGAGGGGATCCGCAAATATGCCTGGAACTGTATGGCACTTTGAATGTGAGACAGAGGCAAGGACACCCTTGCCGTCAGCAGGTGGCACTTCGAGTCCTGTGCCGTCTTGCGCAGGTCAGTGTCGGCGGCTTTCCGTACAGCAGCAATGGCCATGTCCCGCCAAGCCGGTGTGGCGACCGTAGCCACCCTCCAGTCGTTGAGTAACACAGGGACCGGGAGGTCCCCCAAAACAGCCTGCAAGTCTGCCATCCAGGAGTATGCGGATGACATGGCTTCGTGTGCGTCGACCATACAGTCGTGGGGGATAGACACGCTCACCGTCTTCAAAGTGGAGTGAGCAAATTTTATCGCAGCAATTGAGCGGACGTAGCAGATGGGTAGCACCCCAGTTTCAAGATACAAAGCAAACGAGGAAGTATGGATGGAGACCCGCAGCACGCGACAAAGATGATCATTTTATGCAACCTGCAGTAAGTGGTAGTGGCTCTTCACGACATCGAGCACCACGTCGGTTCCGAAGAGCAGGTGAGGCTCGACAATTGCTCTATACACGTTCAAAACTGTCAATGGGCGGCACCACTCCTACAAAATGCTGGAGTGTGGTGGAAACGGCAGTTACGGCCTTCACCTTGTTTGCCTGCCTCCAGTAATGTCGGCGAAACATCGACCCAGGACCAGACGCAAAGAGGATGCCAATGAACCCTGTACGCCTTGACCAGCTCTAGTCTCGCGCCGTCGACCCATAAGCAGTTTTCCCGTCTGGGTGACCCGTTAAAGACCATCCACTTACACTTCGCAACTGACATTGTCATGAAGTTCACCTTACACCAATCGTAGAATGCAGCGACCTTCTCCTGTAGTGCCTCCAGGCTAGTTGACCACATGGCCACATCATCGGCATGCTCCACATTGCCCACTGTGCGACAGCCAAGAACAATGTTGTCGTCTAAGCAAGGAATGGCCGCACTAACATCTGCAAAGTAGAGGTTCCAAAGGCACGGAGAGAAGAATCCACCGATGAGAACACCCATTAAAGACTTGACCTCTGCGCTGGTCTGACCGTCATGTCTTACAACGTAACGCATTCTTGCATAAAGCATGCACAGCCAGTCAGTCAAAGATAGGCCTACGCATGTCGCGACGGAAGAGCTTGACCCAATTTGAGGAGAACCTTCAACTTCAGGCAACCTTCCAGAGACGATTGGGATGTCTTACATGCTCCAGATGACAAATTGTTGCCGAAAAGGGAAAGGTCCGCAGACGCTTGATGGCAAGGCGGGAAGTGTGCTGCAGGGCGGGGGGCAATGAGTGGACATCTGCGCAGCGGCATCAACAAATAGATACTGCTAGAGGTATACAATGAAGACGAGCGTACCAGGGCACGAAAGAAACTGCGTCGGATGCACATGGATAATGTCATGGACGTGAAACCCTCGGTTCGCGCGATGCCATGTATCCCAATGTTCCATGTACTGTATACATAGGCTTGCTCTGAGCGATATCGTTCACAACCCCCGGACTCGCCCAATGCGATATGGACAGCTTCACCCGACCAAGGCCTCTATGCAAATCAATGGCTCGCTTTGTGCGAGAAAAGAACCCATGGCAGGATGGCTCGCTTCACACCGGGGGCATGACCCGTGGCATCAGCTTCGTGGTTCCTTTATGGAACTATGCATGCAACTAATCATTTTTGGACCCTTGCGGGCCGGGCCCCCCTCGTTCAAACTGGTTCGCACTCGTAAATACTCCCGAAACATGTGTATAGGCTTGAACATTCTGTTCACTATTCTGGTCTGCTTTTGCCAAGACTTACTCCCCCCGCCTCCACCGTTTGCTCTGCACATTGTCTCGAATGATGCTCGGAGATCCGGAACAAATGATCCGAGCAGCGATCGATTGCTGTTCGGATTCGTTCACTCTCATTCTCACCATCACCAAGTCACGGCGACCCCGTCAACAGCTTGCCAGACTTGGCACACTTAATGTGCTGCCTCTCAGCCTTGTTCCTCACCGTCTTGAGCTCGCAGAGCACTGAATTTGACCTGAACCAAGGCGAACATGTAAGCTCCAGACGACGGGCAGCAACTTGCGGAAGACAACATCGTCGACTTCTAGAGTTGACATCAAACAGTGCCGGCCCTGTCGCAACCCTGGCATGGGCTCTGCAAGGACGTGGGCTGAAGGATGCTGCACTGCTTGTCTGCTGTCGAGCAGCGCATGCAGGTGTTTTTTTCTTCTCTATTCCGAGGCACCATCGATGGGGCCAGTCGACGCCAAGCAGCAGCAACTCTGACACAGCCCCGGAGTGTACTTTGCTCGTAGTGCAGCAGCGGGATGCGGCACAGCCCTTCTGATGACGGGATGTGAACGCGGAGGCGTATTTGTCCCGTTCTTTCTCTCATTCGACAGCACTTTGGGCCCAACAAGTCGACGCCAGGCTCTCTCAACCCCATTGCATATCTTGAAAGAGGCTCTGCATGGCTGGTGGCTGACACATGTGGCGCAGCTCGTCTGCCCCTGCATGGCATGAGTTCTGTATCTTTCTGGCAATACTTACTTATTGATTTCTAGAGTATCAGGCCACAGAGGGTCTCTGGTTGGGCCCTGGGCCACCGACACAGTACCTACGACAAATTTCTCCACCCAGTCCAGCCCACGCAGGCATATTTGCATAGTCTAGTATGTAACAGTCCGCCCTCTGGACTAGCAGAAAGCCAGGGCAAGCCTATAGTGGGGCATGGGAAATGTTGTGAAACGTCAAAGCACCAATAATGGACAAGACAACCGGCCCCACGACCACTGCCATCTTTCCCTACCACTCTCTTCCCTCCCACCATTTTTTCCCCTCCCCGCACCCTCTCTCAACCCCATATCCCCCTCCCTGCTCATCCATCCCATTTCACTCTTTCCTCTCCCTCACCCTTCCCTTCGTTGTCATTGACGGAGGCTGATTTCATGCCGGGTTGATGTCCCACACACAGTTGTATGTGTCACGAATCGCCTCTATTTTGCTCCCTCCATCACGTATTCCCCACTCCCGACATCGACACATTCTCCCATCTCTTCATTCACCTCGGCCTGGGCCTAGCCCACACTCCCCTGTCATCCATCGTCTTGGCATTGCCTAGACCTGTCCATCAGTGGTCTGATGACCATCTGGGTCCACTCCGGACCGGCTATTGTTCTCACTTCGGCCCGCCTATTGTCTCGCCACATTGGGCCTTTCTATTGTTCTATTGTTCTCCTTTTGGATACACAGCCACGGACTTTGTATATATATAGTAGCTCCCTCTCTCCTAGTTTCCTCAGTTTGTCAACTTCGTCTACACACTGTTCGGTCGCTCCTGGCACTGTAGTAGCTTAGGCTTACTCACCTCTATCATCTATCATCTATCTCATCCTCATTGTCTTTCTCTCTGGTCCCTGTCTTGTGTGACCTGGGTGGTTGTCTTAGTATTCGGACACCGCTCTTGACACTTTGACAAACTCCTCTTACACCCACCTCACACCCTCGCTCGTCGCATGCCCGCCGACCGTACAACCTCTGAACCTCCATCGAATTCCCATCCTCGTCCCACACGCCTTGTATTCAAGAAGACTTTGGTTACTACACCCCGTACGTTGAATCATAAGGAAGTCCTCTTTCACACGCTACCAGCCGCTATCAGGGCCCGTCACCGCGGAGATTATCGTAGCTTCTGGCGTGACACCGACACCGGTCCACGCACCCATACCCTCCCACCATCACTCGCTTCTCAGCAGACGAAGCACCGCCCACACCACCTCCCGGCGCCTACCTTCATCAGGGCAAGTACTTCCAGCTCGACGAAGACTATCACCCCCAAGAAATCTTCTACGAGCCAGCAGACGAAGAATTCCCCGAATCTTGGCACTACCTCGAATCAAACGGAGACAAGTACTATCTTGACTCAGAAGAGCACCAGGAGGCTGAAAGGCGTTTAGAAGAGCGCACTCGAGCTGAGTTACAATCATCTACACAGGCCCCAAACTCACCTGTACCTCGTACTCCAGTTCCCTCTGCACCACCGTCTCCCACCACCTCAGAACCAGCCTTCGACCCTGCTCCTGTCTCCCCAGTTCCACCTGCAGCTCAGAACAATTCCCCACCTGAATTCCAACCTCTTGCTCTAGATCCTGAACCCTCGGAACCATCGACACCCCCGTCCTCGTCTTCATCCTCTTCTTCTTCTAATCCCTCTCGATCTTCATCTCCATCTATCCCAGTTCCTCTTGTTCTTCCTATCATGTCTACTATCCCCAGTGAACGTGGAGCCAAGCTTGACGACTTTGTCGGCGATCACGCCACATCTACCACATGGCTGGCCCAATACCGCAACCACATGCGACTTAACACCGCCCATTATTCCACTGAGACCGAGAAGGTCTCGGTCTTCCTTTCCTATTTCAAGGGGCCTCTTGCTGGTAAATGGGCGGAGCGACGCATGAAGGAGTACGATGCCGATCAAGACGATACTACCATTTCCGCTGCCAACAAACGCTGGACCACAGAAACATCCATTGTCCAGAAGTTTAAAACTGACTACGCGGCCATTGATCCTACCACTGCCGCTCGCACCGCCATCGAGAACATCCGCCAAGAGAAAGATTTGGCCAGCATTGATAAGTTCATCACGACCTTTGATGGATACGCTGACGACTCCGAGTTTGACGACAGTTCGCTCCTCTACTTCTTCAAGCGAGGCTTGAACCCCAGTCTTTTGGATCGTATCTCCATGTCCTACCCCATCCCCGACACTCTTGCCACCTTCAAGACTCGCGCTGTTGAAATGCAGCATGCCTTCGAAGCCCGCAAAGCTGAAAAAGCTAATTGGACGCAACGCACGCATTCTTCGCCCAGCAACTACGCTCCCCGGGCTCAACCTCAGCGTACTTCCGCCCCTGCTCAGGATATGGGAGTTCCCATGGATGTTGACGCATCCCGCGGCTCAGGTGCATCATCGAACTACCCGCCTTTGACCAGACTGACACCTATTGAGCGCGAGATCCTTCGCAAGAAGGGTGCTTGCTTCAGATGTCGCGGTCCAGGACATATATCTGCAAACTGCCCCAACCGGTCTGGTCCAAGTGCTCCAGTCCCAAGCCGCACCATCCGTGCCGCCGATACCTCTGCCGCACCTGCGGCTGTTCCCACTTCCTCCTCCGACACTGCTCCCGCATCGTCTGCCGATGCCATTCAACAAATCAGTAATGCGGCTAACTTGCTCCGTGGTCTCCAGGGAGATGAGAAAGCACAGGCTTTGGCCTTCTTGAAGGATGTTGCCGGTCTGGATTTTTAGAGCACTCCCCTACCCCGACGTTAGGAGGAGTTGTACAACAATCTGTCACAAATTTTACCAATCGATTCTCTGTGTTATCAACCCTTTGTGAGCGTATTCATCCCAAAGAACTTCGAATGTCGGCAGTCACCCAGAACCGACAGACACCCTCGATCACACTGGAACTTGAATTCATTGGCAAAATCACTGGCAGAAAAATCGTCGCACAAGCTCTAATTGATAGCGGCGCTGAAGGTATCATTATCAATGCCCGCTATGCAAACCAACATCATTTCACCCTCACTCCCCTTTCCTCCCCTTTTCCTGTTCGCAACGTTGACGGTACCGAGAACGTCATGGGCTGGGTTCGACACTATACCACTCAGCGCGTTCGGATCTACAGCCGAGATGGTCATTCCTATCACGAAGAGCTAATCGAGCTTTACGTCACAGACATCGGTGATCACGATGTCATTCTTGGCACCGACTGGCTTGATGAGCACAATCCTGAGATAAATTGGGCTGGTGTTCAAGTGGATTTCACTCGATGCCCCGACTCCTGTATCCTCAAGAGTCCACCAGTGACTGACGTACGTGCTCACGCTAAACGTATTCCCATCCCCACTAAACGCTCTCCCCACGACCCTCGTCTTCATCATCGAGACTACCAAGTTCAATGGAAGGATTGCGAAGGCAACCTCCGGCCTGTTCCAGTCCAGCGTACAGCCGGACAACGTCGAAGCATCCAACCCCGAGTTTACAATCGGGTTCAAATCCCTGTTGTCCTGTTCACCGAGGACGACGATGAAGAAGAAGAGGTCCCAAGAGAATGGGAAGAGCAGATGTATACTCAAGTGTTCCGGGATGATTACCCCCGTCCGGTGCGAGATCCACAACCTCCTGACGGTCCCTCTATTCAAATTCGCGCTGGATTTAGCAAGGCGCAGGAACTCGCTGAAGCTAGTCAAAAGCCCAAGGACACTCGTCCTCTTGCTGAGCGTATTCCCTCTCAGTATCATGCATACCTCACTGTCTTTGATAAGCACACATCGGACCGACTTCCCCAACATAGCCCTTGGGATCATGCTATCGATCTCAAACCCGGTTTTCAACCCAAACCATGCAAAACCTACCCATTGTCCCCAACCGAACAAGCGGAACTCGACGCATTTCTTGATGAAAACTTGGCCAAAGGGTACATACGTCCCTCCAAGTCTCCCATGGCGAGTCCCTTCTTCTTTGTTAAAAAGAAAGACGGAAAACTACGCCCTGTCCAGGATTATCGCGAACTCAACAAAGGCACTATCAAGAACGAGTATCCACTACCACTCATTGGAGAGTTGATCGATAAACTCAAGGGCGCTCGCTACTTTTCAAAGGTAGATCTCCGTCAGGGCTACAACAACTGCCGACTCAAGGACGGAGACGAGTGGAAAGGCGCGTTCAAAACCAACCGCGGCCTGTTTGAACCATTGGTGATGTTCTTTGGTCTTATGAATTCCCCTGCCACGTTTCAAGCAATGATGAATACCATTCTCAAGGACCTCATTGACTCTGGCAAAGTTGTTGTATATATGGACGACATCTTAATCTTCACTGAGACCTTAGAGGAACACCGCAAGATTGTCCTGCAGGTTCTTCAGTGCCTGAAGGAGCATGATCTCTATGCTAAGCCTGAGAAATGCACCTTTGAAGCTGAGTCAATCGAATTCCTTGGACTCATCATCTCTCACAATGAACTTCGCATGGACCCAGTCAAGGTAGACGGCGTCGCCAAGTGGCCGTTACCTCGGAATGTCAAGGACGTGCAGTCATTCCTCGGCTTTGGGAACTTCTATCGCCGCTTCATCGAAGGGTTCTCCAGAATTGCACGCCCTCTGTTCGATTTGACAAAGAAAGATGAGCCATGGATCTGGAAACCGGAGTGTCAAGAGGCCTTTGAGGCACTTAAAGATGTGTTCACATCGTCACCCGTTCTCATCATGCCCAACCCTGATAAGCCCTATCGGGTGGAAGTAGATGCCTCCGACTATGCCACAGGTGGAATCCTGTCCCAGACGGGCGACGATGACCAATGGCATCCTGTTGCCTACATCTCTAAGTCTCTCTCTGAACCTCAACGCAATTATGACATTCATGATAAGGAACTTCTCGCTATTATCCACGCTCTGGAAGCCTGGCGCCAATACCTCGAAGGTTCGGCACACCCGGTTGACGTTCTCACTGATCACAAGAACCTTGAATACTTTGCCAACTCGCAAAAGCTTAGCCGACGACAGGCTCGTTGGGCATTATTCCTCACTCGCTTCGATTTCACTCTCACTCATAAACCTGGTACTCAGAACCGTAGCGACCCACTCTCCCGCCGTGCGGATCACAAAGAGGGGGTCGATGACGACAACACTGATAGGGTGCTCCTTGATCCGAAGTTCTTCCAGATCCGCGCCACTCGGCCTGGAGAAGTTGCAGCCGTTGGAGATGCCGACCTGCGACGACGCATTCGGGAATGTCCAAATAGGGACGCCGAAGTCCGTGGTGCGTTAGAAGTCATCCTTCGCAATGGTCCCCGTTCGCTGGTCAAGAATCTACAGGAATGGAATTACGAAGATGGTCTTGTCCTTTTCCGAGGCAAGGTCTATGTTCCCGATGACCTGCAGTTACGTTGAGATATTGTCAAGATGCACCATGATTCCCTTGGCCCTGGACACCCTGGACGTTTCAAGACTTATGAACTTCTCAGCCGAGAGTTCTGGTGGCCAGGCATGTCTGTCTTTGTCCGCGACTACGTTGATGGCTGCGCTACTTGTCAGATGACTAAGCCCAGGAATCATCCAGCACATGTCCCTCTCATACCAAATGAGGTTCCCGAACGTCCCTTTGGGACCATCACCACCGACTTCATCACAGATCTACCCGAGTGCGATGGGTACAATGCTATTCATTGTGTTGTTGACCGTTTCACCAAGACGGTAATTGTATCCCCGTGTCACAAGACTATTGATGCAGATGGCACCGTTGACATTCTGGTAAACGGTGTTTATCGACGCTATGGTCTCTGGGATAAGATGATTTCCGACCGCGGTCCCCAGTTTGCAAGCAAGGTCATGCAAGCTGTCCACACTAAGCTAGGAATCACCTCCGCGCTTAGTACAGCTTACCATCCCCAGACAGATGGTGAAACCGAACGCTACAATCAGGAACTTGAACAGTATCTTCGCGTTTTTTGCAATTACCGACAGGACGACTGGGTCAAGTACCTTCCCTTCGCGGAATTCTCCCACAACAGTCGCATTCACTCTGCTACGGGCAAGTCTCCCTTCGAACTCCTTCATGGTTTCCAGCCCCGCTTATACCCTTCTCTCAATCCCACGTCCAATATCCCTACTGTTGAAGAACGCCTAACCAATCTAGAACGGCTTCGCGAGGAAGTTAAGGCTAGCCTTACTACCGCTGCAGAGATCATGAAACGGAACAACGGAGATGTCACCAAGAAGGGCATTACGTTCAAAGTTGGCGACAAGGTGTTGCTTGATGGAAAGAACCTCAAGACAACGCGGCCCAAAGCTAAGCTCTCAGACAAGCATCATGGACCTTTCGAAGTCACTGACGTACTTGGACCAGTCAACTACCGTCTCAAGCTCCCTCCCACTTGGCGTATACACCCTGTCTTCCACACCGCCCTCCTCCTTCCCTTTGTGGAAACCGAGGCTCATGGACCCAATTTCCCATCCAATCCGCCAGACCTCATTGACGACAAGGAGGAGTTTGATGTTGAAGCCATACTCGACTCCCGCGCAACACGAAACAAACGCGGAATTCAGTATCTGGTGAAATGGTTGGACTATCCTTCATCGGAGAACACATGGGAGCCCAGTTCAAGCCTCACAAAGGCCCTCCCATTGATTGAGGAATTCCATCGTATGCATCCCACAGCTTACTCCAAACCTCGTCCCCACCTTCGCACTCTCGGTGTCAGCGTTAATGACATCTGGGTTGGGACTTCCGCGCTCCAGGCGCAAGCGCGTCCTAAAGAGGGGGTATTGTCACGAATCGCCTCTATTTTGCTCCCTCCATCACGTATTCCCCACTCCCGACATCGACACATTCTCCCATCTCTTCATTCACCTCGGCCTGGGCCTAGCCCACACTCCCCTGTCATCCATCGTCTTGGCATTGCCTAGACCTGTCCATCAGTGGTCTGATGACCATCTGGGTCCACTCCGGACCGGCTATTGTTCTCACTTCGGCCCGCCTATTGTCTCGCCACATTGGGCCTTTCTATTGTTCTATTGTTCTCCTTTTGGATACACAGCCACGGACTTTGTATATATATAGTAGCTCCCTCTCTCCTAGTTTCCTCAGTTTGTCAACTTCGTCTACACACTGTTCGGTCGCTCCTGGCACTGTAGTAGCTTAGGCTTACTCACCTCTATCATCTATCATCTATCTCATCCTCATTGTCTTTCTCTCTGGTCCCTGTCTTGTGTGACCTGGGTGGTTGTCTTAGTATTCGGACACCGCTCTTGACAGTATGCAGGTGCTCGTCCTGCATGATTGTGCAATGTGCGTGCTTCCAGCAGTGCGCTTTCATGCGGGATATTGCTGCACTCGGGGATCTCGGGGATTGAGTATATCCAACCCCATCTCTGCACATCCAATGATTCCGCTACCTCAAATCACTTCCTTCTTTGTACATACCATCCTGTCTATTATAGTATTCTATGTGTCGAAATGTGAAGCCAACAGTGTCTGCCAGCGTGAGCAATGCAGGCTGCATCAAAATATTGTCTAATTTGGAATGGTATTCACAATACTTTAGAATGAACCAGTTCGGATTGACGGCATCCGGCCCGCAAGATCCCGAAAAACTGACTAGTTGCATGTGTGGTTCCATAAAGGAACCACGAAAGAGATGCCAAGGTCCATGCCCCCGGTGTCATTGCGAGTTCCCATGGCTCGCTTGCATGGGAGTCCACCCCCACAAGCCACGCCTCGATACCGATATCCCTTGCAAGGAGGTCGCTGTCTGCGGTCGCCATCTCAGGCTAACAGTCTGCCAGGAGGTCGCCGTCTGCAGTCGCCATCTCATGCGTTGGTCTGTCTGCCATCCGAATCACTGCCAAATCACTGCTATCCGAATCACTGCTGTCCGAATCACTGCTGTCCGAATCACTGCTGTCCGAATCACTGCTGTCCGAATCACTGCTGATGTAGAGGTGTCCAGAACCTGGTCGCACTACGGGGACAAAAAGAATGGCGGTCGGTGTCGAGGCCTCGGGCCAACGAGCATGTTGAAGTTGCGCCGCGTATTATCGTGACTGTCGATCCAGCTCAAGTAGTCGTCACCTCGATGATTCCGCACAGAAAAGAGACAACCGATGTAAATTCAAATCGAACGTCGTCGGAGGTAAGCGTGGGCAGCATTGACGACGAGGAAGAATTCGTATTTTCTGTGATGTGCAGTACTACCAGATGAACGTCCGTGGGCTAGGTCCCTATTGGGGAGATCAAGGTACGTTCGTCGATCAAGAGTATCGACCATTTGTTGTTCAATGCGACGATGTCTTCTCGTAGCTGCAACGGACAAGGTACTTACTAAGGACGGCTGGTTCAAGTTGGGAGATCTAGGCTATCTTGACCAGGAGGGCTTTCCTACATCAAGGACCGAATCAAGGACATCATTATTCGAGGAGGAGAGAACATTGTATGTGCCGAGGCTTGGTTAGCGGTGCAGAGATATCAATCTATTCGCAGGACTCGGTATCCGTCGAGAGTGCCCTGTACAACGAGCCTGGTGTGCTTGAAGCCGCAGCTGTTGTACCAGATCGTCGATTTGGCGAGCTCGTAGCTGCCCTCGTCAAGCTCAAGCCCAGCTACGCGGGCAAAGTCAGTGAGAAAAGTCTTATGTCATTGGCAAAGAAACTGTACGTGCTCTGTGCGTGATTTGGGCTTGAAACCAATGCCACCATTCCAGATTACCGAAGTTTGCCGTTCCAGTCATGATTGTCATCCAGGATCAGAGTTTCGGTGCGTGTTGACGGGTCATTCGTACCGATCTTGACTCTGTCTGTGATTCAGAACATACGCCATCTGGCAAAATTATCAAGGCCCAGCTTCGAGTAGCTGCTCGAAAAGAATGGGAAAGGAGAACTACGGATAGGGCAAAGCTTTGACATCTTGTTTCACACCTTGTCCATTTGGTTTACGACCTTGCGAGCCGTGGTGTCATCAGGAGCCGACGTTGTAGATTGCAGACAATTCTCTCATGTTACACGGCAAGTCATCAGCACGACGTCCACAGACAGCAATCTCCAGGGCCAAGACGAACGTCAAAGATGTCCAATTTGACCGATCTGAGGTACGACCTACAAAATACTCTTCCTGCGCATCTTGTGTTCTGGCGTCTCTCTTTGTGAGGCCCATATATTCCCGTATGGTCGGGGACCTGGACCTGCTGCGCGCATAAGTCTGAAGAGGGTCGGTCGACGGGGGTCATATGCACTTCATCGCGCTAGGGCTCGGGGTGGCTAGCTACATAGCTCTGAGTCCGTGGCCGAAATGGATGTTGTGGGAGTGTTGAGCGAACAGTCTTCATAGTGTGTGGGATTCAAACTTGCGCTAGTTCTGATAGACTCGTAAGTCTACAGTGCTCGTTGTATGTTGTCTCTTCGCACTGGCAAGTGAAGACAGTCGTACGTATGGATATGTATATATCCAACTGAATCCTGATCCGAACAATCATCCAGAAATCTATCATATACAAGCCGTTTAAAGAGGCCTCTCAGGCTCCAATTTGTACTCTCGAAAGGGTCATTGACGGATTGTTGGCAGGAACATGACCAGCCTCAATAAGACCTCTCGAGGCATGCAGACAATTTACAGTGTTACGACATGAGCTATGTCAAGTCTCCAGGTCCCTCCGAAACCGCTCGGGCGCCGCAAAAGTATACCTTGTGCAGCAGCGAGGGAAACATAAGCGGATTTTGGGAAGTAACGTACGTCGTAGTCCTTAGTCGGCTCAGTTTGACAGCATACAATTCATGCCCTGAGAGAAAGGCTTAGGACTGGCGGCGCTGAATTCAGAGATCCTCAAGAAAAACCTGATAAGCTGAGAGTCCTGTGAAGCAGATCACTCTGTTTGGACTCGGAATGCTGACACGTTGATAGGACCCGCGCGAGACATGCCATCCCGCGTGAAGAATCAGATTATGTGGCTTGGCCAGGTAATGCTCCTAATGGAGCATTATTGTGATGCTGAGAAAAGGATTTCGAAGTACTAGGGAACCGGGACCTTCACTATGCGCATCTCACCTGGACATACGGAGGGCTGTGACACAAGATTGGCCACCGTTCACACAAGCATGCAGACAGTGCGTCCCAGGAGTGTTGTCGGACATATGGTCTCGGCCCGGGGGTAAATCTGAGCTCCAGCTCTACTTCGGTTGTTCGAGTCCTTCCCACCAAAACTTCACACCTCGGAGGACTTGATCGATATCAGCGAAATCTTCCAGTTGAGATCACCTGTTGGTTAATCGTAGTGTGATCTGAGGGTTGCCCTGACCTGGGATGAACCCAGAGCCTTGATGGGTGTCATTGCTAGCTGCAAAGTCCCAGGCTTTCTGTATCCTCGGCGTTTCGCAATTCTGACAGATAAAATGAATGAATGTATACATCCTGCAGCGAGAGAATGAAAGGCGCAAGTTTGGTACAAGAGTGAAGTGTAATCCCGAAGATGAGCCATGTCGAGGCGTGGGACTGTTTTGGCTTTCTTGAATTGAGCATCCGAGAAGTCGAGCTTGGATCGATCAGTTTTGAGTCAGCCTGAGTTCGTTTTGTCGCACGCAACTGTTACAGAGACCTACAAATTGGATGAACTGATACATCTAATTACTTGAAATACAGGATGTTGGGGGAGATTCTGGCTGGAAATGCGCGAAGGAAGCGATACGAAAGCGAAACAGTGCGGCGGAGGAGAAGATTAGGTCAATCCATCGAGCTGGCATCCTACTCGTGAGACTTTACTACAGTACTACCCGAAAGCTGTTCAAGACCCGCCGATCCTCTTGACTCAGAGGGGCATACGGAGATGCCCTTGGTGGTGGCAGCGTCCCGCGCCGAGGTGATGCCCCATCACTCCTACTTCGAGTCACTTCAGGTCGTTTTTGCTGACGACCTATGGAGGAAAGGGAAGGCAGAGCAGGGCGTCGGTCGTGCCCTTCGGGAGCGATGCCTTTCATGTCGATTCGGGAAAGTTGAAGCTCGGGAGCCACTGGCATAGGTGACGGAAAGGAAAACGAGGAGGTGGTAGATCTGGAGGGAGACACTGGACTCGAAGAAGCGCTGGATGCATAAGCTTGAGTGGAATGTCTTTCGTTGGTCTCGGTATCGTCTGAGTACTCTGAGAATCGATCGGACCGCAGTGGCACGGTTTTGGTCGTCATTATCACTCCTTTGGGAACCTGTATTTGCCGGAGGTTGTCGTATTGGTCAATCACCGGAAGATGCGAGTACTCCTTTCCCTGAGCAGCCGTCAATCACCATTGAAAGAAGCACACTGAGTTGCCTACCGAGAAATAAGCCACCACATGCCATTTTTTGCCCTCTCTAACGCCCGGAAGATAGACAAGTGCAGAGTATGTCTGTTTAGTGAGACCATTTATTTTAGTCTGTCTGTCTTTACGCCTCGTCGGGGGCGGAATGACCGCGGTAGGGTCTGCGACGCGTTTTGCGCTAGATATGCAGCTTCAGAGCTCGATCGCAGATGATAAAGATAAGCTTACCGCCGAGCAGCCTTCGCGTCCCGTTCGTCTTGTGTAGTCTCCACTTTCTCCTCGTAGAAGAGGTAGTCGCCTCTCATACGACTCTGCGACCTATACGGGCCAATTTAGCAAGTAAAGTTGGTGAAAAGAAGTGATCCCACCAGCGTCGCCCATCCGTCCACCGAAGGAGGCCACCTTCGTCCTCTGCCTCCTCCCAAACAAAGACGTTGCCGGCCTGTAGTTGCTCCCGCTCACTAGCCACCAATCTCCGCTTTATGAGCGGTAATATGTTTCGTCGAACGGCCTCCAGTATTACTTGAGCGTCGTGGGCATCCCGTAGGTCTGATGATAGCGGTTACTTCACATAAAAGTGAGGGCCAAGGACGGAGCTCACGCAATGAAGGATGTGTGAGAGCGCGACTCATCGCCCCGTTGCCGTAGTGTGGTACGAAGGACATCGCGCAGAGGTAAACTGGGAGGCACTAGGAGTGCGGGACGACGGATTATATGCGGATAGGTGCTAGGAACCGATATACAAATTGCACTGGAAACGCAACGCGGAAGATTCGAGGAGGATCCTGTGCGAAGCTTCTAAATGTATCCGTTGGTGGAATCCTGAGAGAAGGTCTAGACAGAAAACATATGGAGATTCGTCAAATTAGTGACAGCTCGACATCAATCCGAGTAATTCGTGTGGTTGACTATTTAACTATGGCTAGGTCACATCAGGCCATGAATAGAGTTGCATCAGATCGCACCTCACCGTTTCCTATAAAGTTCGATCAATTCGTAAGTTTCACAACACACATTCGCTTGGGCGAGGCACAAATTGAACATGTCCGCTGGAGAAATGTCGGCGCACCGAAGATTTCCCTATTGCGAAGATAAGAATACGGCTTGGTGCTCGGGCACGCACTCACCGCCTAAACGACGAAGTCTGATGGTATACGTGTCAACACGACCCGTGAGCTTCACAGACATTCACAGACCGCATCGAGACGCAATATCAAAGCGGCAAATTGGAAAGTCCATCCCTGGTCCAACCATGCTAAAAACGGCGGTTGTCAGGCCTTAAAATCGGAGGAGGAATGCTCTGGAAGCGACGTCTGCATAGGTGATAGACACGTCACGACTCACCATACCCTCGACGAGCTGGGCGCACCCCGCTAGGGACGATGGAAAGAGAGCTGGAGCATGGCGGTGCGGTTGCGGAGGGCTGCGGACTACTTGCGGACTCGAATTCTGTAAGGGGATCGTAGAAATAAGGTCAGGTCTAAAACAAGGTCTAAAAGCGCCGATCGATGACCGACCTTGACCGACCTGGAACCCCTGTGCCTAGATTATTCGCAGTGGATTCAATATGCCAGCATCAAGCCGCATGCGTTGCATGTATCAGCATTGCATCAGCATACATATTGAAGTCGGAGGCAGCAGCGAAGTTGCTACACAGGTCCATAGCACGACTTGCCAAGCTACGAGGGGCTTCTACTGCGTGCGCACGCAAGTATCCTAGAATGGTAGCTACATATAGCGCATGCTTCGTTCCAACACGTACTGAACACGTTCCAGCAACGTTCCCTATCGTTCCAAGGGTTGAGATTAGGGCCTGACTAGGTGACTTGCCCGAGGAATATTGAGGCATAGACAGTGGCCCTTGGCCGGCACAACACTGATAGACGCCGAGGTGAATATAGGAAAAATATTCGGTCATTCAAGCAAATGAGCCACCGACTCCTTTACAGTGTGAATTGACTGTCAACATTGTAGAGTCGGTCTGTGACTGCGCCGAACTTGCTGAAAGTGCATTCGACGCAATCGCATGTGCCTGGGGTGTGTAAGGAGCTCTATCAGTATTTATGAGAAGAAAACTCTTGATACGGAGCGGAAGCGATACCTTCGAACGGGAAGGAGGTCGATGCGTGGGGATAGTAGAAATAGACTGTTTCCATCAAATCTGCGTAGAATGAAAAAGGTACCGTCGGTCCTTCTCGGTCCCTGTGGTACCTGGTCAGAACATATGATAAGGACTGATGAGTATGAACAGTTACTAGTTACCGTTGACCACAGGTTGACCAACATTCCATGCGTCGCCCGCGCGCCGTTTCAACCTCAACTTGCCCCTTTCCCTCCCAAAATTCTCAGGCTAAGCTGACCATGGGCGTCTGACCGCACGAGACCATACATACACAGGCTGGGTGCTTGTGAAGACCCTGTCAACGCTACCGATAAAATATCAAGATCAAGAAAAACCTCAGGCACATGGTAGCGAATTTGTGACTTAGAATACTAGTAGGTGCCAGGTCTGTGCCAGGTTTTAGGACTTTTTCAGCGGCGTGAATCAGTCGTAGATCCGGCGTGACTGCAGTTACACACGGTATCTAGTTGGCACCAATGGTACGTACCTTCACAAACCGGGTACCTGCAACAATTA